>JAUMHF010000023.1:1164826-1206763 GCA_032359275.1 Microctenopoma steveboyesi | reverse complement strand
ACACACACACACACACACACACACACACACACACACACACACACACACACACACACACACACACACACACACTCCAACAAGACAAGACAAAGTGCAAAAATATAGAAGCAACATATGAAAGTGTTTGCTGAAGAGAAAGATAAACGATGTTGTGTTTTTGAATGAATGGAGTCAGGGCTGAATGGAGACAAACAGAAGGAGCTTCAATTTTCTGATAACCAGTCGAGGTTACCATAGATACTCCATTCTGCACAAGAGCATACACTGATTGCCTGCCTGTCTCTACCTTCCCCCCTCTCTCCCTTTTTTAATGTCTGTATTTCCTTCTCTTTTTTCTACTTAACTCTGTTTTCCTGCTCCCCGTCCTCTGTTTTTCTTTTTACTCATTCTGTCCCTTTCTGTTCTGATTTTCACTGCGGAGGAGTACTGGTGGAGGCTCCAGCTCCTCGTCTCCTCACTGCTGTGTTGCTATAGAAACAGGGTGATGGAAATATATGTTGTGCAGACAAGGAGCAATAATGTAGGAAAGAAGAAAGACAGTACATTACAGAGTACAGTGTGTAGTATCAAATGCCTGCATAATAAAAAGTTTGTAACACGCTGTAACTTCAATAGTCATAATCCTGTAGTTCCCTAACATGAGTACACCTCGACATGAAATAATAATTTTGATATACTCAAAAAGAACAATAATAAGCACAGCAAACAGTTGAGAAAAGACGCAAGGTCAAAAAAGGGTCCAATTCATGTTAGCAAGAAGAGACTTTATCTGGAACAAAAACAGGTGCTGCATCCATCATAACTCACAAACCTGTATTACTTGATTATATTTTGTAATAAAGACTGCAAAAAAAAAGGTATTTACAGAAGTACAATCGTCTGAAAAGATCCTTGGCTGGAGGCAGTGACAGCGCTTCAGAGAATTTCCAGCTGCCTCGCAGGATTAAGAGGAAGACTGACTCTGAAGTGTGGGCCTGGTTTCTTTTTTCTAGCCGAGCGAAACTCCCTGTGGTTGATAGTTTACAGCAACATAATACTATTCGAGTTAACTTCTATCTCAGTGTGTGAGGTGGTGATTTGTCTCGCTTTCAATGTTACCTGCTCTTGTACCACTCAATGCTTGTCTGCTGCTGTTTACATAGTGTGTGTTCATGTTTCGTTCTGCAACAGCGAAGACTGCACGTGCTTCTCTGTCCAGCCAGGACACTGTGAGGTGGGTGGGAGGGATTTTCCAAGACTGAGAGGATCCTCTCAGATAAAACGTGTAGAGGGCTCAGCTCCACACCCCACACAGAGCCAGCCCTCCTGATGAACTGGTCCAGTCTGTTGGTTGGGATGTTGGTGCAGTGAGTATCGCTCAGCGGCGACGGTTGTGTCAGGAAGCGACAAAATAATAATGCTGATATTTTCAAGTCGCAAATAGCTTTCAGGTGTGGTGGTTAGTCACACGTGTGGATGTCGAACACCATCAGCTCCCTGGTATCTCGTGTTCTCTGAGCACTGCAGTGCAAGGAAAAACGTTTAAATGGTGACTCTGATGACTGAGAACAGGAAACACATCCAAAAGGTAAGAGGGAGAGTGGAAGACGAGGAAAGAGAAAGTGAAAACAGACGACAGACAAAGAGGCCTGACACAGCTGACTGATCCCAAGTCTGCAGTGGCAGAAGCCGGTCTGAAAAAGAAACCCATCTGCTGCTGCTGCTGCTGCTTGGGCTGGTGCACTGAAAAACACTAAGCAGCCATTTTAAAAGGTCAGACAGCAGACAGGACTACAGTATTACTGAGGCCGGGACACTACTGTGCGAGACAAGTCTCCAAATCGAAGAATTTCTTCCACCACTTCTCCTTTTCTTCGTCCTCCGGCGTCCTCTCAAGATTCAAGATTCCCCTAAGATAACCCTAACCCATAAATAGCACCAACCAACAACCACCTTCGCTCCCTTCCCCCGTTTCTCTGTCGCCTTTAACTTCTCATTCCCATGTTCTCCAGTGCAAAAAACCCAGCGCCCGTTCTGTGCGAGCACCCGTTAAACAAAGTGAACCCTACATACTGTATGAAACAGTCCTCCTTTGCAGCCGGCCGTGTTTGTTTGCGTCACACACAGTGACAACCACAGCTCTGCTCTCTGAAGACAAATGCTGTGGATAAGAAACCACACTGAGTGCACATTTCTTCCTGTTCCCGTCATCAAGCTAACATTATCTCTTCATATCCTGTGTTCCCTCTCGGTTTCATATTTACCAATTATCACATGACAGCGGTTCCCAGACAGAGAGACATTGAGCAGATTGATCGTTAAACAGTATAAACGTGTCATGCGCTCTCTTTAGGGACTCGCATCGGGGGCCTCGTGTAGCTGCTGGACTTCTGCGTTTGACGTCGCGTAAGCATGAAGAGCCACTTCCCCGAATGATAAGCAGCCCTACTTCTCCATTTACCAAAAAAACCACTAAACTGCTGCTGGTAAACACGGGCGCTGCTGACCCGCAGCACATCCTCGCGCAGGACGCAACGGTTGGGCGATTTCAAATTGGAAAAAATATGAAAGTGTTTAACTCACTCAAAAGAAGAAAAGAATAGCCTCTCTTTGTAAGATAATGGCCACGTATTCTCTTATCAAAGATAAACACTGCATGGCTGCTGGAGGAACAAGATTCCAGTTTGAAACATGCCAAGAAAAACAAAGGAGCAGTATGATCCTCTGAGAAACAAGCTCCGTACTGCAGATGGATTAAGTTTATTATGATTAGAAAACAGTTTGTCACAATTTCTCAAGCCAATTTTAAATGAACGTTTAGCAGTTTCTGCATCTGAAATTTAAGAACGTGTTACTTTTCCCTTTTACATGGGCAGACTAACAAGCTGAAAGGGCCCCAATGTTGAACGAGGGGCCCCGCAGGCTGTGGTTAAACAACATTTAATTACAGCTGCTGGTGGGAATGTGCCAGAAAATGTAGCAACAGAGCCACATTCAGTACCGAGTAATGACACACTAGTCGAAATGGATGTTTTCAATTTTTCTAATAAATGGAGGCGGCAAATCCAGCACATTTATTAGATAGCAGTAGATGCATGATCATGTAGACACAGAAATGAAAGTTGTCAGCTAAATAAATGATGTTAAGTTAGTTTAATAAAAGGACAATGTACAAACCTGTACTATTGGAAAGCTAACCTGAAATGAGGTCCGTCCCCACCCCTAACCCTAACACCATGGGAAAAATGATCGTGAAATACAAAAGATACTGTGATATAGAATTTTGGTCATAATGTTCAGCTCTAATCATTTGATTTACTGATTATATTAAATTTAATGATGGACCGTTGATGTTGTTCTGACTATGAACAACATGCAAACATATAAAATATAATACTGTGAACATTGGAGCAATGCTTATTTCAAACAAGTTTTAACATGATAAATACTGTACATCTTGATGAATTAAATGTTGAAATGTCCAGAAATATAATAACCAAACACCAGAAAAAAGACATACATTATCAGACGATAATGGAAAGGTAGAGAACGAGTAACCCCAGCTTGTATCAGCTCTGTCCAGTGCTTCAGCAGCAAAAGGCAGGATAACAATCTCCACACTTATCCAAATAAAACACTAGCCCAAACAAAACTATAAATCAGACTATGAAGAATATCGTGTGGTTCGATGAGCCGGGAAGGCTACAGCAGAAAATAAAACTATAAATTGTGCCGCAGCAGCGGTTAGTCGTGTACTGGTGGATCAACAGTCAGCATTATGACACGCGGCAGTGCATGTCCACAAGCGCACAGTTAAATAACTGTTCAATTATTCAGATAAAACTGTTTAACACTGAGCTCTAATTCTCGAAATATAAAACTACACGTTTGATCCCAATGTGGCTTAAACATACTAATCACCGTGGCGTCGGATTTAGATTCCACCTTGGCTAGAGCTTTTGCACTTTGCACTGTTGCACCTACATGAAACAAAAAAACAGGTGTGATAGAGACGCCCACACAGTCCTATCACTTTACACTTATTGGTGTGTGTGGGTGTGTGTGTGTGTGTGTGTGTGTGTGTGTGTGTGTGTGTGCGCTTCACACGCGCGCGCGCGCTTGCACTATTTTGCATTGGTCAGCTTGTGTACGTCATTTCATTCATGCGGGCCGTCACTTTGCATTTTAACTTTTAATCTCACTGCACATTTGCATTTCTTCTTCTGAACTAATGTATGCATTTTTGCATACATTTAAAATTTTATATTTGTCTCTGAACAAAGCAGTATCAGTTTCACAGCAGTATCAGTTTCACTCCACTCTGTCCGTGGTTCAGAGACAAATTATTTTACCGTCAGACCTTTATTTCAGCTTTTTGAAAAAGTAGCAAAATATATTTAAGATGACATATTGCTCTGGTTCAACAATGATTTGTACTTTGTATATTTGTTTTAATCTGTGTTTAACTGATGATAAATACTAAGGCATCCTCAGCAGGTACACGACTAACGGTAGCTTAACAGTATTTTGGTATTCAGCTTTTTAAACAGTGGCTGAAGTTTAGGGCTGCAGATTTAGAGGCCGTTTACCAGCCCACAAGCCTAAATAGCAGCATCTGCGTCATTCTTCCCACTCTTTCTGATGTAGTTCGTGTATGTTTGGAAGACTGATAAGTTAAGTCACTACTCATTCCTTGATGGATCCGCAGGTACATGTCTGCACTAAGCTCAGTGTAACACCCCCCAGACCTCCGTGACCAGTGCAGTATGTAGATCTAAACCTGTGACTATGTCAGCACTTCCCCCAAAGTTATTTACAGAACATTTTTAAACGGAGCCAATGACATGACCAGTGTTGGCTTCGCGTGATGGTTTTAACATGTCGCATATCAAACTGAGAGTTCCCATTATCTGGCTCTAGTTTCCCATGACGTATCATTTGAGGTCTCCCTGACTGTCTGTTTTTGGTATGATTATCACCATATCTTCTCATTACCCTCACTTCCTCCACCATGACTTATCTAGTCCTTGACTTTGCCAGATAGCACGCATTATTTTCTGACTAACTGGATTATGCGTGAAATCACATGAAAGTTAAAAACAACGTAACCTCTGAACCATATGTAAAAGCCAAACACCTTTTCATGATCTTCGTCAGTCTGTGTCGATACGTGCCTGTTCTCATCTAGGATGGCTTTTCTTACTCTGTTGTGGTTCGGGGTCCAAAGTCACGTTAAGAAACACATCACGCTTATCCTGTTCGTCTTTCCTCTTTTTGATCCATCTTGAATTTAGCATCTTATTTTAACATCCCTGTTCTTTATCTTTCATATTTGTTCTAGAGTCAATGATAATGAGCACAGAAGAAAGATCCAGATTAGCCTCCGTGTCAGACCACATCATGATACAGTCTTTCTTCAAGGCCTCACGGTGCCACAAATTACGCTAATCAGGTTTTGATGTAAAGCCAGTGGAACCAAAACAGAGGACAACGAGCGTACAGTAAAGGAGCAAGAAGAAACATGTGCACCCTTTAGTATGCCCTCGTTTTCTGTATCAATTAACTGTACCATGTCAGATGCGATGAATTATCATCTATCATGCCCCTCCTGTCTGTTTAGGGCTACGTTGATTAGATAATGGTCTGAGTTTACTATTCACAAGACGCATCTGCTGTTAAAAAAGTATTCTCCGCATACCAACAAGTAAGCCGTTAGCAAAGAGCTAGAGAAAATAACCGTAATAATCTCAAAGACATAAACAACGCCCAACACTGTACCCTTTTGCACAAGTTAGAATTTGACGAGTACCAGTCTACTGGTTTGAGGTTCATATTTATCAGGTCAAACAAGCATCACCGGTGCTTCAGCAATATTTAATGAACCTAAAGTCATTCACAGGATGTTACATAGAATATAACATCAGTGTGCTTCACGTTCTGCTTTCTTCACTAAATCATGTAAACAAGGAGTCAATGTGACATAAAATGCAGAACTCAACTATTTAATTAAAATCTAAGACTTGGAGCTCACGTTTTCTGACACAGCTCTAAAGGAGTGTGTATCTGTGCGACTTCCCACTGGAGACTAAAACAGGCCACAGCAGGGCCTCCATTCCCTGTCTCTTACTGTTCTTTGGTTTGTCTCTCTTTCATCACATTATCTATCACTTTAAGACACAGGAGGCAAAATTTGGGGAACAAGTCCAATTCCAATCTACTATTCGGTACTCTAAATATCATAAATCAGCAGGGCACAGAGTGCTGTCCTTCCCAACTACAACTCATATCTTTGCTGTTCAAACAAAACTGGGAGGATCCAGTGTTTGAATATGAACATGCACTGGAGCCTGTCCTGGAGGCCACCTCAGTGCCGATCGGAGCCTGTGTGTGCGTGTGTGTGTACGCTCACAGGTTGTAGGTTCTCTTTGCTTATATTCTGCGTTCAAACAGAACCGCCACAGTCCAGTTATCCTGCCCCCGCCTCTGCTTTGATGCTCTGGATGTCTCTTTCCTTGCTTCCTCCAGTTATGTTGAACAGTCACACGTGTGCAGTCCTGTTCCACCAAACTCGTCCGTGCGTTGCAGATTCGACAGAGACACAATTGAGTTTTGTAGTTCAGCTTCAGTAAGTTCACAGATGTCATATGTGTTACACTGCTTTTTATCTAATTGAAATCTGGAACATGTTGTGACTAGTGGGTACGTTTGTGCCTTGAGTCGAGTCTCTCGATCGTTACAAATCGAAATGTTGAGTTCAAGTCTAGCATATAGATGGCTGAGATTATAAATTGGACTATGTGAGGCCTACTTCAAGAGAGAACACGGTTGTATGACGCACTATCCAACCACATCAGGAAGCTGAGTTGTATATACTTTCAATACTTTTTTTATAGCCGTGGGGGAGTTCATGCCACAGGGACTTTAATTAGAATTTAAGAAATCTCTTAGAAATGAAGTTAAATCCCTAAAATGCTACAACGCCCTATAACTGACGACACAACCTTACCAGTGGAAACTTTACATACATGCAACATTACTCGTGCCTTCTTTATAGACTCTACTTGCGCTGCTGTTAAACTGTGTTTAGCTTTTTATCATTTTTTCCTGTAAACGTTCAGCAGTCCCACGTCAACCCATTCATTCACTGCTGGTGTTTACTCAACGCGCCGGGCAGCCTCAAGCTTCGCAGCGTGTGGCGGTGAAGCCGGAGACCGCTACGATCAAATCTCCACTTTGTTTAAGCCTCTATGCATGGTGCAGTGGAAGAGATCTCTGCGCCATTTCCCAGGGGAATTAAAAACGAAATCTGCTGCTTACCTGTAGAGACTCAGCTTATACTGACTCAGCCATTCATTTAGGTCAGAAGAAATGTGTTTGTCTGTGCTGTCACGCCTCTCTGTGTGTAGTAGTGTACGGGGGTCATCTCAAATAGCCTCCGCATGTCCAGTAAATGAAATGCGAGTTGTGAATGACATGTCATATTTATGACCTCTGAAGCCAGAAGAATTTCCTTGGAGCAGTTGAGGGCAGCAACGGACGAGCTGGGAAATGAGACGCGACTGCCTCGGATCATATTATTACCGAATAAAGAGTTCGCTGTGGCAAACCTTTGGAAGGTATTTGATTTGTTAATGAAAGGGAAGGTAACACAGAGGATCACACAAACTCTAAGATGTGAAATCGAAATGAACTGGCTTTAGAAAACAGGGCCTGTCCCGGCTTCTTGACAAATCCTGAGACACCTGAGACCCCGTACATGACCAGGAGACACTCGAGCCTCGCTGATTGATTTCTAAGGCTCCTGTTTCGAGCCCCCTTGTGCTCACTGAGAACCTGATTTCTTTCACCTCTGTTCTTTTTGGAAGTGAGGCACAACACAGGAAGTCGCTCACACCAGCTATTCTTACACAAATATAATGTAGGTTGGTTTTCAGGTCTGTCAAGAGGAAATGTGCACCACACACCTCTCTCCTCCCGCCGACGGACATCTCTCTGCCACTCTGTACACGTTAAACAATACCGACACTTGCCTTCTACACAACTTTCAAAATAAGAGAGCAGGATGTGAATGTTGTAAATATTCACACTGCTTTAACTTAAACAGGATTTATGTGATTCTTGTTACTGAAAGTAATGAAGCCCTCTTGGCAGATACGCTCCGTTTCACAAAGCTCTTTTCTCACAGTCATCTCAGTTATTCGCTGTGCGTGGGGATGTTGTTAGTGACACGGAGTCAATGCTCTTTGCCTCCTTGTTGGAAGTAGTCTCTCTGCAAGAGAGCGGCAAAGCAAACGGGTAAAGCATTGTTCTGCCCACACAGGCACTCTGGTCGACGACAAGCACGACAACAACTCCGCTTAGGAAATGCACGTTTATGCTCGAGCCTCAATGACAGCTCTTGCTCATACTTTAGGCTTTACATTGTGACACGGTCAATAAACGCACAAGTCACCTCACACGACTGGATACGACACAGATGAATTAGCATTAGAGCCAGAATTTCTAAAACTGGTTTCAGTTTTCCGTCATGCACACAAAACAGACCACGGTTCACTGAAGGGCAGCTTATGATCAAAAACACAATTATTTCACGTCAACAATGAGAGTGACAGCGTTAAAGGCACCGAGGTGCACGACGTACGAGTGATTTATGGGCTGTTGAAACAAGAACAATAAAGTTCCTGCAATAACCATGTGAAAGGACAATGACCACGGCACAGAACAACAAAAATCATTTCATGACAGCTGAGAGAAGTTGAATCAGAAGTGGTTTCTTGTAAAAACTAATACACTGAGAAAATGTGCACCGTCAACACTATCTGTGCAAACATCAGCGCGGTCATGGCCGCTGAAACGTTGCGGTGGCGAGAGTCAGACTCTGTTTGGGCCCGACGTGTTTTACATACAGTGCAAACTGTCCCAATAGAAAATACATTAGCAGTACGTAGCAACTTGTTTTTACAACATCCACTCCAATTTAGATGCCATTTCTTGAATCCTTATATGAGAGTCAAACACTAACTGGTTCCGTCTTTCTCCAACAGGAAATGATGTCCTCTCATTGCTTTGTTGAGCACGACTGAACAAATGTGTTTGTGAGTGTTTTTGTGTCTTTTTGGAAGATATTGATGAAATCAAAATATTCATTAATAGCTATAAAAACTAAACATGTTTTAGTTTTTTGGGAAAAGAAATGATCATCCCCAGGAGACAAGGTCAAAATGATACTGATTGTTTTTCACTTCAGACCAGTTGACGAGGACTCAGGAAATAGCTTCAGACTTTGGGCGAGTGTTGTAAAAACAGCTTTACAGAGCTAGAAACAGTAACTACAATGTATGAAACACATGTGAGGCACAACCTGGGAGCCTGTCAGGTCTGACCGCTGCAAAGCGATTGGTTAGTGTTCACCTTGATGCAGAACGTTGCCAGTGGACTCACTGTAAAATGTGATGATGCGTAAAAACACCACTGTGGATAATAAATCTCAACATCAGGGAATTCCAACAAAAAGGAAGACACCCTTCTTTGTCTGAGTGACTAAAGGTTGCTGGGAAGTGGCGACAGTCTCCGATTCCTGCTCTCACAGAGATGCTTTCCTGGTTGTTACTGCTGCTCACCGGCCAAAGGATGAAAGCTGATCCCATTTCCCACTGCAGCCACAATCAATGAAGAATCACTGACACCGGAGATCGCAGCACACCACTTCAGATCAGGGCAGTACAGCAAACACCAGTACAAGTTTCACTGTGTGTACAGCAGGAACAGTACATTAGACGGAAAATAAGAAGGACACACAACAACACACTGGTCAGAAAACACACAGCTGATCAGTAGAGGGAAGGTGACAGCATAGAGCCAGCAGCAAACAATCCAGTAGCGGATTAAAACCTACGCTGTGGGCCATGTTTGATGACCCTGTTGTTGGGTCGCCAGGAGGCAGCTGCCTCGCCGCTTCAACATGTGTAATCTAGCCCAGAATGTTTCCAAGATCCAAACTCAGTATCCCGTCGGTGCGTCACTCACTTATCATCATAGTTACACCCACAACAAGCAATCAACAAGTAATCACTGTCGGGAGAAATGACAAGAGACTAAACTCTGACCTCCGCTCAGTGATTAGCACGAAGGGCTGATAGAAACCACAATGACAGATGCAGGCATCCTTTCACAAACCTGCATTATTACTGAATAAAATTATAGTGGACTACAAAAAAGAAGGAAGGCCCCTGTAAACAAGCAGGGGAACGGAGTTTAGGAGGGTTCAACTGTAACCACATCCCACATCCCCCGAGTCTTTGATGCAGTAAGGACTTCTTCACACACTGCTATGGCGTGGCTGTGATAGGGAGACGTCCAAAAGGCCTCTGCCATAAAACAATGGGCTGTGGCGCAGAGAAACGCGTTAATATCAGAATCACAATGAGATCTGCTTACCACCCGGGGACTGTTTCTGACGTGACTCCTGCTGTGGTTAGTGATTACACGTTATACCAGCTGCACATATACCTTATTTTAGTTTCTCCCACTCTGTGTTTCAGACTTTGCCACCAGTTAAAAGTATGTTGACAATGGCCTGGTGGACTGAGCAGGCACAGAGGTGAATGAACTCACCCGTCATCGGGACGTCCTTACACTCTTGTATGCAAACCTTCTGCCTGACTAACTTGAAGCAACAGAAACAGCTGTTTGCTATGTGGATCCAACTTGACAAACTCCTTGCAGCAGTTTGTCAAGTTTAACAGCCCCCTCAACCGCCTCCTTGAATAAATCAAGATTTGGTTTCAAACCAGCTTAAAGCCTCTGGTGGGCAAACAGATCCATAAAGTACACAGACACACTGAGGCCCCCACGTCAATGGGAGCTTGCGCGTGCTGTGTGACAACCTGGAGGCTGGCATGGCAGGTACACGCTGGGGATGAACAGGCCGACACGATCAGCTGAGCGGGCAGAGAAAGACGCCGTGCGTCAACAGACTGTGCGTAATCACGATGCGCGTCTGTTACGTCCAGGCAAGAAAAGACGACCCACAGTGCCCGTGGAATGTGAAACGCAGCGTATTATAGTGTCTTTGTCTCCCTCTCTCACACACACACACACACACACGCACGCGCGCCGCTGGAAAGCAACTCACTGTGGCCGAGGTCAGGCTGCTGTCTGTGAGCGTGAGGTGGTGCGGCTCCCACCGCCGCAGGAACTTGGAGGTGAGGATCTTACTGAGGAAGGTGCGGGGGTGCTTGACCACGCACACCTGGATGTCCCCCTCGTGGAGCAGCTTGTAGCGCATCCCGCTGCTGCTGCAGTGGTGCAGGGTCCTTTTGCACGGCCCCGCGCCGAGCTTGGTGTTGTTGTTCCCCTCCGACATCTCCCCCAGCAGGGGCTTGTTCTCCTCGCACTGATAGAACTGGTTGTTGTGCAGCTCGTTGCCTCCGACGCCGCTCTTGAAATCCATAGTTCAGTAATCCAACAGTTTATCGTTTCCAAATGTTACTCTCAGGAGGAGGGGGGGGGGCGCACGCGTCGCAGCGATCCCAGACTCCTACATGTAGGCCTATATGAGAAATAGAAATAGATAGGGTCGAGCTGGGGGGGGGGGGGGGTTACCTACCTACCAACCGCTATAACGCGACCCACATACAGTAGACTCAGCGGAGACAACGTCAGCAAACAGCGTCTTACGACAGGATATCGACACAGCGGAGGGTTTTTATGATGCAGCGCAAATAATCCACCATTTTCCTCCCCGCACAATGCCCCAGGAATCGTCTCCACGGTGCGCGTCTCGCCTTCCCCCACCACCACCACCACCAGCAGCAGCAGCAGCAGCAGCAGAAGCGAGCTATTCAATATGTTAGGGCCATGGCCTTATCCACTCCGAGCGCCCCGGCGCCAAACGCAATAATCCACAGCGGCGAGCGCAGGAGATTAGGAAGAAAAGTGGCGACGTATCCAACGACGGCGGCTGTCGGCTCCTCCGCGGCGTTTTGTGGTCGTTCCAACCTCCCTGGCACGGTTTCCTTTTATTCAGCCTTTTCCCCTATCTTGGCGTACAGGAGACAGCACTCTCCGGCAGCGCGGCGCCGATTGGCTCCGGCTCGGTCATGTGACACCGGACTGACGTCAATGGGGAGGCGAGCGGATGAGCCTTGTGTCTTTTGCGCTTGACTGTCTGCCGAGGGCGCACGCAAGCTCCCCCTTTCCCCCACCCCCCTCTCTTTCTAACACACTAACTCACCTCCTCCTCCCCAGAAAATGGAGGAGGGCGCAGGGACTCCACCTCTTTTATTCCTTTCGCTGGAAATGATGCAGCTTGGATGTTAGGAGGCGCTGAGGCGCAGGCAGCAAGGAGATCCGTCATGTGAGGAGCTTCAAACTGCACTGCAGCCCTATAACTCGTGCTCTCAGTCTATTATTACAAAATGACAGAAACTAATGCGATGTGAAGAGATGTGAACATAAATAGAAAATCACTTCCCTTATATCAACCATTGACTGGTGAATATGTGTTTTCCTACTTTTAATTCCCACACCACCTCTTGCTGTGATGTAATCTCACATACTGAATTGTTTCTTTCCCCTGTCTGTCTCACTAAAAGTTTATGTTTGATCTGTTTAGATCAGCGATATGTAATTACACCTTCATGATGATTTCATCCAAACATTACATTTCTTCCAGCAGTCCCATTTTGGCCAGGATCTCCATTTGTACTCAAAACAGGCAGATTGTGAGGGGACAATGGACTATGACAGCCCCTGGCCTGTTAAGGGAGGGGTGTCCTTGTTTTATCTGTGTGTGCTCCTTCTTGCAGTTAGTTGTGGGTGGACCATCATTTGAGTGAGTAGGAGCTTAGTGCTGCTGAGTAACCATAAAAGACCCACAGTTGTCGTATTTTGGTGTTTCTCTTCAGCCCTACACCAAATCTTCCGTGCTTCCACTCACACACTTGCTGATTGACGTATTTACACATCTAATGCTTTGCAATCCTATTTTGCCCCTTTTCTGAGCTGAAAGTGCCCATATTATAAAACCTTTTGACACATTAGATAGGTACCAGGTATTTCAGGAGATTTATCTGAGAAGGCTATTTCACTGCGTACAATACCTGATAATGTAATTCCACCATTCAAATAAGAACAACCCCAGGTTTCTTTTCAGCACTGTAACCAGGCTTTAATCTGCAGCAATTATTTCATAATTTTCCTTACAGATAATACTAAGAAAATGAATATGTTATTGGATATAAAGGAACATAACGAAGATGGTTTAAATCTCATCTATCAGATCCCAACTTGTTCATGTTAACGATGACTCTTCCATGCACAACAAAATTCACTTTACTTTACTTTGCAGACACTTTTTATCCAAAGTGACTTAGCAACTAAGGAAACACTACAAATCTCATTGCTACGCAGATGAGCTAATATCTGTCTATAAGACCACAAATATGAAGAAAATATGAGAGACTTGAATATTTAAAAAAGTAGGAGGATCCCAGCAGAGCTCTCAGAGTGCTGGTCTACTTGTGGTTCCTAGAGTTTCTAAATGTAGAATGGGAGGCAGAGCCTTCAGCTATCAAGCTCCTCTCCTGTGGAACCAGCTCCCAGTTTAAGTTCGGGAGGCAGACACTCTCTCTACCTTTAAGACTAGAACTTTCCTTTTTGATAAAGCTTAGAGATAGATCAGGTGACGCTGAACCATCTCTTAGTTATGCTGCTATAGGTTTAGTCTGCTGGGGGACTTTCCTGATACACCTCTTGTATTCTTCTCTCTTTCTCTCTCTCTGTATTTTGTCTCAGGTGTCCTCAACCTTGGAGCTGTAGGTGCTGGTCCTACCAACCTGCCCAGTGCTTCGTCTGCTGCTCCTTGTTGTTGTGATCTATGTTACCTGCTGTTCTTTTCTCTCTCCTTTGTCCACTAACCCCAACCGGTCGAGGCAGATGGCCGCCCACCCTGAGTCTGGTTCGAATGAATGAAGCAGGGCAAGTCATTCCACCATTGAGGGACAACAAAGAAGAAAAGACTGGAGACCCAGTTAAGATCAGAAGCCTGTTGACATAAGAGGATGCATTTTCATTTACAGCCCTGTAGGAGAGCCTCAAGGATTAAAACTCAATGCGAGCAGCTACTGGGAGCCAGTGGAGTGAGGTGAGATGATGTGTGACGTGGGTGTGTTTTGGCTGGTTGAAAATGAGGTAGGCTGCCACATTTTGGACCATCTGGATGCACCATCTTGTATGCATGTATGCATGCTCATTATCACCTAAATTATGAATTAAATACTTAAAATCATCAGTATTCTGCAGAACACAGTGTCTACAGTTAGGTTGTGTAGCAGTGTCAGTCATATTGTACAATATGTGGAATTCAGATTTGGTGAGGTAAACACTAAAGAGAAGGAAAAATCTTACCACACAGGAAGTCATGTCTTCAACTTAAAGAAAGACTAAAACTGCCTCCGGGTGGGCTCAGTGTTGTGGTGAAGAGGGGTTAGCGTGTAAAAAACACTTGTTGGTTACACCACTACAGATTCTTTAGCTTAAGACTTAAGACATTACTTAAGAAATGCCGCGTCTACTTTCTCACAGTGAACAACACCTTTTATTTTGCGGTGACAGGGATCAACTACTTAATGGTTTTATTCCTTTAGATGAAAGGTTTTTATCAACTTCTTGTAATGTGGCAGGTTTTATGAATATACTGCAATATTGCAAGTTTTTCTAAATCTAATTTAGCAGCAAGTAAGTAAAGTTTTAACAGTTTTTATGCATTGTTAATCAAAAACATTGCATTTTGCATTACTGAATGATTCGACAGCTTCATCTCAGAATGCAATGTGCTGTTTTCTTCCTGATGTCACAGTGAAATAGGAGCATTGGGGAGAGAGCGAACATTTGCATGATGGAAGGAAGGCAAAGACTAAAGAGTTTAAGTTCTTCTCAGTGCTTCACTCCAGCTCTGCACTTCTGCCTCCTCAGCTCGTGCTGGACTTTAGGTCTCGCTCCTGCTAGGAAACAATCCTGCGTGCCTGATAACACAGTGACCAAAAGTCCCTGCAGTCTAATTTTATGAAATATTAGTGCTTTCTTCCGGACAGCGTGTAAACACTGCACATTGCAGAAAGCATGCATGCATATGTTTCCACAGAAGGCCCACCAACATACTGTGGGTAGGAGGGGGTGACGACAGCAATTATGTGTAATCTCCCGCTGACTAAGTGGCAACTCTGTGGTTTATCTGAAGCTTTTTATTTACCACTGCACAAAACATGGCTAATCATGTTTTTATAACGGAGCTTCGCTCTCTTACTTTTCAAAAAAGCTTCCTGTTATTTGTAACGATCAAAGAAAAAAACAACATTAAAGTGATTAAAGCAGAGCTCATGTCATCTCTCAAGGCATGTCCTCTCCTGAGAACAGATACAGCTGGTGCTTAAAATGCTAATCGCCTTTATTATTACGTCTGTAATTGAAATGAATAGAAATAACACACTAGCATCTGATTTCATGCACGTGCTACTTGAGGGGTCCAGTAGTAGCAGCAGTCTTAGATACCTGGTATCTACGGTAACTCAGCAAACTCGAAAAGAGGAATCAGTGCTGGATGCTGCTGTTAGTTACATCAGCTGGATTTAGGTTTTTAATATATTGCTCCACCCATTTCCACTGCAGTTTACAGCTTAGTAACAACATGGTAAAACCAGCGTAATAGAGGGTGTAATCATTTGATGATAAGGTGATGATTTAAGGAATAAGAGCTGTTTCTGCTTTATCTTTTGTTCGTGCTTTATCTCTAGGGGAGTTATCTGTGGTTTGTCATCTAAGAATCAAGTTTATTTGCTGAAGAAAATTGTTTTCTGGAACTAAAAGGGAAACATGAAACTGAACCAAATATACCAAAGAATCCAAGCAAACAGATTTACAGAAAAGCCAAAATCACATAAAGCCCCAACCTAAACCAGACAGACCATAACAACGTTGTTTTCTTCGCTAGGGGTTCCTGGTGAGGAAAATAAATGTTGGATGTTGATTGAGGTTTAACTATCTGTTTTAATACAATCAATAAAGAAAGCTGCATCATTCTTTTATGATAATGTTTAAGAAAATGTCATTGATTATTATTGCTGAGGTAGTGAGTTGGGTGTATCACTTGTTCCTATCACATCTTATCTTGTTTAATTGCCTCAAATTAGGCAGATAAACCAGGAGATATTGCAGTGACACGAGTATTATGACCTAAGTCCATTAAACTTTGAAAGAGAGTGAGGAACTGACGGCAACAGTCTGGGTCTGAGATGCTGTTTCTTCCAGTCAGAGGGGATGATCCCAAGCGAAAATGAAACAGCTGCATCACCGGATGATAATATGATGATAATAGAAGCCAGTTAAAGGGCTGAGACACACAAACATGGCTCATCTTTCTTCCAGTAGAAAGATGATGTTATCACTTGACTGTTAGTGGAACAAAACATTCATGATGAAACTCCCAAGGAATGAGCCCACGGGAGCAACGTTGAAACACAGGGTGAGTGTTGGCGTGGAGCAGCACGGTGCGACAGTCCGTATTAAATGTAACTGCTGTGGAACAGGTGCTTCACACTTTTCTATCCCAAGGGTTCCCGCTCGAAACAACAGCCACCTTGGTGTCACCACAGAGGTTTCCACATGTTCCTGCTGGGATGTCGCCTCAGTTCTTCTGAAGCTTTGTCAATTTTTCCATTCGGCCCACATTTGCCCATCAGCAGAGGACTTCCCGTCTGTGAAACATCAGTGCTGCAGGCAGTGTTGTTCTGGAGGCAAGTTGCAACATGCCAACAAACTCACCTGAAGACTATCTGCTGTTGAGTCAACAGCTTGTGAAAACCAGGGGTGTAAAAAAGAAACTATGCATAAAGAATGTAATGTGTCATAGAGCCAGACTGACTCGTTGATTTGGCAACACTGAAAATGATTGTCTGAAATGTCTGGCGTTGAATCAGCGCTGAACACATAGATAACATCAATAGCTGAATCTGACTGAGCTGAAAATCCACTTAAGACTTTGCTCGACTGACATATTTCAATATGAATCCATTTTTACGGCATCTTCATGCTACAGATGGTGTGGTGGATTTACTGTATTTTACTTTTGTTATGTTGACTTAGATGATTTGTTATTGAGACATTTCTTCGCCAGGCTCACTGGTGTGAGTTACTTTTATATTTGTATTTTAGCGCATTGAACCCATTCATAAGTCTGAATTTAAATCCTTTCATTAAAAATATCGCTTTGTTTTCGAACCTTGATAACAGAACCTCCATCAACATATAGAACAGCACTCACTGAGGACACACAGGACAGGGAGTGTAGCAGAGAAACGAGAAATGCTTCATATACCTAAAACAGTTACATTTGCTATCAGAAACTACTGGTCTCACCCCACAAACTAAGTAAAACCAAAAGTGTACTGAACGTTGTGAGATGACCTCAATCATTAGCTAAAGCTGTGAGTCATGAAGAAACCGAAAGATTCTTTAGTGTAGTGTCCAGTGAGGAACAGTCATCATCGTGTGACATCACACCGTACATGCTGGTTGTTGCCACTCACAGTAGCTCAGTGTAAAGAGTTCTGTCCTCCCCAACCCCCACATTAATCACAGGACTCAGGTCAGCTGTAATTCTGGGAGTGGTCATGGGTGCGAACCAGCCTCTAACCTGGTGATACTAGCAATTCTTGTTTTGTTAACCCCTTATCTAGACTTATCTGCAACAACTGTGTGCGCCCTGAAAAAAGAAAGAAACCGCTGGTGTGCCGAGCAACACGCACCGAGGGTGCTGCTCTCACACGAAGCACTTAATACAAACAAATGGACTCGGATGAATGGTGCTTTAATTCCTTTAAAATAAACGAGTGACACTCGTGTGTAACATCTTACAAAACTAACGTCAGCTGCACAAGAACACACCGAATCAGCTGTTTCATTCCCCATCTTTCACAATATTTTTTAAAATCTGCTGTTTAAGCGCGACAGTCGGAGGGGTTTGACTGTGTGAGAGCCGCTCAAAACCTTTCTTTATGTAAATGATAACGTCAGATGACATCTCTTTCCTTTTGATCCGTCTCTGTAGCGACCTGGGTCAGAGTCTTTAACTGGTGGAGAGTTTTCCAGCCTCAATAAAAGGATATCTGCTCGATATCATCTCAGATAAGAGTTTGAATATGACGTAGATTTTGGCTCCATCGCTCACATACAGTGACCAGTATCTTCTGGAGAGATCTTAAAGTCCTGTAGTAACAGGGGGAACAATTAGAACCAGTTCCAGTGTTCATGCGGGCGCCTGGTTGTTGTTTTAAGACACCTATGTTAAAAATGTGGACCCACCCATGTTGTTGCTGTTATGGGCCTTCTACAAGACAGGAATAATGTATGGAATTAGGTTGCAGGTTTTAAAAGGCTGTTTCTTGGACTGCCATGATTTGTAGGCCTCTCACCTGCAACCTATTAGTAAGTGGTAATGTTGTGCAGGTGCAGGAACAATACTGAACAATAAACTCATTTGGCCTAGTGATGATCGGGTGATGCATGCTGATCCAAAAGACATTTATTAAGAGAATCATGAAAACAATGGATTCATTTTATGAGAACATGATCTATTCATTCCAGTGTGTGGGTTCTGTAGGGTTATTTTACTTTATCCTCATTTGTGTGGGCTGGCCACTGAAAGGTGTGTCTGGAAAATGTTCTCATATTCCACTGGACAACAGCTGGATATTTTTTAAGACTGGATTCTGGAACAATGAAGATTTTCTTTTATTTCCCCTTCATGGGCATGAAACATTTTGAGCTGGTATCCAGTTCCCATAATACATCCAACGTGTTGAGATGCTGTCACCTCCATGTGAAGTGTGAATGGAGTGTGTCTGACAGGGGCTTTACAGTAAGTGTCTTATTTTCCATAAATCATTCTCCACACAAACTTACAACAATCATAATCCAGGTACAAATAGTAGAACAAAACCTCATCTGGTGCAACAAGGTGCCCTCTCTCCAAGTTGGACAACTTCTGTAGTGGTGGTAAATATATTTATGTTCACATGTAAGGAGGTGAACTACACTCACTCTAATGAAACCGACATCTGAGTCATCCATTCAAAGTGTGGATGTTGTCAAATTCAATTTCATGAGCTTTCCCTCTTTAAGCCACTGTGCAAACTCCAGGTTCAGCCTTACATATTGTCTGTGTGACGCGCGTTGGCTTTCTAATATTATGAGAGCTAAGCTCCACTTATCTGGGTCTACTTTCTGCATGCTGCCCATGAGGCCAGGACAGACAGCAGCAGCTGTAACGTACCCAGAACAAATGGGGTCAAGGGATGCCGAAACTGTAGTGACTGGAAAGCCATGTCAGAGGTTACACAGCAAAAGCTGTGAACAAGCCCAGACTGCTCAGTCAACCAGAAAATCTGACAGTCGAGTTAAGATTTTGTGATCAGATGTACAAACATTCAGTTACAGTTTCGCTTGATCAATGTTTACAGCAATTCAAACGTAAGATTTTCCTCGACTTTCCTCCTCAGCTGTTAGATTTAATTCAAAGTGAGCTCCCTCCCTAATGGTCAGTACGCCTGCCTCCAGGTCAAGTCTCCCTTTGTGTTTCCTGTCTGCTTCTCCAATGTTCATTTATAAAATAAAAATTAATCTTAAATAATACATTATATTTTTTCTACACTTTCCATGATTAATATTCTGCATCGCTGAGGTTTTTCATCTCGAGCTCGTAGTGTTATCCAGTTACAGTCATGATGTTCAGGACAAATGTGGTGAAACGTCATACAGTGACGGCCGATTTCCAGCTCTGCTGGCTGCTACAGAGACCAGTCCCCAAATCAAACAGCAAAGATTATTTGTAATGTCCCATATAAAAGCTAAATAAACGTGATTTAAGGAAAGACCATGATCTGGGCTTAAATGCTTATATTCTTAAAAGCACAAGCAAACTTCATTGTTAAAAATGTTGTTCTTTGGTTGATGGTAGACGATGATCATGATCACAGTTGAAAGAAATGAATGGCAGTCAGCAGGAAACAGAAGCAGTGTCACAGGATTTACTCGGGCATCCACCTGACTTCCCCGTTCCTCTGCGGCGTCCTACGGGTGTCATGTTTTTGGTGGTGCTGAAACAAGTGATGCTGCTGCCTACAGTTTGACAGCGTGAGCTGACATCATACTGTTTCCTGCTAATTCTTTTCCATTCACTTATACACTGGAACATGCTCTAAGACATGAGATAACCATTTCCCAGTGTCTTATGTTGCATTCTGGTCTAAACTGAGGCTGATGGTAGTTTTGTCTCATGTTCTAGGAGAAACGCTCTTCTTCCATATGATTTAGATAACTCAAATAACAGCTACAGCACATGTGGAAAAAGTGGCCATAAGCACGAACAACCATGCAACAGATCCTACAATGCAAACTGCACCACAACCGCACGGATTACAGGTTGTGTTAGGTGTGAAATTACTAGCGTTGAACCTTTATCAAGCAGCAGATCACCAATAAACTTTAGAAAGAAGAAAATTTAAAAGTAAAAAAATAACAAATTCCCACATAAAAAGAAAATATTAAAGGTTAATAAAATAGAAGTAAAACCTGTAATTTTAAAAAAAGGTCCAACTAAGTGAGTTGAGTGTAAAGGAACAATCCAGCAGTTCTAATACTTGATGGAATCCCTAAACCAAGACGTAGAGCAGGTAGAGTACCAGTGTGCAAACATGGAGGAGTGTGGTGTCCCGGTTTCAGACTCTGATCGGGAACATGCCCTGGCTCAACTGAAGGCGGAAAAGTCTGCAGTTGGCGATGCGCAGGGCGGTGCAAGCGGTTTTGGAGAGGTCGCTGGACAACATGGGTCTGGTGCGATGCCATGTCCCGGTGCTGCGGCGAAACTCCCGGATGTAGTCGAAGGTCGTGCCTGCACGCGCACAGGAAACACATTCAAATACCAACAATGATGTGATCCTACTGCCACCGTGTTGTTCTGAATGGTTCTTTTTTTACTGACCCGTGTCCAGATCTCCCACTACATAGATGCTGGCTCCAATAGGCACAGCACCGTAGACGAAGGACGAGCTGGTCTGAATACACAGATTCTGGTCATCAAGGAACATCCACCTGTATTTGTCGTACCAAAAACAAAATCTCAGGCAGAGACACGCAATCTTCTGAGTTATTATCATTAACTGGTTCCTGATTCTCAAACCATTACAAAACTCCAGCTGCTATAGAAGGAAAGAAGAAGAAAAAGCAATGCGGTGAGCGGTGAGCAATACTTCCACACAGACCTCCTCATTTCGTCATGGTAGAACTCAGACTTGCAGGTCGTCATGTGTCTTTGCTCGGGGTTGTCATTCTCCTGGCTTCTGACTCCACCAAACACGTAGAGCTCCTGGCCGACGCCACACGCCACCGAGCCGAACCTCAAAGGGAAAATAACAGGGGATTTTATGACAGGTGTGAGTAATATGCATAACATTCTGCCACCGCACACAAATGACGGGATAAAACCAAATGTGGCTAAATAACGTGCAAAAAGAGGCAAACATGGTCAGATAAGAGCAACATTCAAGAAAAAGATAAGCTCCTAAAGTAAAGGGGCAATGCTAATTCTTTTATTATAGTCCATAAATCGTTTAAGAGAAAAACAACCAGAACTGTAAATCCTGGTTTCCATGTGTTCCATGAGTGATTCACACCGCCTGCATTGGCTGACATGTTTCTTCATGAAAAAGCAGGCCTGACAAAAGTGAGCAACATTTTTGTCAAACTTTGTGAGAAGGAAGCGATCGTCATTCTGAGCGCCTAAGGCCGTTTTGTTTACGAGAATAGGCTCCATTTCCCAGACTGTGAAGTCTGTAGTGTCTGAACAGTAATAACAGGCAGAGGACTTCCGGTTTAGTGTCTGAATGGTATTTTGGACAATAAAACAACAAGCCTTATGCATTAATGGATAAAATCAAATCCACGTACGTGCTGTCACGCCATAATACGTGAACGCTCTTAGAGATATATCATATATATTCAATATGACCATGGCAGAATGTCAAAATGAAACTGAAGGTGACAGAAGGAGGAGGACCATGGCCATGGAGGCATGTTTCATTTCCTGTTGGGCCCGTCAAGTTGAATGTTACACAAAACATGCCAATAGACAGAAAAGAGAAGCCAACGTCAAATGGTGAGAAAAAGAATCAGATCAGATCCCAGGTCCTCTTTCTCTCATTCTGTCCAGACCACAACATTCGAGACCGTCACAGGATGCGTCTTTGCTACCTTCTCTCCTTCAGAGGACACAGGCCAGTCCACTGCTGGGTTTTGGGGTCAAAGCATTCCACAGAGTCAAACAGCTTCCCGTAGGAGCCTCCACCTAACGCATAGATCTTCTTGTTCATGGAGGCGTAGCACCCAACCTGGAGGAGAAGACAGTAACACCGTCACTGTGTGGGTCACACGAGATCAACAACAGCCCTGATACACATGAAGCGGACGCTTGTTGTTACCTTGCGGATCATGGTCATACTGGTCTGCACCTTCCACATGCTGAAGTGCGGGTCAAACACTTCCACGGTGGTCAGCTCCGTTACTTCGTTCTCTCCCCCGAGAACATAGATCAGACCGTCCAGCTCCACCACGCCGAAGTTCTGACGAGCCTGTGCACATCAGTGGGTAAAGGTGAAAGTCAGTGTGTGTCACCTCTTCTGCTGGACACCGTTTCTGATGTTTAACTGTACAATACGTTCCAGAGACCTGCAGGTCTGGTTAACCGGGAGCTCCAACAGGTAAGATGAGTGATAAGATGATGAGTGTGTTAACGTAAAGTCAGAATTCTAGCTTTATTCTTAGAAACATAATTCTAAGAAATAAAGTCAAAATTCTGAGGTAAAAGTCAGAATTCTGACTTTATTCTTAGAATCATAATTCTAAGAAAAAAAAGTCAAAATTCTGAGGTAAAAGTCAGAATTTTGAGAATAAAGTCAGAATTCTAGCTTTAAGAAAAAGAAAAAGAGTCAGAATTCTGACTTTATTCTTAGAATCATAATTCTAAGAAAAAAAAGTCAAAATTCTGAGAATAAAGTCAGAACTTAAATAACATTTTCACGGTGGCCCTAATCCTCTTCCGTAGGAAACTACTCTGCAGAAAGGTGGAACTAGAAGGACTCCAGCTGATGAAGCCTCAGGAGAAGTGTGACTGTGGAAAAAGGTGAGTATACCTGATGCATTGAGGGAATGGGGCTCCAAGTGTTGGAGTCTGGGTCATATTTCTCTCCACTGTCCAGGACTGTGTTGCGCTCATCTGTTCCTCCCATCACAAAAAGAAAACCCTCTAACCGACAGGAAACATGTTGTTATTACTGACTCACTCGTTTTACTCTTCACACAAACGAGGAGTCCAGCACATGAGCAGTACTGACTCACTCGTGCTGGACTCCTCGTTTGACTGAAGAGGAACTTTCTTAAGTTCAACTTGATAAAAGAATCATTCATTCGCGTCATGCTGCATGAGTTTCTTGGCCCGGGCCCGACACTGACCGGCAGCGACCACCCCGTGGCTGATGCGGGCGATGCTCATTGGCTGCAGCTTGATCCAGGCTTGTCTGTTGGTGTCGTAGAGCGGACACATGCAGCGCGTGTCGGCAGTCGGCTTCCTGGTTCTGGGCAGAACAAAAGCCATCAGAGCAGACAGGATGTGAGTTGGTGGTGTGATTAACGTGAACTCCGCACTAACTGACCCTCTCCCATGTGTATGTGACACAACCTTCACTGACTGCATAATCAGTCGAGATCAAGTCCTGCCGACTGTATCACTGCTGGTAGTTATCATTTGTTTATATATCTTCATACAACAGAAAGTGAAAAAAGGGAAAAGGAAAAGGTGAGATAAATCTGAATAGCAGAGGAAGAAACCGAAGGTGGTGGACTCACTTGCGATCCTCTCCTCCAACAATAACAATACACTCGGAGTAACCTCGGGGTTTGAAGGCAGCAAGAAGAGCTGCGCCCTGCAACTGACCATCGCCCAGCACAGGCTGACAGTACTCTCTGATCACCTCCCTCATCAGTGGCTCCCCCATGGCCTGATGGGAAAGCAGGAGTTGACTGTTAACTTCACCCACTAAAAGTACAACAAAAACTGTTGTTACCACTTTTTCATGTCTAAAATGACTAAAATGAAATTAATCTAAAGCTTGAAAACAAAAACGGTGACAAATGTTTTCCTTTCTTTTCTTCTATGAATAAAAACTAAACCATCACACGAAAGAGGAGTGAATGTACGTGAAGTAATGACTATGTGAATGCAGGATACTGCTATAACTGGCCTACGTCTGCAAGTCAGTGATGTTCCTCTGATCTTTTGTGACTAAACGTGTCGTCACTGTGCATTTGAACTGATTGTGGAACGTTGGCCATTTTTCTGTCTTTCACTCTGGAGCTGTGCAATAATAATAAGTAAATGGACTGATTGCTTTTTTTTTCCATAGGAGTTGTTGGCATTAGGTTGTATTTTAACTGAAAAATACTTGGATTTAGTTTTGTTAACTACAAAATACATGTTTGACTAAAACTGACAAACATCAAATAAGTCAAACTAATTTTAACTATATTTTTGCTAAAAGAAACAAATCAGAAAACCAAAATAAAGACTTGTAACAGTCTAGTGGTTTCTGTTGTTACACCATTAATAATAAAGCACACATATAAATGAACAGCATTCTGTGCTTTCTCTACCTGCTCTCTCAGGTAACTTGCATCCAGGCCCTGCAGCCACACTGCTGACATCACTTCCTTCATGCGCACCTGCAAATACAGAGGAAATAAGACTCATACTGACAAACACAAAAACAACATATTATCATCTTATGAAGTTCATTTAGTGAACAAGTTGGAAGGATGGTGCCTATTTTCCCATCCACCATACATCAATGTATGATTTAATAAAACCTACATTTCTATAGAGAAATCAATGCAAAATACTGGAGCAAAAAAGCTTTTATACAACATCGCCATCTAGTGGCTGCAGGTTTAAACAACACAAAACTTTGCATGTAAAATATTAGAATTCAAGTTTTTTACAATTGGTAGAGTATCATGAAAAGTAATAATGTGCTATTCAACTAATTTTGAAAAAAAAAAGAAAATGTCTGGCTTGATAACGCACAGATTTGACAAGTGAGAAAGGTCATTATCTGTCAATTAGAAATTTTCCCCATAAAAAAGACAACAATGAACACAACCAATACCTGAACAATGTAATTACTAAGTTACTAAGAGAGGGCAAACCAAAGTCTGGATTTAATTAACTCTGACAAAAAAAGACCCATACGTTGACATTAAATTACATCTGCTCAGGTGAGCTGAATCTGAAGTGGCCGTGACCCACCCTGCGATCCTCCGGGTCATGTGCAAACCATCGGACCACAGCCTCCAGCACGTGCTTTTCGTTGCCCACGTTCAGCTTCTCCATGGAAAGCACCTCGCAGAGGCGATCATGGGGCAGCTCTCTGAACTCCTCAGTGAGTGCCACATCCCGAAAATGTGTCTGCAGGAACTCAGTGGCTGCGTAGTGGACATGGTATAAGCAGTAGTGCAGAGAGAAAAGGCGGATGCCGATGCAGTTCTCTGCAGTGATGCAGCTCTCTAAGAACTGGCAGCACAGGGACTTAAGGTCAGTCATGAGGAGAAGGTCGGACGCCTGCACCATGTCCTGGATGGTGTCTTCGCTCAAAGTGATCTGCGTGTGAAGGACAGACATGCGCAGACAGTGAGACGATTACTCACGTGTACCACACCTAAAACCTAGCTTTGCTTTTTTAAGCCTCTACTCTCACCTCACCACTGAAGATGTAGTCCAGGATATGTTTCATGATGGCCATGGAGACCCCCTGCAGCTCAATTTTGTACATAGATCCATCTTGTTTGGGGGGATTGTAGTTCAGCTTGGTCCTAAATGAAAGTAATTAACTGAACTTTAAAATGACAAACCCCTGTTTCACACCAGCCAAGGCAACAAGTTCATAACCGCCTGTCAACGGATTTCCACAAGACAAAGGAAAAATGATGGTCACTGCCAACCTTACTGACCTGATATACGGGCTAGCAGCAGCTAGGATGTTTTTCTGGATGGGAAGCTCCTCTCCATCAACCACCAGCAGTGCATCGTGGAAACTGTGTTCTTGCCTGAAGGTGCGAAGAACCCTCAGGAGTTTCTGTGAATGCTGTGGGTCCGATACCGTTGAACCAGGCTGGCTCGCTCCTGAATTGGGCATGTCTCAGCTTGTGACAGCCACAACAAGTGCTGCACAACTCTTTAAATACCCCGATCTCACTGCCACACTGGGAACAGAACAATGTGTTTTAACTGCACGTGTCCACTGATGAGGAAGCCTGGGGTCACACAGGCAAGGAAACACACTTTACCCACAAGTGAAGGATTCAGAGTGTCACATCTACACCACAGTTCACTACATCTAACCGAATGTGTGCTGAATATAATAGAAACCAGAGGATTCGTTTGACGACTCACTCGCCTTAACTTTTATAACTGCACCGCACGGAAACTTCTTAAATTGGCAGATTTGTGTATGAGGTTTGGTAAAGCCAGGGCGGACTACTAGCAAAGCAGCCGACATTTCGACATTTCTTAAGAAAACTGTGTTATAAAGGCGCCAACACAGCTGAAAGAGGCAGCTATCGATACTGCCACTTCCAAAAGGAAAGAGCTAAATTAACGTTCCCAACACATTTACATAGGCGTGAACCTTACACTGTGCTTATGAAAGATGCAAAGTATTTTTTCTATGAACGCTTCAAGTTGACTTATTGTCATTGCACGTCTTACCTTGACACCACGCCCGTTTTTCTTTATGTGCACAGTTAGTTCCTAATTATCAACATACAGAACAGAGAATGTAGCAAGTCAACGTCAAAAACATACATGGTGCTGCATTCATGAACTATTGTGATGACGACTTCCTGACTTCCTTAAATAATTTACGACGCTATGGGCGAGCTGTCCAAATAAGCAAACCAATACACAAAATGCATCTGAATGAGATAAAAATCTGTCACCAATGCCCTTTAAAGACCAGGACACCCGATAAACAACATGACATTAATCAAGTTGGATAGAAACAAAGCTTTTGTTTTCGAGCGGTAAAATTCAGCTGGCACCTGAATGCAGCATCAGCTACGCGAAAAGCGTGTGGCTGAACAGCGTCCCAATACTTTATTAGCAACTTGTACGTCAATATAATAAATGTTGTATCACATAGTATAGATTACATATCAACAAATTATCAACGTTTCTTGTGTCTTTAAAAGTAAAAATGTGAATTCCGTCGAATTTTTGCTGTCAGTATAGTACATAGGAAGATAGTGTCGTACATAGTAACAATAAAAAGCGAAGCGGAACGAGACAAAACCAACCAACATTAAGGGCTCGAGAATACCAGCAAGGTAAACAGTATTCCGGAGGTGCACGAGTATCATATACTTAACCAAATAGAATATTGATTGCATTTTTGTAATATATATTAAGCGAATAATTGGAGATTGATCATGATGAATTAGGAAATGCTTTTTAAGCGTATCTATTAATCGTGACACTGTTACGTTCAAAAGATTAACGCGCTTTAATTTGAAATGAGCTTCGTCCTCATTCTGTCCATTGTTAGCTCTTAGTAACTTAACCCAACTGTCGCTGTTTTTATTTTGAGTGGCATTACAATAAGGTAACAGCTTTGACTACGTATGTAGACTGAGTCGATTTTAAGCTAACTATATCTATATTGTACGTATTGTAACTTCCGCTAGCTAAGAATGAAATGTTCGTTGATTTATTTGCATAACCGTTCTTGCAACTGCGCATACGTTGTAATTTTTCCAAAGAAATGAAAGTTTCATAAAGATTTTAAATTGACATGCCGTTTGTTTTTCAGCTCCAATGGCGGTGTTGTGATGGAGGAACCACGGAGCTGAGTAAATGTTTACCTGACGGAACGTAACTAAAGGCGCACCATTTTGAAATTACAAACATGCCTCGCGCCTCTCGAAATAAACTTTCTCCGTGGATCGAGCAGCTGATCCTGAACTATGACAGCCAGGCGGGGAACCGCGGTAGCGGACGGCTGAAGGCTCATGTCATCGGGGTGGGTCAGATGTCTTCATCCCAGGCCCGGAGCTCCGAGGACCCCACGGGGCTACTTTTCCTGTCCGACGGTGTGCTCCAGATCCCCGCCGTTCTCACAGCATCAGCCTGGGAGCATCTTCAGGAGCAGGAGGACCGTGAGTGTTTCACCAGCTTGGTCAACACCACCGTGTGCATTCAGGATTACCAGCTGCAGTTTCACATGGCCCCCGAACAGACTAAATGCAGATTCTTTGTATTAGTTGGGGAGTTGGCTACGACTGCGGCCGGTCCAGTTAAAGACAGCACCCCTTGCTGCACAACATTGCCCTCAGTCAGGCTGGAGATTGTTAAGACATGGAGGGCCCTGCTGGGTGTGCAGGACTCTCAGAGGAGCCAAGGTGGTGGGTTTGATCTGTCTGAGTTGCTGGGGGAGTGGCAGCATGACTGTCTGCAGGCTGTTCTGCAGGATGTTCGGGATATGCTGCTGGCAGGGAGCGGTCCTGTGAGCCCCCGACCCTCCACATCAACTTTCACTCCAGCGCAGACCCACTCAGACACATTTACAACCACAAGCTGGGATGTTGACAGGGTGAGATATAAGGGAGAGAAAATTTTCAGTGTCCCTATAAAGTGTCTTCTCATGCCTGAGGAAGAAGCTCTGCAGCTGCAAACACCGTCTAATGTTGGAGGCGGGACAGAGAGTGGACATTCCGCTACCTCTGATGAAAGAAAGACAAGTTTACCACAAATCTGCACCCCTTCAGACAGCACACCGCCTTCTGTATATGATGCAGAGTGGCGAATAGCCATGCCAGCAGCTGCAGAGAGAGACTGCAAGTTCAACTCCCCTCCTCACGTAGAGGACTGCACGCTACATGAGGACATGGTTGCAGGGATGATCGACAGCAACATCAGGCCTTTATCCAATCCTTGGGACATTTTTCCTCCACCATGTGACACCTCTTCATCTTCTGATTCTTCGCCAAAAGCTATGCCAAACCCCTCTCTGGACAAGCCCGCCACCGCTACACCTGAGCTCAATCGCGGCGCAATCTTAACCAGCACGCAACTTCCTGTGAGCTCAAAAGAGTTCCAGCAGACATCAGAGCACAGCTTCCTTCCACCGTACCAGAAACCAGAGAGCTCGAATAGCCCCTCTGGCACTGCTCCTTCATCAGCGTCCACAGGCGAACGGAGCACCTCTGCGACAGGACAAAGTATCCCAGTAATGGAACAAGAATGTGAGATTTCTGTGAAGGACATGGAGCGAACCCACAGAAAAGCAAAGCGAAAGAGAAGTGAGCCCACACCAGAACAGCTTGCTGCACCGGTGGAGGAGGAAGCTCTGGTCCGGGGGAGCCCTCCATCTTGGCTCTTTGACACTCACTTTGTCCACAAAGAGAACAGCAGACACATTCCGTGTGAAACTGCAGAGGCCGCCTCACGAAAGACGTCCACGGTCCACAGCGATGGCCGTCCCTTCTCTTACTCTTACCAAGTGTCTGGACAGAATCAGCAGGACTTCAGTCAATTCAGAGTCGAGGAATCATTCCTGCAGTGGGCCATAAAGATTCTTGTTGTTCCAAAGCAGACAGAACTTCCGGAGAGCACATCAGTGAGCTCCAATCAAACGTCAGCCAGGAACAAGGTCACTTAACTGCAGGGTTCGGGTTCATTACTCTTCCAGTTTCTCACACAAGTTGTCCGAACCGGTGTTGACTTATATTAATGTACCAGAGCAGGACTGGTTACTTAAAGGTTGATTTCACCATCTACCATTTCCATCCTATGGTTTTAATTTGGGGAGTAAATTTATATGGCTGGTGTTAAAATGCTTCTGTCTCTTGCTGAAAGATTCAGACGACGTCATCTGTGGGAGTCTGTCCGGTCATACAGAGGTCCATCTGCTCCTCCCAGACTCCCAGTAATCGCTCTTTAAGTACTTTTTTAACGTTTCTAACTAAATCATTTTCCAATTGTTGACATTCACTGTAAAAACCTTATGCTTGTCTTGTGTCAATAAAAAAAATCAGTAGCTTTAAGTTGAGACAAAGACACTTGCATACAGTATCATCTACAGATTTTAAGTATTTTTCTCTTTCTCTTTAGTTTCCATTTACTTCTACTTCATACTTTTACTTCACTACATTATCAGTATTCATAGTTTGTTGTTCTGAGAATTCAGTTCATAATGCAAAACACAAGACTATCAGTGTTAAGGTTACAAGCTTCCCAGCTGTACATAAAGTATGTCAAGCATAACCGGTCATACAAACATTGTATGTGGTGTAACCAGGCTCTGTAGTTAGAAAATGTTAAATATTGGTGGAAAACAACTGACATACCAATAGACAATGACAATGTCCAGTGTCTGATCAGCATATTCATACACACACGCACTCTATGACCTCAGTAAGGAACATACCTTTGTCATAGAGTTTGCAAAAACTGAGAATTATAACCCTGCAAAAGTGAAATTCGTGGAACTGCTGCAGTACTTCACTAGATTGTACTGGTGTACCTAATAAAGTGGCCAGCGAGCAGCCCGTGCACATGAGTAAAGTTGTTTTCTGTTTGTCCACAAGATGTCACTAAATACCCTCTGTCTGAATGGGAATTGGCAGGATTAGGTTTTTAATCATAACCACAGTGGTCAAATTCTTACAGTGTTAATGCAAGCGATGAATTCAGCCTTTAACATCTACTGACTGCAAATGAAGCTGTAGCTGGAATCTTTGCATCGACAGAGTTGGGAATTTTTTGATTCAGGGATAAAGGAGTATATTTTTAAAAAGGTAAGTAAACTAGTCATGTCAGATGAAAATGATAAACAGCTTCCAACGTAGCATTTTTTGGCGTCAGGTTTTATTTATCAGTGAATCTGCAAAATCCAAGTTGGAAATCTGCTTCTAGACCGCTCACACCACAGGCTCACATGTGTCCAGAATGTTTCTAGCTTTGGGAAAGTCTGTGGCCTGTAGACGACTCATTCTTGCATGTTCGTTTACTTTTAATTGCTAATGAATCACTGTCTGCTGGGGAAGAAACACAGAAAAGACCAGCCTCTAAGTTTATCCACTCAAAGTTCCAAACCCCTAATGTAAGCAGGAGCCAGCTGTGCGCACTTGTAAAGTTGTTATAATCCTCCTTTGACCTATAAACAGGAAAATACATAATATAAAGCATCATGCTCACATCCACAAATAATACACCCTCTATGTTGTCCTTGTAAGGAAATACAGTCCTTAGAGTCTGTCTGCAGCTTCTCAGAAGACAATTAAAACTCTGCTCCTCCTTTTGTCCAGCTTTGCAATTATGGGAACAATACAAACAGCACCAATATAAGAACACGCTGGGTCCAATAATAAGGCTCATCCGGGCCTTAGTTTCCCTCTGGAAACTGATTCAGAAAAATAAACAACAAAGAAAAGCAGCAGGTTCTGGCTGGAATTTGACACATTTAATAATACTAATAAACATCCATCTGTTTCATCTGTAGAACCTTCTTGTACAATCTAATTAATTCCAGATCAACACTGCAGCAATACTGCGACCTTTCTGACGCTGATGTGCAGTTTTGTTATTCTGGGCTGAACTTGTGCCGTTGTTACAGTGGACCTGTTTCCACTGCAGGAACCTCGCCCGAGGCCTGGGAACTTTTAATGGAACTTACTACCTCTACCTGAGGATACCAGTTTACTCACACACTAGAGATGTATCTCTATCTATCTCAGCAGAATAATTCAAGGTGCATCTGAAAACAATCAGGTAGTGAGAGGTGAGAGAGAGGAGTGGGTTCAGGTGAGGGAGGAACAGAGAAACAAAGACAACACAAATGCACAAGGCCAGGCCGTGACCATGACATGGGTGTGATTGTGAATGGTGAGTTGTACCACAAATGTTCAAAGAAAACACGCCTTGTATAAAATGTTATGTTACTCTGCGTGGCGGTAAATAACGATGTGAGTAAACCGAGCTTGGTTTACCTGTTGTGATCATTTGCATTAGCTTGTTATTTTCTCAAACTCCTCTGGCTCCAGGTATTTAGGGCAATGACCAAATGTACAATCTTTACTTCACTTTGTTTCCAGAACCAGAAAATAGCTGTGGTCCCTAAGCCACTCTAAGGACCGCTGTAAGGAGGCAATCACAAAGATCACATTTCTCATTCTTTAAAATTAAAAACCAAACGTTGGTATATGTCTGATAAAACGTCTGCATCGTGCATGTTAGGTTACTTGCTGCTTGCCTACTACGATGCTCTCCAGTAGCCAATAATGCACTAGAATGTTTTGATACACAACATTGAGCGACAACTTACAAAAAACACCCTGAATTCATCACAGACAAACCAAGAAAAATGAAGCAGCCACCGCTGCCAGCAAGCTCTTTGTATAGGACTGTGCAGAATCTCTGTCTCAGTCTCGGGATGAATGTGTCCAGGTGTGTCCCACGTCCCACACCAAGAGTGCTGGGACTGATTCCCTGTCTCCCTCGGGGACAGGCTGCTGGTACAAGCTAAGGGTGGCATTTCTATTTAATATTGTAAATATCCTTTTTTAAATAAATAAAGAGGAAAAAAGTCTGTCATATAGATTTGTATTATTACATAACCATGTTTTGAAACACAAATAAACATTTTTAATGTGACTAGATTTTTAGGATGTAATCATTTTTTTTCAGTTTTAATTTCAAATTTAGTTTTAAATTCAATCTTACAAATCTATTAAATTCTACACTATAGTTATTTTGCCTTAAGTTGAATTTCCACTGCAGGAACCTGAGCTGAACTGTAACCTGGAACTTGAAGGATGAAGGTGCAGTAGTTGAGTTTTCTTTTCCATGTCTCTCGTGTCCAGTTGCCAGGGACAATCAGCTGGTCACGCTAATGCTCGCGAGGAGACAGAAACACAGACCAAAGCAGCACCATATGGGTGGAAGCACTTCTGGACGTGCTTTCAAATAATTCCACACACAGTAATTATACTAATAATTTGCTTCTCGTTTTTTGGAAGGAAGAGGACCTGACAAAAGTTAAAAGACAATGTTGAAGTTCTTTTCCCTTTTATAGCCTCCACTTTGTTTTCCTCCGAGAAAAGACCCGGCGATGTTTGCTTGTTCTCTCTGTGTGAGCAACTCTCGGCGTCAGGGGTGGACGTGATATTTCAAACAGCACATCAGTGCGTTTATGTATTGGGTGCCCGGAAATTTTTCCAAATAAACACAGCTTGATTCAACCTGGGTGGGCAGGCTTATCAAGCGACTAATTCTGTAAACAGATGAGGGAATAACTCGGCACCTCATTGGCTGTTGGGCAGAGGGAGGGGGGCGTAAGGGAGTCTCAGCGCAATGAAATTTTAATTAATGTGGGTGGGCTGAGAACACCACTGGCTGTTTATGATGGACAATTTATTTCCCAGTGCAAAGTCAACATAACACGGCAAACGTACAACAATTATTAACATTTTTCTGGGGCCCTCATGAGGCTGAAGAGTCAGTCAGTGGAGGGAAGGAGCTGTGGGAGCAGGGGCTGCTTTTCCCGGGACACGAATCAACTTCGCCGGCGTGATGGCGCTTTACCACAGCCGCCTGTCGTCGCTCGGAGTGCCGTCCTCCGCTCTGGGCCTCTCCGGCGCCCCGCTGATTTACCTGTACGGAGGGGACACCGGAGGGGTTGTGCCCGCCGCACTGAGCTTCGTGCCGGGCCGCCAGGAGCCTCCGCAGAAGCCGCCTTACAGCTACATCGCCCTCATCGCCATGGCGATCAAAAGCGCGCCGGAGCAGCGCGCAACTCTCAGCGGCATCTACCAGTTCATCATGGACCGCTTTCCGTTCTATCATGACAACAAGCAGGGCTGGCAGAACTCTATCCGCCACAACCTCTCCCTGAATGACTGCTTCATCAAAGTGCCGAGAGAGAAGGGCCGGCCCGGGAAAGGCAGCTACTGGACGCTGGACACCAAGTGTCTGGATATGTTCGAGAACGGCAACTACCGCCGGAGGAAGAGGAAAGCAAAGACCCAGGTGGAATCTCTGGACACCAAAAGCGCTGGACACAAGCGCACCAAGAGCCCGGATTCCCAGACCTCTCTGAAACATCAGACTGGTTCAGAGATAGAGGAGATGGCAGCGGGGCAGGATGAGGAGGCGCTGGAGACGCAACCAGAGGCGAAACCTGTTCTTGTCGAGTTTAACTACACGGAACAGCCGCAAACTCATCCCACACAGAGACTTAAAGTGTCGCCCAGCCAGGACACCCTCGTTCTCACAGGGAGGAGGCTGGATGCTCCACAACCTGAGCCGTGCTCCGTTTTGCGGCACGCTGCGCTCTGGATGGACGGTGCGCAGCTTCGAAGCGCGCCGGGCCGCCGAGACCCCGCGGAGAGAAGGGGTCCGTTGTGCGCTGTCCGCTGCGCAGGGAATACCTTCTTGACTGCACATGCGCAGGACAGACCGAAAGAAAACGTTCCAGGCAGGGATAAACCGAAATGTTTTAGCATCGAGAGCATCTTATCAAAAGGTGAAGACGAAGTGCGCAGCAGCGTGATTGGTTTGTCACCGGAGACGTACGCAGAGCTCCACAGTCCCGCTCTAAGTTCATCCGTGGTGCTCGGTGCTCGGTCTCATCAGTTGTACCAGATGGGATTCCCCCTGTGCTCCTACCTGTCACTCACCTACCCGGACAAAGAGCTCCACTTTAAATGAGACAAAGCTGCAGTGACCTGCACACGACGAGTTACTGTAAGACAGCGCAGGGTTCTGCTTCTCTCAGGATCTCTGCTGCTTCTTCCTCATCTACGACGATGTTCAGAAGAAAAGCTGCTACGGTCATCTTTACGCACGCGTCATCGTGAGGACTGTGCTGATTTTGATCAGTTTTAGAGACTGAAAACTTAATACAAGAAAAACAACAAAAGATTATAACATATTAATGTCCTCGCCATAATGTCTAACGTATATCTCTCTTCATGACGATGAAAACTATGTTTCCAAAGAACAATCACAGGCTCAGTGTCGCCTGACAGTAACATTGAACTCTGGTGATACTGTACAATATGAGAAGTGCTCAGTAATGTAATTCACTGCTCTGAGTGTCATGTGCGGAATAAAGTTTAGTTTGGTAATAAAATAAACAGCATGGTTTACTACAGTTCTGCTTTGTGCATCCTGGTGAGTCAGAGAAAAGTTGATTTATGTAAAGTAACTGAGACAGAAGAAGTTTTTACATGAGTTCTTTTCTAAATAAAGACTTGTTCACGTCAAAGTGAAAACATTCTTCCATCCCTTATCTCCTCTCTTAAGGAAGGGCTTCAGTGCACATTATTCCCTGGTCTTTGCACATCTTCTTAAGCTCTGTCAGGTTACATGGGAGGTTTGAGTGAACAGCCACACGTTCTAAGATAGTTCACACTGGTGTTATGAAACCATAATTACAGGTACCGTGACTCCCAACTCAGACGCTGAAGCTCTGAACTCCAGAGGAGCCACAGGTGTCGTGATGGTCTCTCTCACTGGTCCAGGTGTTGCACAGTCACTCTTCTTAATGACTGATTTAACTGGACTCTGACATTTTACTGTACCCATCCCCTACTTTGTGCATTTCAATAACCTTCTGGCAGAGTAGCATGGGTCACTTTGAAGGTGGTGAATTCCTCTGGACTCACTTTGACACGAATAAGTAAACAAATAAACATTTATTAAATCGTCCCTGACTTTAACTTCCTCGGTTTTGAACTTAGCTGTTCAGTAAGTTTCATTTTGTCCATTTGTACACAGAAATTGACACAAAGTCTAGATTGAACAGAAACACTCAGACAGTCTGTGAGTCCCTGGTTAAATACTCTGGACTATGTCTCAAAACACTGTGCACCGTTCAGTTGTGTAAAATGTCTTGTACATCCCGCCACAGGAAATCTTAAACAAGCCTTTCTGAACTCCACCTTGCTGCACAATGACACCTGCATGAAATCAGAGTCCACTGACAGCATCATTAAAACCGAGAGCAGCCAGGTCTACGGACAAGGCTGCTATAACGTAGGCACATATTTGTCTAAAAAAGTGTGTGAGGCGGCCCGCTGTGCAAATCAGGAATGTTTGCTGAAATAAATAAACTTCCCCACATCGGAGGGAGGAAGTCAGCATCACAAGCGTTTCCTGTGCAGGATTCTTTGGATAGTTGTGTAAATAGAAGATGATGAAAAGCACAAAAGGCAAGAGAAGAGTGAAAAAACAATCAAATAAATGTAGGAGATCGCCATGAGAAAGTAGCTCAAACAAAAGTTTTATCTGTTGTTGAACACAGGATTTGATCAATGAGTTTGGTTCCTGTTTAAAGACATTACCAACTAAATATAATCAATTTAGCTTCTTCTTAGAACAAAAGAAGTGAAGGACCTGATTTCTCACTTGCACTCGGTGTTGTGTCTTTATACACCGTTTTCTACTGATAGTTGCCTTTCACAACATTTTCACTGTTGCTTCCAATAGGGAGAAATATAAGAAATTCAAAGGTTTTATCGCCATCATGAGAATAAAGTCACATGTTTCCTGGTTGTAAGAATAGAAGCTGTGCACATAAGTAAGATATCAGCGTGATCATACTTTATCTAAAGACCCAGATCAGGACGAACCTTGAAGTAGACCGGATAAAAGTAAATCAGCAGCAAAGACATGCAGCAGTAAACAGACCCGTCTTCTTAAATATGTGCTCGGTTTTATGTTCAGTTCGGGTCAAGAATGAATGAACGCACTGATGCTCTTCTCTCTGTCCAGCCATCAGTTCCTCTTCTGATGAATCCAAACAAACCAGAAACAGAAAACACATCACTTCCTGTTTGACAGAGGAGTCTTCCCATGACCAGACCCACCAGACTGTGTGTGTTTAGAACATCAGATGTAAAAGCTTTCATCGGGTTGAATCACGGTTCTGTTGTACTAATCAGTCAGAGAGTGCAGCAAAATGGACCAGTATTTATATGAAAACGCTGCGTACTATTACTTTGAACTAAATGTATTCTCCAGAATGACGGGGGAAGAGGTGCAGCGAAAAACACCTTAGTGTTAGTAACACTAACACTGCCATTACATAAAACAGAACATCTAGAACTTCTTTCTTCCACCCGAGAAATATCTCCAGAATTAGGAGCATCCTGTCTCAAAGTGATGCTGAAAAATGAGTCCATGCATTTGTCACTTTTCCAATAAGAAGCTACAGGATAGAGTATAATGAGATTATATAATGAGAGGAGGAGGAGGATAAACACTAAGACATTTTGTCTAAGATAACATACTGCAATATGTTCTGTGGTATGTTTGGATCCCTGGAAGCCACAGTATGTGCAGACTTGGGACATCTAAGACAGAGCAGAATGAGCTCCTTCATGAACGTAAGAACTCTCTTACTCAGCACACAGCAAAGTGACTTTAATATAATCCTCTGTCAACTCAAAGCAGCTCTGTCTGCCACTGACGGCCTTTAAAGCGTGTCTATATAGTTTTTAACCATTTTGTTTTCAGCACCTGAATATATATTGTGTATATAGTGTGTTAATAGTGTGTTGTGGGCTTGATGGGGATCTGTAGTCGTTCTAGCTCTTTGGGGGCCTTATGGAAGATCATTTTGGGGATGTTTGCTTTGAATCTAAGGAATTTAAGCACTTGAATGTCTTTACATTTGCACCTGCAAATCAATGATTTTTAAGATATCAGGCAAAATCCCGAGCAAAGACTCAAATCAGACCCATTGTTTTTAAAAATGTGCTATAAAAATTTTATAATTTGGATTATTACACGATTATGTAAAAAGCAGGGGTGGCCAAACCTTTATTAAAGATGGATAGATCTGATGATTACCTTGGGCTTCCTAAAAAAAGAAAATTACATACAAGTGCTTTAAAAAAATGGTTTAAACCTATTTTATTTAATTGTCACACAAGAACCATCAAATCAAAACAAAATCTAATTAACTATAGTCAAGTGGGATTGTGAACCAAGGATTCAAAATGGGAACCAGTATTCATGTCAAATCCTGAAAATAACTAAAGAGAAAAAAGAATTACACATATTTATTTATGTGTAATTGTGTGAGCCAATCCTAAATATTGTGTGCGTGAACCTCTAGGATCATCAGTTCATATGTCATGATGCAGAATGTCACCTGTAAGTGTGTGTGTGGGGTTCTGAGGACAAGTGTAAATTAATTCATTTCTAGACAGAACTGACACGCTTCTGTACTGTCAGGGAGAGAGAGAGACAGAGAGAGAGAGAGAGAGAGAGAGAGAGAGAGAGACAGCGAGAGAGAGAGAGAGAGAGAGACAGCGAGAGAGAGAGAGGGCGGCTTATTGCAGCAACTCAGGGAAGTGTCATCACCTCTGTTGCATGTGCAATCTCATCCCAGCTCAGCGCTAAATCACACAGTTTCAAGCCCGCCGGTTCAAAAGACCTCCTAATCCAAGTGTTTATTATATTTTTTCACTCTCTACATAAACTGGCTGCACTTGTCCAAATACACACTCAGCACTGGGGGAGGGCAGGGCATTGATGAAGATTGATGGGCCCGGGTTAGGCTACATTAGCTGCTAATCAAATTAGGTTTCCTGGCAAAGATCTCGTTCATCATTATGTGAAGCCGACTACAACGTGGACACAGACACAGTATCCATGACCACCTGTCAGAACTCATGAAACGCAATACAGCACACCTGTCGTCCAGCTTTACTCTGTAATATTTCTTTTATTCTGACACAGAGAAATTCTGCAAGTGACTCTGCAGTTTAGCAACATTGCATTATAATATGTATTTTACCATATCTACATGAATAAACATCAATCAGTGACACACAAACAAGCTTATATGACTCAGTCAAACCTGGATTATATGTGTTGAATGCTGGAAACCACAGAAAGGAGAAATGACTGGAGAAACCACAGAAATGCAGGTTCCTACACACTTTAACACATTTTTTAAATTCAATGTAGTCAAATCAAATGAACTGTTAATGTAAATATGTACATATTCTGAATTATTTTGTTAATTCCACTTCAGTCCAAGTTATGAATGGGTTAACTGACATCATCAAGGCAGCAGGGGAACCTGTGTTTCTGTCGAAGCAGCTTGAAGCCATTGCTTCATCTGTGAACTGCTGTATGTATGAAAACAATCGGAATCATATGCTGCGACCTTCACAGTGAATCCAGTGAAATGTTAGACAGCCCTCTGTGCCATGATGAAAGCACGTGAGGTGTAGTACAGGACCTTACATCTACCTTCATATCCCATCATTTCCTCATCCTCTTCTACTGGTGATGTGCTCAGGGTGCTGGAGGCCGTCCCAGCTGTATTTGGTCAAAAGGCAGCGTACGCCCTGGACGAGTCACTGACCTCTCAGTCAGAATAAATACATGGAATTAAAATGGTTTTGATACCTAAAACTATCGCTGTTATTAAAGAAAAGAAAAGGAAATTTAAATCCGAAGAGAAATAATATAATATCAGAGACAGATCGTTATCTCCACCTCGTAGCAGTCCACTGCTGGCATGTGCCCAGAGGAAACTTCTGTTATTTTGTTTGATGTGAGATTGTTTTACGTTTCTTTTCATGTTTGATGCTGTTGCAACACCTTCATTTTTATCGGGGGCATCGTGTGTAATCATATTGCAGTAGTAAAGTATAATATAGTTAGCACAGTACCTTTGCTACGGCGTTCATTCATTCAGTCTGGCGTGTGTGGTTGCCAAACTATGACTACAGGAAAGGTTGTCATACATCACACAGTCTGGCTTGATCTTTTTAAGACCTTTATTAAAGAGTGAACACACTGTAGCTCTCACTGGACATGATTTAGTTGTTTGAAATAGTAATTCTGAGTAGTGTATACAGGGTCAAGAGTAAATAGGACAAAGTACAAAATAGAATTCTTAGTCCACTTTACTTTTTTAAGCAATTTGTTTGCATACTTTTTAGGCGAGGTTAGAATTTAGTTCAGAGCTTCACAAACCAAACAAGGTAAAGAGTCAGTGACTTTCTTCCCTGCACCATGGACCTGGGTCTGTGTTTTCAGGCCACATATTGCAGATCATGGCTACATTTAATACCACTGACATCTGCACTTTTTTTGCACTGTTACATTGTCATTGAACATTGAATAAGTTATATATCAGTTATTGTGAACTCTAAACTGATATGCACATACTGTATAATACATGAACTGTATGTATTGTACTACTACTCTCTCTCGACTTTGACCGTCACTTAGTTTTCAGCATATTTATGAGTTTTGTTTAAGCTACAAAAACTCCTCCACTGAACCTGGACAATTACGACTTACTTCAAACATACTAAATATTCAACATTTCTACAAAGACAGTTTATTTCATGTATTTGCAGCATGTTTGCTGGTTGGTTTCCTCGCACTCATCGGTTGTTTTTCTTCGCCTGTTGCATGTTTAGCCCAAACAATGAGATTATTGCTGCATATTTAATACATAATCACAAAGTTGTAGTGTACCACACAGGAACAAATATTTATATTGCATTTAACATGAGCGTGTTGCAGTGTTTTGGAAAAAAACTGAAATCCTAAAGTCCAAACATTTCCAGTCGTGCAGATGGTGGCGTCATTCTCGGCTTCACCAGCAGGACAGCTGGTCAGTGAAGTACTGCTCTCATCAAAACTTTTCAACATTTCTGCAGCTTTGCTTTTACCAACTGTAAATAAATAGCTACAGTCTCATGAGGCTTGTGTGTGTATGCATATGTGCGTGTTTGTGTATATGTATATGTGTGTGTGTCTGTGTATACACAGACTTGTACACAGAAGCAAGATTACCACCCCCAGACTGGGACCACCCTGACTTTAACACTTAATCCAGCAGGAAGAGGAACTGCATCACATGCTCACTTAGGGCCACCACCCTCACAACACACACACACACACACACTGTGAACTGTGTTGCAATAACAGGGTTTGGAGTTTGTGTCTTCACATGAACACACATGCAAACACACACTTAATTCCTGCACTTAAGCTCAAACAAACCAGTTAAGATTTATACTGCACAGATGGTCTCACACAAATTCAACATGTAACATGTTTGCTGAATGTGTTCTTGTCAGAGTGACAGCAAATGTATCATAGTTGTTTTTGTAGGCACACAATGAAGTGAAGAGAGAAAAGTGTCCCTTTGTGTCTACTGTAGAATACATTAGTGGACCGTTTGTGTGTGCACCCAGCAGTTTGTGACTGCGTGTAAGTGTGTTTATATGCGTGTACATGTGCATGCTGGAACAAATGTCCCGTATCATTACAAAAACAGAGCTGAGTGGAGTCTGATGTGAGACTGCTTTGATAGTTCTGACATTCAGTGCCGGTTAGTGGGATAAGGACTGCATATTGATGAGTATAGGGCGGCCTGGTAGCTCAGTGGGTTAAGTGTCAGACTGGGATGTAGGAGGTCGCAGGTTCGAACCCCGTCTGACTTCTAGTCCATCCATCTACCAGGTGTGTCCCTGAGCCAGACACTCCTTGTAAGTCGCTTTGGATAAAAGCGTCTGCCAAGCAAAGCAAAGTAAAGTCTCCAACTTATAAAAGACGCAAGTGAATTACAGATAAGGGAATTAAGTGTGCATTATGAAAACAGAAGTAAAAGACTAATAAATCCAATAGATATCGAATTCAGCCATTAAACATACAAAGTTATGGAGGAAAAAGGCCTAGGCCTCCGAGTCAGGTGTTAGCAAACCTAGAGTCCAATCAATGAAACAGCAATGACAGCTCTCTCTTTTTAAAAATGTTTCATA
>JAUMHF010000023.1:1116661-1164726 GCA_032359275.1 Microctenopoma steveboyesi | reverse complement strand
GAGTCAGGTGTTAGCAAACCTAGAGTCCAATCAATGAAACAGCAATGACAGCTCTCTCTTTTTAAAAATGTTTCATAAATAATATTAATACCTGACCCCATTCTTGTGTGAGCAGAACCGAAAAATGTTATAATTTAATAAAAACCTATTAAAACTAAATGAATGAATGGTTTATTTATTAATTTTAAAGATGTATTTCTGTCACTGCAGAGAACATTTCTTTATTATTATTTCTTTCAGGGAAATAATGATTTTTAAAATTGGGAAAACTCTACATAATAAAAGTACATGAAACGTTGTACATGCTTACACACAAGCATATCCATCACTTTAGGTTTATCTTACTAATTGAGTGACATGGTGTAGTGACAGTAAACGCAGCAAAGGAAGGGATGTAGCTTCAAATGGCTTCTTTTTGATGCATACTGTGTAAACTACAAGGCTCAGAGATGGAGCTCTTCACGGGTCCACGTGGCTCTGAGGACCAAAGAGCCAACAAGTTTCCTGTTACTTTGGGTTTCTGGCTGGTGTGTCAATATGCTGATGGTGCGATCAGGTCTAATTGTATTTGGATCTGTCTTTAAACATAATTCATATTTACGTCAGCTTCAGGTTAACTGTAATATAACTGTATATATACTATAATGCTGTTCTGCCACTATCCAATCTGTACAGTCTCGGTTTGTTCTACACAAGTGCAAAGAGTAATACTTTACCGTAATAATTTAGAGATGTGATAACACTGTTGATCCACACAGGTAAATACCTCGGGGGTTGTAATACATGTCAGTTTTTTGAGTCTCACTTGAGTCTCAAGCATTCACATTGTTTTACAGAAAAGTAACCACACTTTGAAAAAAAAACAAAGGTAGAGTTCATGAGTCAAACACCTTGTATGTTTACTTCGGCTGCCTGTCGGCTTTGTTGCTGGCATAATGATAATGTACACACAAAAAAGTGTATGGATTAAAAGAACATTATGCACCTCAATAAACATTTTTACACGTGTCTATACAAGATGTGCATATTTCAGTATGGCCATTATGATCCAAACCCTGGGATAGAGGCACAGAAACATTATATGAGTAGCATGTGTGTCTTATGTTGACGTCTGGTATTAATTAGACAGAAGATGGTGATCATGGTGTGACACCGCTAACTGGCCTTTCACAGCTCATTGCATCGTGTCCAATCAGAGCACAGCAAGCGTGACTGCTGTTTATTTATACGCAGAGCTGAAAATGGCAGAGTGCAAGCAGCGCGGACCGAACCTAAAACACTGGAACACTCTGGCACATTGTACTGCTGCTGAGGGCCTCAATCAACACCCTGCTCTTACTGACACAGACATATACAAGCACTCAGTTGAGTATGCAGTTGTTAAATGGTACTCTATTTTTGTAGTTTTTTTTGTCTGTATTCATTAAAGTCCAGCACCAATATTTTCCCATAGATCATTAAAGTTCCATTTCTTTATAATGGTTATTTTACTATTATATTTTATATACTTTTGCCAATGTTTCAGAAGTACACAAACCCAGTAATCAAGTTAACATGCACTAGGTTAAACACAGTACTCCTCCGCTAGTAGAAGCACCACTTGAAGTTCTTTGCTCAAGTACATGCTCTAATATGTTCTTTAAAGTACAATACTCCCCTAAGAAATTGATTTCTTGGGGCATCAATCCAAACCTTTTTATTTTTTCAAGTATTAAATTGTGGATGTCGCTGAGAACATGAATGGGCAAGTTTAGTGCAGATTTATTCCATATGTCCCCTATGAAAAAGGTTTCTGCAGAAACGTTAATCATTTCTGCAGCAATCTTTAATGTTGTTCTTGTATCATTCTTGTACAGACCCATAAACTGACCCTTCGGTTAGAAGCAATAAAAAAAAATGTTGGTTTTATAAAGCATTGAAAATTTGTAAACTCATTCAGATATATGCGGTAAACTGTAATCAAACTTAAAAAGAAAAATATGACAGATATAATGTTCTATAAATTAATAAAAAATAAGAACAGACCTTGGTTGGACTACTGCATAAACAAAAACAGCAGCTGGTAAACGGGGGATGATTTTAATCACTTCAATAGTACATCGTTATTTATCAGGTTATTAGTTTTAGGTAGATGTTTAGTAAAAAGTAAGAAATATATATTTGTGCTTAATACTTATAATCTTTTGAATCTTACTAAAAATAATCTTTTGCACTTTTGCAAGCTACAATATGCTAGTGGTAAGATGAGACTGAAAGTCAGTCCACTACCAGGCCTTCAGTTGTTAAACTGTTACAGCATTCCAAGAAAGCATGTCACACAAATTCACAAAGAGACATCAAAAAATAAATTTATTACAGTATCAGCAACTTGATTCTACGTTACATGTCCATGCAAATGTAAGCATAGCACAACATCTCTGTTAGCCACATGCTAGCTAACATTATAATGTACAGGCTGTAGGCCGTAGCACTTGACCCTTAGCACACTGTGTCTTCAGCTATAGCATCCAAGTTTTACAGTGTAGCACATCAAATGGTGTTAAACTAACATGAGGCACCGTTTCTTTATAAATACGCATTAGGGTCCCACTGTAAAACAGATAATGCCAGTAGTACACTATTCCAGTGACAGGGAAATGAACTCTCAATGATAGACAATGGTGGCTTCACTGTCAATGGCTTTCGCACTTTAGCAACAAATATGATAGCTACAGTGAGTAAATGACCTTTCATTTCAGTTTGAAAAACATGCTGGTTAGCCATTTTTATTGCACTGCTCTTATTTTGAATACCTGCGGGTTAGCTGCTTTACTCCACACAGTGTAGGTTCAAATGTTATTATGACGATGATGAAGAGATAGCGGTGAATCCACAAAAATGTCATGCAACCGATCATGATTAACTTTATCTGACACTGCTGGATACTTACAAAGAATCAATATGGGTAAAATCGTCTTTCCATCCAGAAAAATATAGAGAGTGCACGCAATCTGTGCAGAACATGTTTAAAAGGCATTTGTGTAGCATTTATTAGGAGGAAGATGACAATGTAGTGCAAATTGCTCACAAGTACAATATATAAATAAATACTTAATCTAACCGTGGAGCTGTTACAACATGGTCAAGTGAAAGATGAAAAAGTGTTTAAACCCTTCTGCCCGTAGTCTAACAAGATGTTTCCAACATTTACATGAAGCACATGCAAAGAAAGGCGGGAGAATTGACAAAGTCAGTCCACACTACTTAAATTAGACGATTATACTGCAGTTGAGAAGGAATGATGTACATTAACACTGGAGATTGTTGCACAACACCATGCAAACACTCTGAATAATCACAGTAAACAGAGGCTGGGGGAACAACCACGGTTTGGTAGGTTCTTCATGGTCACAATGCACTACTACACCTACTGATTACATTAAAGATCCATAGTTTACAATCACACCAACATGTGATCAGTTACAACATACAGAGAGATATGTACAGTATTTACAAAATGAATTCCACACAACAGTTTAACACAGATGAATCACCTGACTTAGGAGTCAACCTGCTTTATAGAGCACAATCCTGATATTCAATTCTTTTTAAAAAGCACACACTGAGATTAAGATAATAGCTCAATGAGGAATTTTGGATTCAGCCATCTCTCATTGAGAAGTGCTTCGAATTAAGGTACAATGCTACCCCTCAGTGGTGAGTTGACGTAAAGCAACTAAGGAACGTCATCGACATTGTCGTTTGAGGTTTGCTTGATTTTGTTTTCATGTTCCATAGATATGCAAATCCATACAAATGCAGCATGATAGTCTTTGTATTCTTGGTGGATGTTGAAAATGATAATTGACAACTAGAAATACAAAGATTTTTATTTGTCTGCAGTAGTTATTTATTTACCAGGGAAAAGTTTGCAGCCTCTGCATTAGTGTTTCTTCGCAGAATCAAGGTGGCATCGGAGGCTAAAGACAAGCATCTGAGCTGTCATGGAGGGGATTGCACGGATCCCCTCTAAACCGAGAGATTAATTACATTTATTAATACATTAATTACAGTTTCTAATTAAAAAACTTAAATAAATACCACTTGCTTGTACATGTGTGCTAAAGTAAAATAATTTTGTTATGTATGTACACAAAAGAACACTGTCTGGTTTACATGAAGCTATCCTTAGCTTAGCATAAAGATGCAGAGAGATTGCCAGTGAAAACATCAAAAATCTAATTACCAGCACCTCTAAAACTCACTATTGAACATCATTTGTTGTTTAATGAACAATCGTTCAAGTATGTAACTGACACGTTTTAGTCAAACCCCTCATTTTATGGCTTTATGCTAAACTGAGCTAATCTAAGCATCTCCTTGCTGTAGCTTCATAATTAGCACTCAGACATGAGAACGGAGTCATGCAAACAGGCATATTTACCACTGACTTTTAAAACACTATGAGACATATGTCGGGACTCCAAGTAAACAAGCTTCAGACACCACACTGAGATGGTTCAGATTTTAAAGTGATGAAGTATCACTTTTGCTTTTAGTTTTTCTAAAGCAGGTCACACATATAAATATGCACCGACTGATGATGACGTATTATTGCTGGTAGAGGGTCAGGGAGTGGAGGAGCACTACCACATTGGACGAAAAGGGTTTGCTATAGCTATGGCGCCACTCAGTGCAGCGGGTTCTGCTGTCTTTCGGCAGTTCACCACACAAATGCAACAACACAGAGTATAATAGGTGATAAGAACTCGCTGATGTGTGTCATTACTCTGCTGCCATCTTCTCTATGTGGTCAGTCAGCAACTTGTATTGTTCTGTAAAGGAGGAAAAAAACCACAAATCATGCATTTTAAAGCAGCTTTGAGGGTGCGCTGGGGTTATTAAAATTGACATATCTTTGTGGCTGAACAGGAATGTCTGTTATTGGATTATATGGATTTTTAAAGCATATTTACTGCTGCGAGAACAACGCGATGAGACTATTGACAGTGAACCAAGCCAGTAAAACAGCAGCACAGACAGCAAAATTTACTGCAAGACTATAGTTCTAAAAATAGCAAAGTAAAACAGGGGAAAGTAGAGCGATGGTTCCAGTATATTATGGGGAACTATCCCTTTAATGTGTTACCTTCATTCAGGTTCCCAATGATTGCCTGCTTCTTCAGGAAGTCATTGCACAGCTTCTTACTGAGTCCAAACGCCAGCATGTTATGTGTGAATGTCCTGGAAATGCACAAAACACTAAGCTCATAATTCAAAGCAATATTAACATTCATTTATGTGTTTGTAATGGAGAACAAAACAGTTCAAACATCGAATACAAAAAGGTGGCAATGAGGACAGGGGGGGGGTTTATAGCATAGAGAAAGGAAACAAATTGTAAATGTTAATATACAGTAATTATATGATAACCCGAGTCTGGTAGAACTAACCTTATAACTAACCTTGTTCACTATTTATTAAATCACTCCACCTTTGAAAAGAAAATATATAAACTATGCTTATATTTTCAACTCATTGCAAAGGAAATGTAAATGAGCTTATTTTAAAAGAGTACAGGCAGTGCTAGTATGCTAGTACCTGTCGTTTTCAGCTGTGCTAACATAACAATCAACTGATGGTCAAATATTCTGGTTTACATGACATATTTCTCTATTCTCTGTAGACGCAAGTTGGTTTGGTGCTTTCTATAGTACATGTATCTGACTGGTGGTGTATCAAAATGCAGCTTTTGGTGTGAACACAACATGGGACCTGTATGAATATCGTTTGTTACGAGGCCAACACTGATATGAAACACATAACTGAAGCCCCCATGTGGCTTATTCTATCGCGTTAGTACATAACACTGAGGCAGCTCCCTTACCCCAGCTGGCCGAAGGCAATGTTCTCATCGATTTTGGAGCTGTCGTCTCTCTCCTCCTGGGTCATATGACACCACTTCTCCCTGCAGCACAGACAGTGAGGCTTTAATTCCAAAGTCTCTATTTGACCTTCATCTTCTCTACAGAAATGGGCCAGGGGTGGGTGTCACTAGACATCACCTATCAATGTCATGCTGACATGTTGCAGCACTGGTTTCATGTTCAGCTTCAATGGGAGGTTTAACTTTTCAGTTGTTTGTGAGCTGTCTGAGGTGAAAACCAGCGAGTGGAGTCAGCTTTAACAATCCTTGACATCCATCCCTGTACGGTGAGACCGCATCACACAAAACAATATCACAGAAGAAGAAACACATTAAAACAGCCATCAGCAAAAAAAAACAGAGATAAAACAAATGATTCATTCACAGAGAATCATTGTTATGAAGAAGCAGATGAAAAGCACAGCGTGTTGCATTGTGTATTAACCCTCACACTCAGTTTCATCAACAGAACTAACATCACCAGGCAACTGAGTAAAGATAAGATGCTCTGCATGCCGTTGAACTACTTTCCCTTTCTGCACCATATCCTCTCACGGGCGTCACCTGATTAAAAGGAACTACACACATACACATGTATCGGTGCAAAACATTTATGCAACTACAAAAATACACACTGGTTCACAGTTTTAGACAAAGGTGCTATAATAGAGGCAACTAATAAACCTGATATATTTCCTAATCTTTGCCTTATGCCCTATTATACTTATGTGATGAAAAGTCTCTCAATATAATAAGAAACACACTGACCGCTGTCTACTCAGAACTAAGTGCATCATGTAGCTGCTAAATAGGGAAATATTTCCCTCCTGAGGTGGTGAAGACCAAATCAGAGCAAAAGAGGGAATAGCACACTTAGATTGATGATAGCCATAACTATAACTCAAAATGAACACTAATATGTTTACTTGATTAAAATGGGCGCTTTAGTTTATGGCAGGTACAGCATGTCTGCAATCAGTCCACAGTGGACATAAAGCACAGGTTTACATGCAAATATAGTGAAAAAAGAAAAAGGAAAGACAAGCATGGATGAAGGTGTGAGAACATGCGAGGAGATTAATGGTGAGAACTGTTCAGACACTTCAGACTGCTGGGGATCTACTGCCTCCGTCTCCTGCTCTAAATACAAATACCCGTCCCAGACATTAGACAAGCTCTCTTTGCACCTTTGGGATATTAAGTGGGTGTGACACATTTAATCATCTGAGGTAGGCACAAAACTCATTTCAGCAGCAACATGATGTGGCCAACCACAGCCACGCTGTTAGAAAACGACAACAATGTGCAGACACAAGCCAAATGAATCCAGACTTTTAAAAGGTGCAGCAACAGAAACAAATGAAGGAGTCTTAAAGTGAAGCAACACAGCACACAATACAGTCGCAGTGATCCAATCAGAATTCTAAGTGCTTTGCTTTGCTTGTGCACGTGAAATCTTTTTTTTAGACACTACAGTCTCACACTACATCAGACACCAGTCATCCAGTCTGAGATTATTACAAAAAACATTCGATAAGCTGCAAAACAGAACCAGACCTTGAGTCTGAACACCGCGCTGCACTTAGTCAGGTTTACATCTCTCAATACAACCTAATCTTTACTTCTGATGATCTTTTTATACCAAATCATGTTGACCTGACCTGTTGCCAATCAACTAAATGTTTTTCGTTAGCCCCACTTAGTTTAGAAATTGAGACAGCCTCTGTCTCAATTTCAAAATTACCCTTTTCTTCAAAAGGATCCATTTTCTCAGTCACATGTTTTCTATGTTCTACTGTGAAATATATGCTAAAGAGTTAGTGGTAGAGATGCTACAACTTGCCACTTGGGGAGCCCTCCAGTTTTATTAGCAACTTGCTGGGGTGAATATTCAAAATACAGCTCTTTATGTTGGGACTTGCCCAGAACAGGGAAATGCTAAAGACACAATAATTACTACTGTGTTACATAATGATATATACACAGTGAAAAGCACCATGCAGAATCACATAATACATAATATCTTCTTAACTAGGTCTCTGCCCCTTTAAGGTTAAGCCAATTTTCAAAACAGCTGCTATTGCTGGACCACCATGACAGTACTAGGGCAGTGGACATGTAGAAGGACAGACCTCTCATCTTTTTCTTGATCCTGCGTCCCCCTGCCCGGCAGCAAGTCACAAGGAGACAAAAGGTTAAAGTCAACATGCAGAAAGAGAAAGAAAAGAAGACAGTGTAGAGCATCAGGAGATAGGCAGCAGTGGTGGTTAAGGCAGGAGCAGTGTGTCAATACCAGATCTTCAACCTTTATTTGCGTCTCATCCCACACAGACACACACAGGTTTGTGCAAAGTTCACACAACTTTGCCATATATTGTTTAATTAAGCAGTTGATTGATCACTGGTTTATTTCTCTGACTTACGTCCTGGGCCCACTCACCTTGTGGTGGGTGATCTTTTTGTCCTCTCACAATGGACAGCATCAAAAAATGCAGCATTCCAAAACCTTAGTGTATGCCTGATGGAGAGAACGGGTGACATATTTCACTGGGTCACTTGAGATGAAGCTGCTAATGATAGTCATTGACGGCAAGCCACATGAGCCCCGAATCACGATACGTCATGTATCATAGTCAAATTAGTAATATTAAAGTAATATTAGCATATTTTGATACCAGTACCTTAATAAAAATCAACGAATGTGGTACTGCATTGATCCAAACCACAAGTCACAGTCAGTGCTGTCTAAATTGTGGGCTTTTTTTTCAAAATATGGGGAGTTCTTTATATTATGAAAGTTTTGGGAAAATGTTATTTTTATAAAACTGTAACTTAACTATAACTTAACTATAAATAACTTACAGTATTGCAATATTTTACATTATAGTAAATCACCACCCCAGATTATTGCCAGCACACAGCCCTTTAACAATAATAATGCCCCAGGCATGTTGACCAACAGAATCTGGGTTTTCAAAATAAATGACAATGCTGATGCAGCTTTCAGTATTTACTGGAGATGCAACTGGCTGATAACATCTTAAAGGGTAACTTTTGACTACTGTACTAAGGTCTGGACACTAACATCTAGACACTAACTGGAGAGCACAGTGGCAGGTGCAGTATTCTGTCATGAAGTTCAATATGAAACAGACAATATTACTTAGTTTTTTGCAGAGAGTAAATATTATTCAAAGACATAAAAAGCTTTTAATAGTGCAGGAGGTCACTAAATCAAGAGCAACTCCTCAACCTACCAAATGGGTTGCTGCTTCAGATGGGTGTACAGGTAGACCTTTTCACATTTCTTTTCCCCTAGAGCCTCAGAAACTGTGGAAGGAACATGGAGCATGACATGAACTTCTACCTTCATGTTTATCTCACATTTCATGAAAGAGCAGCGGATCAGGAGAAATTAATAATTCTTCTGCCCATTAATAAGTGCAACTCTATGATTTCTGGCCCACTATACCTGGTGATTTGGGCTTTGTCTCAACTGGACTCTCCCCATCTCTAGAAATACGAATGCAGCAGAGAAAAGAGGAAGGAAAGTGTGAGGAATTAAAACTATAGTTGACTGTGTTGATGAAAGTATCTCAAAGGAAGATATGTCTCTTCTTACTCTGTCTTAGGAGCCATCGAGCTCCTTAGCTTGTTCTCCAGGCCTCCAAAGAAGCCTTTGACATCAGTTTTGGATGTATTTTTAAGGAGGCGCTCTGCTGCATCCTTCTTTCCGGACAGCCAGGAGTTGGCCTTGTTGAGATAAGAGTCAAGACCAGCTGGAGGACCACCACGATCTAGTAGCTCTGAGGGGGATGGCTGGAACTTTCCTTAATAGGAGGAGCACAGTGAGGTCTAATTGTGATTCCTATATACAGATGACATCAATACAATATTGTTTACATGTTTTACCATTTGCACGGAGACCCTTCACTACAGTGCACAGCTGCCTGTTCTGCAGCTTTACTTATATATCACAAAACCTAAATTACTCACAATGTGACTGCAGACAGCTGGTGATGAAATGTTCTTTCCCAGTGCAGTGCACTAATCATACAAAGCTTCCTGTTTCACAAGCACAAAATTGCGTCTCGCAACCCCACAAAGTCCCTGTATGTGTTTTTGGTGTTGCTGCAAGACAAACCGCAGGACCAACTGTGGTAATAACACTGTCTGAATCAGCACTGAGGAGCCATGCTCACCCAGACACACTGGTTTCCTTATGCTGCAGAACTCAACTCAACAACTGTTCGCTCGTTTTCACACTGAATTTGTGCAATGTACGCATAGAAAGACAAATCAGACACTGTAGATGAGTGTAAAAGGTGTAGAGAGATCTTACCAGTGTAGTAATATGTAAAGCACATAGTCATGAGGTTTTTGGCTGGACTGTAGTCATCCATCTGGTAACACCTATAAACACACCACTGCTTTAGAGACAATTCTGTGTATTAAGTATTAATCCACTGCCTAAAATGCATTTATAATTACCAGTACAGTGCTTACAAAGTCTGCATTTATGGTTTGACTTTAAAGACTGAGAGAGGTCAGAAAAAATGAACACCAGTGTTTTCTGTTATAGTCAAATAGGGGAAAACCATTAGAGCAGCTACTCACTCAAACAGCACAACTGCAAAAGACTGCACCAGTCTGTAGAAGGTGGCTTCACTCACACATTTAGAGTGGCAGCGCTGTGAACACAATATGACAGAGAGAAATTAACTGTGCCCACCCCCCAAAAGGTCCCACATGACATAACGAGGTACCAAGTCATCATTCTGCCATATTCACCTGTGCGCTGACATATTTAGCAAACCACTCCCTGCCTTTGCCATTCTCCCCGCTGCACAGCTCTCCAAAACGAGCCTTCTCCTCCTGGTCAAAGTCCTCCCTGTGAAAAGAAGGTGCAGACGCGTTACAGCTCTAATTTAGTAGTACAGTAAGTTGATTATATATGTGCTCAGTCAGTATCAGACAGCTAAACAGACCCTCAGAATATTTCTAACATTAGCTAGTGCTAGCGTGAGACTTGAAATCACTCCGCTCTGCTCGTTCAAAGGTTACTGAGCTTACAGCTATTGCCCTCACATTTAGAGGACAGTTGCCCTTTTAACATATAACCTTGCTGATATTGGATGTCTTGTCACATATTCATACTGTTCAGACTGCTGTCCCCCATGGGCTTGGTGTGATTTCTAATAGCGATTTCAGATGACAAAAAAATAATTGAAGACAGAAAAGTTGCCTGGAACATCTGCAGCCAGTGACTGAGTAAGATGGACATGGACAATATGCCCAGTATCAGGGTTACAGAGTCCACACTGCAGTCACTTTGCTTAGACTGGAACTCCTGCAGACAATGGAAGTGGAGACAAAGATGTCTGTTGTAGACGATTGTTGGGTTAGCTCTGTGCTGTACAGGGTTTCACAGCTGTATATGTCCTGCTTGACATATTGACATTAACATGATAAACTATAGAAGCAATTTCAGATTACTTCAATTTCCACACTTGTGCAAAACATATTTAAATACTTGATGATGGTAACATTTCAAATCTGCACAAAAACAATAGGCTTCCTAACAGGGCGGGTGCGGTTCTCCCGTACCTTCCGTGAAACACCTTCTCTACATAAGCCTTCATGAACTGCTGCCTCTCCGCTGTCTCGGGGTCAGCGTCCTCTCCGCTGTGAGCAGATGACGACGATGACCTCCTTAGCTCCCACGCATGAGAGGGCGGGCTGTCTGCCGACTCAGTGGCATCGCTGTCATTGCCTCCTTCCTCTTGGCGCTGGTGTTGGGAGTTGAGCTTAGTTGGCGCCATGGGCTCCGGCAGTAAAGGCTGCTGGTGGACTCCAATGGAAGACGCCGGCTCTGGGGAGAAAATGTCTGTATGGCCTTGGTGTTGGCCTGTAATCGCACAAAGACCTGTGGTTTCTGAGGACAGGTCAAAGTCTATGAGGTTGTCCACGGCTATGCCCTCCATGATGGAAATAACTCCCTTCCTTTTAGCTCTGCAACACTGTTTTTCAGATGGGCTATTTGGTGCACTGCAGAAACATGGGGGTGGTCACGGATGTGGGCACTAGTTGGACGTTTCAGCTGAGGTCCCTGTCATTACTGGGTGTTGATTTTGCTGAGCCACCCATCCCCTGATGGCTCTGACATCAAGTGAACTCACAAATCCAAGGCATCTGTGAACAAAGAAAAGCAGAAATTAGCAACGTGATCATCCTTTATATACAATGCCATTGGCAACCTAACAGACATTCATGGAGGCGAGAGATAAACAGGAGCGAAAGTCATGCCAGCAGATCTGTGAGGCTGTTTTTAGATCCAGCTGTGCTTCAAGCATAGAACTTAATGTTTACAGTCGCCAATAAACACACATGCCTCCTCACTCATGGTCTCACATATTAACACCTTCAAATTCAATACGAAATCCTTTGTGGGCAGGCTTTATGCTATGATAACAACGTCGTGTCTTGAGTAATGTTAGCATTTTGTAGCTACTACGGTCAGCTACTATTCCTGTATCAGCGTGTTATTCACCCATGTTGTAGGGTGTCAGTACAGTGTAGGCAAACACACACCACAAAAGCAATTTATGATCCATCAGAATTTAGAGAATAGTTACACCTCGAGGGCAACTGATCGTCATTGGTTTTGCATGTTCATGAACATCAGAATCAGAATCAGAATCAGCTATATTCGCCAGGTATGTTGCACATACAAGGAATTTGCTTTGGTCTTTTGAAGCTTCACTAGGACAGAACAGACAAATTGTAACAAGACAGAAAGACAAGACAGTATGTGGTATGTGTGTGTGTGTGTGTGCGTGTGTGTGCTGAGTTTAGTGCAGTTTGTGTCATATAGCAGTCAGTTGTTTATAACAGATATTGCCTGGGGGAAGAAACTGTTCTTGTGTCTGGTGGTCTTAGCAAACGTAGCTCTGTAGCGTTTGCCAGAGGGGAGAAGCTGGAAGAGGTCGTGTCCGGGGTGTGAAGGGTCGGTGGTGATTTTCTCTGCCCGCTTTCTGACCCTTGAGGTGTACAGGTGCTGAAGAGAGGGCAGAGGTGCACCAATAATCTTCTGAGCTCTGACTGTGCGCTGCAGTCTGTGTTTGTCCTGTGCAGTGGCTGCTCCAACCCAGACTGTGAAGTAGTATGAATGATGTCAAGCCAGTAATTAATCAAAACTCAGGGATCCTGAGTGCAACATAGATGAACCTGAATTCCCTTTGCCCCCAGAGCTGTGTTGAGACCTGGTATCTTCTAGAGGCAAGTTCCATTCATCCTTCCAGCTGTTTTATTTTATCTCTCACTACAATGTGTTTCCTATGTTATGTTGGAAGGAAGGGGATGTTTGTTTTCAGCAACCATTTGTTTTTAGCAAGTATGATATGGCATAAATTTTTGCAGAGCCTATTCAGAAGCTTGAACATGGATTCAAACAATCAACTGTCCAATCACAGCTTTGGGGGCGGGACAATCAACAATGTTCACTGACAGTGGCACAGTGGCTGGATTAAGAAAAACAGCATACAACATGAAAAGATGGTATTCACTACTGTCCTATTAAAGTTGCTGTTGGTGATTCGATTCCAGGCTCCTCCTCTTCCAGCTTCTCCCCTCTGGCAAACGCTACAGAGCTACGTCAGCTAAGACCACCAGACATAAAAACAGTTTCTTCCCCCAGGCGATATCTGGTATGAACACCTGATTGCTGCTGCTACATGGACACAAACTGCACACAACTCGGCACACTGCGCGCGCGCACACACACACACACACACACACACACACACTGTCATGTCTTTCTGTCTTGTTATAATTTGTCTGTATCCATCCATCCATCGTAATTTGTCTTTAATATATTAAATTTTCATGTACTTGTGTCTGTACTGTCCCAGAGAAGCTAGAAACGAAGTGAAGTGAAAACTTCCTGATAGGACACTTATGTGTCAGTTGCAATGAGAGAGCTGCAATCATTTCTTACAGTAAACGTACTGCTGCAAAAGAGGGGGAAGAGAACAGAACACACCCCTGACTCCATCTGATTAGACATGAGACAGCACCGACCTCCATGTCGGCGGTTTGACAGTAGAGAGAACAGGCTGGTGTAGGTCACCATATTGTGATTTACGCTCATAGCACAGGCACATCTGTATATACTGTAAACCTGACTGCAGCTTCAACATATTTGATCTGTTTAGTGTCCCAACGTTAGAAGCTGTCTGCCTCACATCTGTACATGCATTGTGTAACTCAAACACTGCTTTGAAGTAAATGAGTGAGTCATAGCAGAGCCCACACAGGACTTCCCAGGTCTCTTCACCCTGGCTTCATGAGGGAAAAAGCAGCAACAGCTGCTCGTCCTCCATATACACATCCTGCACTCACTCATTGAGCTAATCTGCTTTAGCTCCTCTGTGACAGGGCTCTGTTAGGTCTGACTGAACACACATCCACAGATGTAATGTTGTTAGCCTGAGCACACTCCTCCTTGTGAGAACATACATTCACATAATGCATTTCCTGGCTTCTTACCCCATCTTCAAACATCACAACTCAATACTGAATGTCCAATTTCACCCAACAAAACCTATACTTAACACAGAGATAACATGTATATACACACACACACACACACACACACAGGGCTGGGAGCTCTTGGGTCTTTGGTTGGGCTGTAGCTCTGAAAATGAAGTTGTTATGTAATGCTGTATTTAGCAAGTAAGATCCTGGGTGACACACACACACTGCATGAGGGCAGAGATAAAGAGACATATATAAACTGTATATGTAGCATCTAGAGTGTGGCAAATATAACAAAAATATATTTAAATGGAAGGAGCCAATATGATACAGAGAACATTGCTAATTGACTTTTGAGGTTTACACCAACCTGCCAGTCTGAAGTTCTATTTTACGATGTCCGACTAGTGTTGGTGTGAAAAGCTGCTCTCTGGAGATCTGCCCAAGCTGCTGTTTTATTGCTGCTGTTAGAAATTCCATTACAGATTTGTGTGTTCCGCTCTGTGTTCAAGTAAATGGAATTAAGCAACATGTGAATCACAATCTGATAACAGCTGGCGGGGTTGATGACTGTCAAAAAATCTGAACAAACCACAGCCACACAGTCATGATGAAAGAGATTACTAAAAGTCTGAGATAGTTAATAATTTCAGAATGTTTCTGTTGTGATCCCTCCTTTTCAACTCATCAACAGGATTGGGCACAGTTTAACTGACTGGACCTAGTTTAAAAAGATGACCTGACACTGACCGTGTATACAGTGCAGAAAATGATTATTTGACCCCTCGATGATTTTGTAAGTTTGTCCAATGACAAAGAAATGAAAAGTCTCAGAACAGTATCATTTGAATGGTAGGTTTGTTTCAACAGTGGCAGCGGTGCTTGCGTAACCTGAGTCCTCCTGGAATCTCCTCCACACTCCTGAGACTGTGCTGGGTGAGTGCAGTGGCACCTATTGATTTATCATCCTGGTGGAGTGTCTGTGCAGTCTCTGTAGGGTCCAGGTGTCTCCTCGTGCTACCAGTATTTGACCTGAATCAAATGTTAAACTGATGAGCAGTCAAAAAAGATGAGGAGGGAAAGATGTCTGTGGCCTCCACCTGTAAAACCATTGTAAAACTCCACCTGTTTTTGGAGTTGTCTCATTGTTTTGCCTTTGAACATGTAACAGCTGACACTGATTAACAACCTTTATGCTACTTAACTGACCAGATCAAAGATTTAAAACTGTTCCTTTCATTTCTTTGAGCAGGGCATTTATTGTCCTTAGTTAAGTCGAAAGCGAACAAATAAGTTACCTTTAAAGTTCCTCATACCGACTCTGAAGTGGTAAAGACTGGTTTCTACACCTTGCTACAATCAGAAAAAAGGAATTCTGTTTTGTTATCATCAAGGTTGCTTGCATGCCTTTGTGTGATCACCGTTTACGTAAATTGACTCTTCTATTGATCTTGTGCATTTGGAATTTTGTTCACGGATCTGTTAGATCTGTTCCTGAACCTATGTTTTTTCATGATGAAGAGGAGAAGTGAGATCACACCAGTAAAACTGAGCATATGGCGTATGAGATCGCCGCCTCGCTGGCAACACTCGAGGTGTGAAATCTGGATCCCTCCTGCCGTGTACACCGGAGATGCTTCAGCTACCTTTTTGACTCATTTGTAGTGAGTTCACAAACGCATTTATACCACGGATCCCCTACATTCGTAACTGTACCTGAACGCCTACAGCGTACAAAAAGGGAAAAATGGGAATTGCTTCACTTTCTGCCTCCTGTGTAAACAAGGCGCCACTCAGTCACGACGGATCGCAGCGACACAATCGCCTGCTGCTCAGTGACGACATTTGCTCTGATGTGTTCTCTCTTCCTGTTCTGCCTTGGCCACAGTGACGCTGTGCTCACACAGATACACAAACACACACACACACACACACACTGTAGAACAAAGTAAATCAATGTTCCTTTCATCTGTGTTCCCTTAGAGTGCCAAGGCTGCAGTATTTCTGTTTTCATGACCAGGGATGGGTGTCCCTGCTACACAGACCCACAACGTGCACCCTCCCACACACCTTCCTCCAAGGTCACGGGCACTAAGGGAGCTGCTTCTACCATGATGGCTGATGGTGAAAAGCTCGACCGATTTGATGCAGAGGATTTCTGCTAGTTGCGTTCATCTGAGCAGCATCTGCTCTCTCTCTCCTCATCTTCAGTGTGCACTGCACTTAGTGTGATTCACACATGGAAGCCAGAGCCGTTATGCAACTTGAGCCTCTCCCACCCCCAGGAAATGTTCAGCACACTTGTCTGCAAGATGTGAGCGAGCCCATGTTTATGCTCAGCGCTCGTGATTCACGTGTCTCCATCACCCCCCCATCAGCAATATGCAAAAAAATATGTTTAAGTTGTTCAGTCATCTCTTCACTGTGTCAGAAAAATTATTGCATCTATTATTGTTCCTGCTCCTTTACATAACCCTTAACAATTTGATTTCCCTTGGAAAGTGGAGCTTGAGGTAATTGTACTGCACACATTTCTACACAGTATTTGGTATCATTTTGATTTACTTCACATAAAAAACAATGTTGCGTAAAACACTTTTTCTAATTTGTCCTGCTGCTCAAATTTTTAACACACTTTCCAGTTCTAATGATTTCAATCATTTATAATCAGTGATTTATTTTTTCTTGCCAATGCATGATAGGGCTGGGCCCAGATACACAGATATCTGTTTGTCAGATAGGTTTTCAATGCTGGTCTTTGATATTCTTCTTTTAAAAACTAAATGTAAGATCTTGATGATAGTTTAACTGTAATTGTGCTGGTAAAAGCTTGAAAGACTGACATCCCTCTCACTCACTGCAGTTGAGACAGACACACTTCAAACCATGACAAAACAAAAGCTCAAAAGCAAATATGCAGTTTAAAACTCACTACCCCAGTTGCACAACTAGCATTAATGGTAGTGAACACGGTGTCCTACGTGCATGGTGGAAGCTACCTTAAATACTGTCCTTGCATTCCACTCAAGTCAGGGTGCATTGCTTAAAGGCTGCTATCTTTATAAAAAATCAAAGCTCCTAATCAGCCTGGGACACAAAGTAAAGTCTATTTGAATTGTAATGGGCTCAGAGGGTTTGTTTAGATTGCCTGATCACATCACTGTGTGTCTTGTTTTCCCTGCTGAACATATTTTTCATACCATTTTGTGGACTACTTATACTAATTATACTTGTGCTTGTGGAGTATTCTACTGATATTAACTATATTACTGACTGGAAAGAAGTTCTGAAGTTAGAAACAAGAACAAGACTGTAGTAAAGCAGATGATGTCTTGAATTAAGTCTTAGTTAAAGTTTACTTGGCCCCAATCATCTTCTAGAGGAAGCGCCCAAAAAGTCTGGCGTTAATCAGACATTAATGTTGTATTAGATGAACAATAATCACCATTAAATTGAAACTCTGACATAGCAGAAAGTCAGAAACAGCAACCTGTCAAAAAAACTATCTTCATTGTTGTACATCGGTTTGAGCACTGTGCTGCGCCGCACTGCACAGGAAAAAAGCTGAACTGTACGACCTCACATCACATGCTGCAATAGACGTGTGACAAGCAGAAGTGGCTGATAGCAGATGAGTGAGGTGTAGAATCTCAGCTGAAGCTGGTCAGGGGAAGAGCTCAGATATAATCTGCTCGCCATAGGGAATATTCTCGAGAGAGAAACACTATATCTGTGCGCACGGTATAAAATGGATTATTGGAGACCCTAAAAAAAGCTCCGGTGCTTTACTCTGTCATGATTAAAGCAACATGGTGCACCTTATCCACCACATCTAGCAAGTGTTTTAATGCACTTCCCAGTGCAGCCACTCGCTCTCAGTAACAGCACAGAAAGGTCACACAGAGTTCAAAATGGGCACCACGGCAATCTGTTCAGCATCAGTACCACCTCATCTGTCCGTGGAATCTTGTCTGACGTTCCTCTAATGTTGCTTTTCCACCACAGTCATATATCTATATATTTATATATATATATATATAACATCTAAAAGAACAACAATATAATTCAGCCTTACATCATCTTTCAAGGTCAGAGTGAAAGACAATGTCCACAAAGGAGAAACAACAATAGATAAGCATGGCGTCACTGGCAGCCACACGCATGCAAAGCTAACAGCAAACAGCACAGAGCCAGGGTGAAATGACTGATGGATGCTATAAAGCCTTAAGGGGAAGTTTCCCTCCATGTGCACTACAAGATAACACTGAACTTTACAGTCCATATCAACTCTAGCTGAAGCCAAAATAATGTTTAGTCAAGAAGGCCGTTCCCTTAAGAACTGGTGGCTAATATCATAAAATGAAATAAGAAGCATGAATACAGATTTAAACTTTTAGAATAGGGATCGTTTCTGTATCTGAAGGGATTTAGGCTACAAGTTTTCAAAATATATAATATTATTATTGATTTGTGTGCTGTCTGATGGGCGTGCAGAGTATATGATATAATTCACTGCTTTATCTAGGTTCTTATTGCTTTTCTTCTACTTAAAAAAAATCTGACACTTTTAGGATTTACTGCTCATAAGCAGGCGTTTATTTGATAATCCGCGACGTAAAATGAAACTAGTTATTCTCCAGTGCAGCATACCAAGTGGTACCGTCATGCATAAAGCATTATTCTTCTTTTCTTTCTTTCTACAACCTACAATGGTGCAGCGACGGTGGTGTCGAATTGTTTTTGCAAAAGTTATAAAGACAGCGTGCTTAGAGGATGATATAGCTGCCGAATACACCGATGCATTACCAAAAGATTCCTTGTCACATTTGACTTTGTGTGCTGGCTTTATCAATACGTGATGTCACTATAATTTGCCACTTTAATGAATGACGTTTGGTTTGCCATTGGACGAACCGCTGAATGAATCGATGAATTAATTAAGGTATTAAAAAGTTACAAACGTTGAAAGGGCTAGTGTTAACCTAACCGGTGCAGACTACATGTTCTTATTAGAAAAGAAAGCTGACAGGTGACTTGAGATTGCTGCACTGGGCGCTCACTTGACAGCTGAGATCGGAAGCATCGCTGAATAAACAGAGCAAAGAGCTGACGTTTCCTGTAACGTTTAGCGCTGATTAGAGCACCACCATGTTGCCATTTTCAGGCGAACATGGACAAATTATCCCAGGGACAAGTCATAGCTGTAAGGGAAACCGAGTCCATGCACGACTGAGGAGTCCAAAAGCTAACACGCCACAAGAAGAGGAGAGTTACCCCTCCGTCTGGACCGCACGGCCATTCAAACACACTGAAATGCTATGCAAACATGGCGCACAGAAGAAACAGTGTCAAACGTGACATTTTCTGAGAAGACAATATAAGATGGTACGTACATGAAATATAACGTGGTGACTGAAGGGGGTTGCTCCTCACTACTGTTTTCGTGTCGTTGGTTTTCAGCGACACTGTGGCGAAGGGGGCAGCAGCGCGCAGGCGCGAAACGAACCGAGGCGACGATGAAGGGGGAACCCAATGACGTTAGCAAGCAGCACAGCCAATGAGCGCGAAGGACTGAAGCACGTGCTGCGTCAAGAGAGTATTAACGGATGTGTCCTTAAAAAATAAGAGCATGGGACGAAAAAGCTGAGGTCTCGCCGTTTAAGATTATTCTGTAGGAGACTAAACGTTTTATTTTCTTAAGTGTTTTTACCGGAAAGCGTTTGATAAATTATCTGGAAGTGAGGGTCAAGTGCAGGTTCACTAAATGCTCCGAATATCCATTCATTCATTCATCCATTCTATCCATGGCGGGGTACATCCTGCACGGAACGCCAGACCATCGCAGGGCCAACACATAGACACACAGACAAACAACCATGCGCACTCACATTCACATCTACGGACAATTTGGAGTGACCAATCAACCTAACATGCATGTCTTTGGATGGGCTCCAAATATCATTAATCGAAAATATATCATTAATACTAATCCTGTCCTAAATCTCCTGAGACCCAGCATAGCATGTTTGGCTTCTGTAGAAGACAAGAGTTCCACAGCTATATCTAAAAACCTATTTAATTAATTAATTAATATTTAAAAACAAATGTCTACAACATTAAAAGCTGTTGTGCTTTTCCAATGAAACTAAAGATGTCTTTCTAAACTGTCCGCCATATTGATTAGTATGTTTTTTTGGTCTCAGAATGAAAAAAGATCATGTATTTTTCCAAAGTCAGTCCAAACTTACTTTGTATGAAATGTAAAAACTACATTTATTTAGGAGTAATCATTTTAATTTTAAAATGGAAACTACGTAAATTCCGTGGTATATTACTAAACTACGAAAGAGCCTTGCATAGAATCAAAAGAAGCAGTTTACAGTATACTCATTCTAAAACAGACATTTGGGGTTTCTGACAGTAATTGACCAAACATGATCAGTTTCCAGCTTTGGCAGCAGCTGCTGCTAACTGTTGTAGCTTCTGGGGGAGAGTAATGGTGGCAAAATGGACCCTGTCCTTCTTCAGTTTTTGCTTCACAGTCTGTGTCAGGCCCAGCTCCATGTACTCCTGCTTTTGTTTGTCGTATTGAGGCCAGCTGACCAGACCAGGACCACTGGGAGAGCTGAAGAGATAGTGAAACATAGAAAATCATATTTGTTACAGATTTCATATCTTTGGTAGAGGACCTGAGCTTGAAAGACAGACTGCCCACAAAAGATACCGTTTTTTGTCCGATTGTTTACTTCTTGTTTTCTCAAAAGATGTATGAGCTACTGCACTCAGACACTTCTGGACTCTACTCCAGATTCTTTTGAGCAGCACTGGCTACATATTGGGAGAACAAATTTTCTCAAATGAAGTATTGATTAAATATAGACATTGTTATTTTTCTCACCCAGTACGAGCAAAATTAGCCCAGTATGCCATCATGGTCCTACAAAGCCTTTCATCGTCTTTAGTTATGTTTCCTGAACATAAGACAAGAGTTTAAGTGCTGAATTATATACTGAGAACTATTAACTACTAAATCCAGAGCTTAAGTATGAAGTTGTCACACTTATATATTTACTATGCACAGGTATACATTAAGCACATAGAGTAATTAAGGGTCATTGTGATCCTATTTTAGGAGTACAAATAAACTCAACATTTCTGTATAGGAAGCATATTAAACCTACCTATAATTTTAATATGTCCACTCCAGAAACATCCACCAAACATGAAGCCGACATCATCTGCATGATCTGCCTTCACAAAGCTGGGTCTCGTGAGCTTGTGGAGCTCAGCACGGTATGTGAACTCATACATATAAACTGGAACACCTGCCTCTAAATATACCGAGGAGAGAGAAGACAAGAGGCGTGTGTTTGGGCTGAGTTGACAGTCATGTCAACATGTTGTTGTTCACTCCAATACTGCTCTCCGTACACCACTGTAATCTCTGCACTCGCATAGACTCAGTGTCCTACATGGTGCTTTGATTAATCCATGTGCTGTTACATTCCTGATTTGTTTCTTTCATTCAGAGACAGACCGGGCATGTCTACTATGAATCATGTTATACACCACAGATGGGTCTAGCTGTGCACTCCTGACATCTTGTGATAGTTGCACACTTTGAATACATAAACATAGCTGTAATTTTCTTCTGATGATGTTATCTTTGTCAGGACCTTTCACTTTCATCTGGTTTCTCAAACTGTGGAGGTTTAAGCGTCAGCCAAAACTCAGCTCATTATCCTGATGTATCCCTTTAACAGTTAAACTAGTAATTAGAACTTTTATTGAATATAATGTCTAGAAGACGGCTTGGTGGAGATGCTTTGTCAGTGACAGACCTGAGTGGTACTCAGCCACTTTGACCACAGGAAACGTCATCAGTAGGTCTCCCATGATTTCAGTGAATCCATCTCTGATCTCCTCCGGTGTTTTAGCATCTTTCAGGTATTCGTCTGCGATGACGCTGTTAACATACGCAGCCTAGAACATAGGAAAAAGCTGCACCATCACATTTTCTATGGCAAATGCTTCATGAACAATGATTTCACTTTTTTTTATCAGTGGTTTCTAAAGACCTCTGCACTTCTTCTTCTTTCATCACTATTGTGTCAGAGATAGTAAATAGTAAATGCATACATTTAATTTTTTTTATGTCAGTCTACACTAATGTTTTCAGCTTTTTTTTTGCCAATCTACTGTAAAGGATCAGGGGCAGAGTAAAGGCAAAAAACCCATTGGTAAATCTAAGGCTAAAGAGGAGGTCCTCTGCATAGGTGGGACAACTTGGTTGAAGGACGACTATCTCAGTGACCCCTGAAACCAGAACCTTTGACTGAAATGTAATTGTCTGTCCACAACAATTTCTCCATGGGATTAAATAAAATATATCAAAAAAAGATTGCAGTTCATGGGCATACCCCATCCAGTCTGATGGGGGTGAGTTTTTTGCGAAGATCGCAGAACATGGAAGATGAACGTTGTAAGCTTTAAAAAACACAGATTTTGACTCTGATATTTGTAAGTGAGAGATTTCAGTTTTAAAATGTTTCTACAACCAATCAAGCACCAACAGCTTACTCCAGCAGGATTGAACATGTTCATGACTGCCAGCACAGACTCTCGGCTCATGCCGTTCACCCAGCCAGGAGGGGCAAAACTCTGTAATCAGCAAGAAGCAAGGCGTCACAATTAGCTCAAGACACCATCATTACCAGCACTAGTAACAAAGGTGTCACAGAGGCTGGGTGTATTAGCCTTTATTGTGTCTGAGCTGTGTGACCTGAGGCAGGATCCATCCGAACTCATGGTTAGTTATTCCCATTAGCACTGGAACTTTCAGCACTTCTTTCCTTTTGAGGAGCTCCTCTGCTGCATCGGTCAACACCACGCCATCCACCACGGCTCCCAGGAAAACCTTGCTCTAAACAAAAAGACACTGGGTGTTTAAGCCAAATGTGTTTACAGGCTGCCATCTGGAGGCTAAAACGAATATTACAGGATTAAACTTTTTTGATGATTTTTTCAGTTGGTCACCCTCTGTAGCTTTGTGATATGCAACGATAAACCCAAGTACCATATAGGATTTCTTTGCATGATCAGGTTGAATCATTTACTGTCCAGGTTAGGGTAAATCCATCTATACCACGGACTTATGCATCTTCAAAACCATTTACCTTTTTGGTCACCTCAATCAACTCTTCTGTACTTTTTCCTCTCAAACACTGGACCAGTTCTTCAGTGCTGCTGCGGTCACATCCAGTCAGATTGGCAATGTTCTAGGTAGAACGAAGACATTACTGGATATCACAACTATATTAGTAATATGCCTGCAGCTCTCCAGGTACAGTGAAAAGCCTTGTTTACTTCACTGTACTTTGGTACAAGCTGTTGTAAATACTAGTTTTGTATTAATACTGGTTGAAAACCAACAGAGCCCCTGAGCTGGAAAATTGCAGAAGCAAAGCTTCTCTGACACTAATGGGTTAGGGGGCATCTGTAAAAGGGACAATTAGGGTCAGGTTTGCCTCATTATTACAGTTTCCTCGCACAGAGCTCTGCACAGTAACAGCAAGAAGACTTTTCCTGCTAATCAGTTCTGACAAACCCTACATTACCAACATGTAGCAATTAGCAACTAATGAACAAATAAAAAGGAAAATTCCCTTCTTTTGGATGTGTATACAGACAACTGTTTGCCGACACTTTCACCACAATTACTTTGTGAGGTGACAATCGGTCAGTGCTGTGTTTTCATGTTAATTCAGTAACAGTAACCACAAATGAATGCAGATGGAAGTACTACTGCTAGAAATGACGTGTGTTCATACAGAATAAATTGCATCTTCACATGTTGCGGTACCTTGGCATGAATCAAAGGATCACTTGAAGTGTGTGGCACAAGTGTTGCTACTCCACTTTGAAAAATTGCCCTCTGAAACAGTCCTTTGGCTTTTGGAGACAGGGTCTGTTAATAATACAAATGGAATCAGTTCACAGATTGAAATAAATGGTTAGTTACAGGCATTACATTGGGGGTCACTAAAATGTGGAACCATATGGTGCTGTACATGTTTTATTGCTTCCGGTGATGATCCAAAAAAAAGTTATTCAGTGGCAACTGGACTTGTTCAGTTCCTTGAAGTGTGTGGTGTAGGGTTCTGATTATTGTGTTCTAGAGGGTGGAAGCACAAACTGGGGGCAATCAGAGCCCTACATCACATTCCTACTAGATCAGGGGAAGAGAAGAAGGAACACAAACACACCAAAGAGTCACTCAAAACATGTTGATATCCTAACTGGCCATCTTTTTAAATCTAGGAAAAAATCGAATAAGAGCACTGCTACAACATAAAAGCGCTGCCATTTCCTATGTTGCAGGGGAGTCCCAGTCAAACAGAGGATCACCCACTTGCAATGCAGTCCTGTCAACCGTACCCAGGAGGTCTCACAGTTGTTCACACTCTGCCTTAGGTGGTCACAGAGAAATGAAAGCCAGGGAGAACAGCCCACAGGTGACCATCAAGTAACCCTAACCCAACCCCAACCCTAACAACCACACAGGGTTTATAAACGTGCTACTCCTACCAGTCAGTCAGACCTCAGAAAGTCCTCTGGAATGGAGGCAAATCGTCACTAAAACAAGACCAGTTGCCACTGAATAACCTGTTTTGGGACGACCATGACCTGGATGACTGAGGATCTTCACCGACTTCCTGTGATTAGTTTTCTTTACCAGTAGGGAGGCACTGATGCCTCCTGCAGACTCCCCAGCAACTGTAATGGATTGTGGATCACCTCCAAAGGCTTCAATATTTTCTTTCACCCATGTCAGAGCTGCCAGTTGATCCAAGAAACCCCAGTTTCCCCGAGCATGTTCGTCCCCAGTGCTTTGGAACAAGAAAGGTTAAGACATTTGCTTTTAAATAAAGTCATTACTTCTAGAAATCTGCAAAATGCTCACTCTGATACTTTGGATGTGTCAAGTGTATTTGTTAGAAATGTGATTAGCAACACAATTCCTTACCTCAGGAATCCCAGTAAGCCAAGACGATACTGAATAATAATCATTATTATGTTTTCATAAGCAGCTAATGGAGCACCGTCATACTGAGAAGCTGCACCCATTGCCAGACCTCCTCCGTGGATCCACACCATCACCTGACACACAACACAAGATAACACAGGAAGCCGATACTAGATAATATCTGACCTCTCATTGTGAATCTGCACGTCGTCAACATATTACACACGCATATAATCAACAGAAAACATCTGAAATGCCTGATAAGGAATAAGACTATTCGAAACACTAAATCTAGGTGAGATGTCAGTACGATTTCTAATTACTGCTGTAGAAACACAATGGAAGTGTTAAGGAGATGAAAAGTATAGTTTAATTTGTCAGGCGCATGTTCTGATTAATTGGCTTTAATCTTTTGCTAAAACATAAAATAACACTAAATGGACTGGAATTGTCATGTAACTTTTAGTTATACCAACATGGGCTATACTCTGTTCCAATGTGCACTGTACTGTATTTTATTTTGTGAACATTTTGTCCTTTAACGCACCGGCAGTTTGTCCCCTGTTGTTGCTTCAGCTGGAGTGTATACATTTAGATACAGACAGTCTTCAGAAACCTCTGGTAGGGTGAATTCTATTGACATGGTCCTGGAAACATTCATGGCTATTTCTATATCCTGGATACACCTGAGGTAGGAAGAGAGATAAGAAGAAGAAGACAAAGAAGAAGAAGAAGAAGTAGTGGAAGAAGAAGATGAAGAAGAAGAAGAAGTAGAAGAAGAAGACAAAGAAGAATAAGTAGAAGCAGTAGAAGAAGTAGAAGAAGAAGAAGTAGTCGAAGAAGAAGAAGAAGAAGAAGAAGCAGTAAAAGAAGTAGAAGAGCAGAGAGAATATTAAGAAGAAATACAAGAAGAAGAAGAAGCAGAAGCAGAAGAAGTAGAAGAAGAAGACAAAGAAGAAGAAGAAGTAGAAGCAGTAGAATAAGTAGAAGAAGAAGAAGTAGTAGAAGAATAAGAAGAAGAAGCAGTAGAAGAAGTAGAAGAGAAGACAGAATATTAAGAAGAAATAAAAGAAGAATAAAAAAAAGCAGAAGCAGAATAAGAAGAAGAAGAAGAAGAAGAAGAAGAAGAAGAAGAAGAAGAAGAAGAAGAAGAAGAAGAAGAGGAAGAGGAAGAGGAAGAAGAGTGTATGTCATCCAGAGAGAAAAACCTGCTACTTAGATCTTATTGTGTACTTTAGGGTTCACCCAGTATTACATGGGAGGCTGGTGTGTACAGTCTCTCTCCCCCACCCAGGGCTCCACATCCTGAGGAGCAGCCAGGCGAAGGGGTCCAATGGGGGGCTGGGCAAAGGGGATCCCCAGGAATTGTTTCACCCTTCTCTCCGTGCCCTTCACCGCCACATACTCCCCTTTGATTGGACCCTTTTTCAGCGACACCACAAGGTCAGTGATCCCTGCTGAAGACAGAATGCGTACGCGGGTGTTGTGTGCATTAAACAACGATAGCAGATTTGTTTCCCACTCTTTTAAGATATAGTGCCTGCTGTTATTATTGGTGTTGTCATATATGTGTCACTAAATAATAACATAGAGAAATGAAGAGAGAAAGGCAGGCAGAGAGAAATGAAGGGTAGGTGTAAACAGATATCGATATGTTGTGTTTGTGGAGTATCTTGTGTATTTGGACTTTGGATACTACACTGCTGTTGGATGTGTTTCCCATATACAGTGTGCTTGCATAACTAAGTTTAAGTGACGTTATAAACTCTTGAGGAGGTTTTGTGTCCACATTGGAAACTGTGACAAAATAGTGAGTTACATCTTTTCATTTGTACTTTTACTATTTACCCATTACAGTGGTCACTGGTGTGGACAAACACAACTAGAGTAAATCTAAATGTTGATTTTATATATTAAGACAAAAGTCTGCTCAAACCTGCCTGGCCCTGTGTTAAAAACATCCTCTGGTTGCTAAGACTGTAGAAAACCGTACAGTCGACTAGTGCAGTGTGTCGTGTGTCCTGCCCTCGTATCGGTTTGTGTGTATTGTTGTCCTACCTGGTGTTGCCTGTGCTATCTGTAGCAGATAAACAACGAACACTGCTGTTCTCATCCTGAATGGAGCAGAAGAGAAGACACAAAGAACTGTGCGTGTTCTTTTCGGAGAAATACCTGCCCCTGTTTTGGCCCTCTGGTCCCTCCCCTCCAACAAACAGTTTGTATTTCTATGTTTGTGAGGACGTTCACTCCCAAGCCTCAACCCTACAACCCAGTTATACTTTTCTTCAAGTGCTATACTTTCAAGTTTTGGGAAATTTACTTTAGTATTTCCATGATGTTGCATTCACTTTTTACTTTACTACATTTATCTGACAGTTATAATTATTTTGCAGAGGAAGATTCTCAAAATACAAAACACAGACATATAATACAACTGATGAAGATGATTTGTATCATTATTACTATGACATAACCCATTTCAGTTCATAAAGTAAACCACAACATGCTCAAGAGCTTTTTTAAAAAAAGAAACCACCTGTTCTTTGTACATTTTAGAAAAAGTTAATTTGAGGTGGTATTCTTCAATTTGTTTACTTCTGCCTCGTACATACAGCCTTTTATAGGTGCTTCAGAAGATATACATGCATTTACATGCGCAGGCACACACACTCACACACACTTGTGTGCACAAACACATTATGTCTCAACTGCAGTTCTGCATAAATTTGTACAGTTATTGATTTAACCTCTAATGCACCACAAGCCGAACCCTGACCGTTGTTCTTTCACCACTGCACACTACTGTTTCTGTAATACTATACTGTACTTTGACTAATATAGCAAATCACAATGACTGCACTGTAATTGAATATTTGTAAAGCAGGAGGCCACATGTTAGGCAGAAATGCCACAGATGAAGAAAATGGTTATTCGGGATTTGTGCCTGTTACTTTTCACTGATGCCTCATGCTGTTGTGTGATCCTGAAGAAGTATTGGAGGATGTTTAGACAGCTGGAGGACATTGTTTTGCCACTTCATTGAGAGGAGAGGAGAGGAGAGGAGAGGAGAGGAGAGGAGGAGAGAGAAGAGAAGAGGAGAGGAGAGGAGAGGAGAGGAGAGGAGAGGAGAGGAGAGGATACTGTAGATAAAAAAATGCTGTTAGTACATCACAGGATTTCAAGAACAATACTAACAACACTTATTCCTTCTTATTAACTTCATCTTATTCACAAATTGATTATTAGTTGTTTATAAATGCCTGATATCCAGTGCTATAGAACTATAGGGGGCAGAATGGGAAATGACTCCCTCTGAACCACTGTGCAGGTTTATCACAGATCATGGCAGAAGTTTTGATTTTATCTGTACTTGTGTGTGTGTAAATGTAAATGTATACCACTGACTGACCAGTTTTTCTCGGGAGACCGGGTCAAGCTTTAAGTTGTCTGTCTGTCTGTCTTTCTGTACAGGTGACTGTACAATCTATCTTGGAGCACACATGAATCCAGTCAACAATGTGTAAAGGTTTTAATAAGGCTAAACAGCAGAGAGGAAAAATCCCCTTAATAGAAGAAACCTCCAGCAGAACCAGGCTCAAGGTGGACGATCATCTGCCTCGACCGGTTTGGCTGAGTGGAAAATGTTGATGGTCTTTATTGATTTGATTTATTACTGCCTTTATTCTCTGTTTAGTTTCAGTGATCTAAACAGATTGTGGCAGCTGGAGGACAATGGGGCAGCTTCCCCCACTTACCTCACCTGGATCTGCTGCTGTTTGACTGAATGACTCCAGTCCTGATCTTCTTCCAAAGCATTTCAGGTCAGTGATTCACAGACGTGTGGGGCTGCTCAAAGTCACAGGAGCAGATAAATAGGCTTGGAGTCTGGTGTTGTTGCTGATGCCGTGACTTTGGTGGAACACTGTGAAACTGTTTCGTCTACCTTTGGCGAACATCTGCCAGCTGAGCCGTGATATCATTTGCTTCTCTTCTACGTATTTCTGATGTGATGTTATCTTCCAGCTTCTCCTTGAAGATGTTGCCTTGCAATAAGTGCTATCGCAATATTTAACGAATGACTCGACAGCCAGCACGCATGCAGTGACTTCCACTAAGACAGTCAGCAGACGGAACAATGTCCTAAATATCTACATGTTCAGATCAGAAACAACCTTTGTTATTAAATAGCAAGATGAGTGTCACACACATAGTTCAAGTGTGGGCATGATGGTCTTCTACCCTACAGCCTGTAATATGTTGAACCTCATATCTGCTGGGTGATCGTGATCTTTATCTCGCGTCTGCTTTTTAGTTTAAACCCTGATTCAGGTATATATATCGGTGAGCGGGGCAGTGGACATTTGCTGCCGGATGTAATAAAGCTCGTTCCTGACATATTGTTTTGATGATATTGGGATGTACAAGAGCTCACAGTCCGCTTAACCTTTGATCACCAAAATCGAATCAGTTCATCTTGACGTCCTGAGATATCATGGATATGTGTTTCAGAATGTAAGAATAATCCAGCATAACAAAGCCGCATAGTTTTTCCTAGAACGTCATATGTCCTGTTTATAGTGAAACAGCAGCATGCAGCAGCACTGCTGCCTCAACGCGAACCATCGAGAGAAGACCCACAGAGCTCCTCGCCGCCCTCCGTCAGATTACCTCAGATCTGAGATTTTAGCAGCTTCGTTTGTTTAGAAATGAGCTGTGATAAATCTACTGAATCACCCTGAATGAGCTGGACACACCAAAACATGCCTGCAGAGTTCAGAGGGAAATCTGAGATCTGTTTGCAAATGAAGTTCACACTGGTCGATGTGATTCCTGGCAGTTTCCACATGATTGTGATCCTTGATACACATCCATATCAGTTGCAGCAAATCCAGTATGTCAGTGTCGTGTCCTCCTCTGGCCCTTGTGTGTCTTTTCATGTCTTTGTTCCTCCCTCACCTTTACCACTCCCCTCTATCCACTCTCACTCCCTGATTGTTCCCAGCAGCACTTCCTTTCCAATTAGTCCCTTCACTATTTTAGCCCCTGCACTCCCGTTATGCCACCCGACATCACCCCGGTCTCTGCTCCTCTACCCGTCATCGCTCTCCTCGCCCCATGTAAGTTGGTTTGAGTTTAGTTTCTATCTCTCTTTCTCTCTTTGTCTCTCTGTTCCGTTCATTGTAAATTTTTCCCTCTGCATCTGGTCAACCTCCCTGTCTTAGTGTTTATTTTAGTCTTGTAGTTTCGCCTCCTCTGGGGGTGATTTTCTGTTCAGTCTTACTCCCTAGTTTGTACATGTGCACTGTTTTATTAAAGATTCTTTTGGTGTGAACCCTCCCTTGTCCCGGTCTGCATCTGGGTCCACGTTTAACTACAACCTGAAACAGTGAGCCCACATTAGACTGTCGATTCGATCTTTGACCTATAAGGTCAGCTTTGACAACACTGTTTACGTTTCAGTATCAGTAGATTAACTAGATGTTCCATCCTGCCAAACAAACATGCTGAGTTCTGTGACCTTGAGGTGGGAGCGCTAAGGCCGTGTTGTTACACACAAGACAGAACAGGAAGCACTGGGAGAATCATGTTCTTTGAATACTCTGGTCTCTTCAGCACTACATAAGCATCAGTGTTGAAGGATAAAATGGAGCAAGCAGAGGTGCACCAGAACCTGGTCCCCTGAACTATTGATTACTAGAACCACATGACACGGTATGTGAGAGTTCTGTAGCACGGAGGCTCAGCATGGGACAGTGTTTGCTTTATTCCTGTTCTCCCTCTATACGTCAGACTCCTCCCACAACCCAACAGAATGTCACCTACAAATTCTTTCTGACGACTGAGCAGCTGTATGATCCATCACGGACGATGAAGAGGATGAGCACAGGACTTTTATTCAATATCTAGCGATGAAGAATGGCCTCTGGAGTAATATCAAGGTGCTGGGGGCGGATTTCAGAAAAAAAAAAACGGGACCTGACTAAAGCAGAACAGAAACATGTAATCCAGTGTGCAACATCATTGTCTACCTAATAATGCCACTGACACACAGCATGTGTCATTCAGCACATAAATGACCAATAAAGTGGATTCTTCTTCTTCGTGTTTTCCCAGTGTCTGTGTGGGTTTTCCTCTAGTGCTTCATCTTCCACCCACAGGCATGTATGTTTGGTTAATAGTTTTAACGCCATCGCCATCTCAGGAGAGTAAGTGGAGGTGGTGGAGGGGTACAATATTGACAAAAGACCGGACAGGGAATGTAACTCAGAAGCTGTGTACAGGAAGGAACAGAGCAGACTTTACTTTTTGAGGAAGCTTAAGTCCTTTAATGTGTGTAACAAGATGATGCAGATCTTCTACCATTCTGTTGTTGCCAGATAAATATTCTTTGCTGGAACCCTCGGAGCAGGTGGTGGAGAGGAGGCTGCTGAACATCATGGAGAACAGCTCACATCCTCTCCACAGCCTGCTGGTCAAACAGTGGAACAGCTTTAATCTTAAACGTCTTCTTGTTTCTGTTTAGATGTGTATTTTTTCCTGTGTTAATATTTATTGTCATGTCATTTTTCTTCTATATTTCTATACTGTTCTAAAAAAAACATTTTTAATGGCTACTACAATGCTGAAATTTCCCCCTGGTGATAAATAAACTATTGATTTTGAAGCACACACATGCTAAGAGACCATGAAAATAGTAAAATAGATTTCCATTTTCCAGCTGAAATCAGGTGTCAACAACATCAAGGTTCAAACAAACCGCCTAAGATTTGGATAAAAATGTCATCCTATGGAAAATTGCAAAATTATGGTATATAATTAATATTTTAATTTAAACATTTATACACAGACAAATGAACACTGATGATATCCTGGGTTTGTGTTTACTGAGACACTTTTTAGTTTGGCTGTGTAGTGTACACGTTTATATTGTTGCAAACTAAAGATGAACCTCCTAGAGTCCTAGATTTTTCCAGTTTGCAGAATCCCCACGCTCTATGCCATAATTATGCAAGCATAATGTTTTTTTTCAGTGCTCCACGCGCTACAGTCTCTGTGTGCCACTAGGTGGCACCAGTGAATTTCATGACGAAGTTAGTAGAACGTGGGAAGGGTGATCTCATATGCCAGGATGCAATAAACGTTACATGCAGCAGGGACTGGAGTTTACATGTACTAGTTTATGGTCCAAATTTCAGATGTGCTGCTTTAAAAATGTCATAACACCTGATGATTTAAGTGTGGAAGAGGAAACTTCAGTAAAACTTGAAACGAACATCAAAACATCTCACCTGATGGATCGCAGTAATTTACAACACTTCCTCTGCTCATGAAAAAGCCCATTTACAAGTGTGTTTGTAACCCTCGACACATAATCACAGTCTAAATTCAATTGAATGCAATCATCTCAATCTGAGTCATCCATGCAGGAAGCCGAGGCTGTCTGTTGCCGACCCAAAAGGAAATCCTAGCTGATCTAATGTCTGTATCACAATCACAGTACAGTACAAAGATAGCACAATGCAATACGGTGTATTACACACACAATAAAATCGCCATTTTGCAGAATATTTAATATATAATAGTTGATAGTTTAATAAGTTTTTTTTAGACAGAACATTGATAACTTAACATGAATACACGTCCAATGAGTTTTTCCTTTACAAGAGAATAAGAACAAACGTAAAGAAAAAAACTTTTAAAAAGGGAACAAACAGTATCTATTAGGATAGCCTAAATATAGGTAACTTCAAAAATCATGTTTTTACTTTATCTATTCATTCATAAGTGTGAATAGATGAGCATACGTGAAATACAAATCGTTTGTAATATGGATTTTATTTTGACAGATTAAAGAAATACTTGCTTTGCACGAGCCGGCGTGTGAGCCAATGGGAGATGAGTGCGTCGCTATACGTCAGACGTAAGGGGCGTTTCAGAGGCGCGTCTGCTGCTCCGTAGTAAGCGGAGTAGTCTGTCAGGCTCGAGTCCATTGAAAGTGGCTCCGCGGCTCAGAGACACTGCAGGCGAACAAGGGGGCGGACCGGCGAGGGGAAACTTGACACAAAACAAGTCACTCCGCGCTCCTCCTCGTAATTGTTATTAACAGTGTTAACGTTTCTGAAGACAGGCCACTGTACTCGTTGGACGGACGTGCTGTTGCGGCGGAGGCGCGCCTGGCGAAGGAATAACGTTAGCGAGAAACAGGGTGAGAAAGGTGAGGTGGACGCAGAGCAGGGAGGGCAGCGACAAGGGAGTGGACGCCGTGACAAGTGGGACTCTGTCACGCCGTGAGGCAGCCCCGCGTTTGCTCTCGTGGCAGAAGATATCAAAGTGCAGGCGGGTCATGCGGATTTCTCCGGTCGCTGATCGGAGCGCCGAGTCGCAGCTGTAGACGAAGAGAGAGGAGAAGAAGCAGAAGAAGACCCGAAGAAGCCGCTCTGCCGCTGCTCCGTCACTCCGTCCAAGCGGGCTCCCGGTCAGAGGAGCGAAGCGCCACCATGTCCCGGAGAAAACAGAGCAAGCCCCGGCAGATAAAGCGTAAGAATGAACAACTAATGCTACTTGAAGTTGTGTTGTTGTTGTTGTTTTTGGACTGTTGTGAGTGTAAGCGCGTGCTGCGCCACGCGCACTCCGGGAGCTGGCCGCACGTTCGCTGTAAACTTCAATGAGCGGCGCGGAGCGCGTGAGCTTCAGCGCCAGACTGTCTCCACAGTAGTTTTACGAGCCCGTTTTATGAGCGGGCAACACCTTAAAACAAAACGCAGGGTACTTTGCTGAGCAAACGGAACCCTGGAAGTATGAGTTAAAGCGGTCTACATTCAGGGGATTTCAGCCTACTCTCTTTATTATTGTCGTTACTGCGCCTCTTGGCATCGCCGCTATCTCAGCTGCGCCTCTAACAAAGTTTTCATTTGCTGCCCTTGTGAAGAATGTTTTGTCCATTGGCAGCTCAAAGTGTAGCCGTGGCTTCCTGTTTAATTCTGTTGTGGAAACGTCAGTGTTCTCAGAAAAAACCCCGATGTGAGCAGAGATAAAGCAGCGATCCGATGTAAGCCCAGATAAAGATTAAAATTGGATCTTTTTTATTTGTTTTCTGTCTGAGGCAGTGCCGAGGCCGCCGTTGCATTTTCCCCCTGGCTTTTCACTTCTCTTTTCCAGAGATGGGGCGTCAGATAGGACGCCTGGCTGATCTCCTCTGCTGATAGCTGCTTACAATTGGATCTTTTTTTCATCTATCCTTTTAACTCAATAATGCATCTTAGGGCGCTTGAAAGGCCCCTTTTTCTTGGTCTGGCGCTCGGCTGGTCTCCGTGCTTGACGAGCTCTTCCTGTTTAGAAAACGTGTGAAGGTTTATCGCTGGTGACTGATGTTCATAGTTGATATAAAAATCCTATTAATGATGTTGTGATTAACCCCTGCGTGTGCTTTGTGAGGACAGAGCACAGGCCTGTTGTTGCTCTGAGCCGAAGAGCCTACATCTAATGTAATTATAGAGATAAAAGAAAAGTGTGCATGTAGACTGATGTTTTTTGGAAGCTCCAGCTGGAATGGAAAGCATGACATCAGCAGGACATTTTGTTTGGTAAGTTATCACATTGAGCAAATAATAATATCTTGCCATCAGTGATTGTGTCACAGTGTTCCCAGAAACCCAGTGTCTAAAAGCAACATTTGGACGGCTAGGCTGAGTGGTATCACATTACATAAGTTCAGTTATAGCAGTATGTGTGTTGACATTTCTGTCAATAGCATCTAATGGTAGCGATCAGCTTTTTCCCCCACATAAAGTGTTACACGAACCTCCCTTGTGGAGGTCACTGGAAGTGAGGAGCCTTACATCATGTCTCTATGTTGCTCAAAAGTCAAAACGAAGTATTTACTTCATAAAAGAAATAGTTTATATATCAAAATAATAATTTGACTAAATGTAATTCTCAGATAACAGTGCCGGTGTAATCGTGCCTAATTAACCGCATGTAATGATGTGCTGAGTGATGTAAAGGAGGATTATGGAGAGCTTGTCAACCTGCAAACTGACACGCTGTGCTCTGTGTATGCTTGTGTCTACAATATTGTTGTGTGGCCAAACAAAGTTTGATCAAAGGGGACGCACCACTCTGTAACGATGATGAAGAGTTGTGTGGTCTGAGTGATGGCTGAGTTGAAGATGGTTACTAATGAAGTAGCTTGGTGAATGTGCTGAAATGATCTCACATGCTTGTCATCTTTAAAACCCAGACTCAACACCGCCAGGATGAAGAGCTGTGATCTTAACATTGACATTGACTTGAGAAGCTAAAGTGCAAAACTGTCACCAGTGTTGCACGCTGTCAGACGTGACTTACTGTGGGTTGTTTTTTTATAATCTGTCATAAAATAACGTCCTTGCTACTGTAAATGACCGACAGTACTCGTCAATAGTTAGGTATGTCAAGTAACCTATGAAATACATCACTTCCTGATTAAAAAAAAAATCTTTCGTGTGCGTTTCCGTAGAGAGGCCTATCGGCTGTTAACTCCCAGCAGGCACCTATAGTAAAGCCAGCAGTAAGGCCTGGAGATGTATTCCAGACCCGGAGGCTGATAAACCCAGGCTAGACTTGGCATGGAAGCCAGAGAGAGCGAGACAGTCTGTGCACATGTGTGCGTCTCGGGGGTGTTATGGCCGTCTTTATCAGTGCCTTTGGTCCACCATGCTTCCCTGTGCACCAGGCCTCGGCTGTGGTCGAGGCCAACCAGGCTCTCAGCCCTGTGACTCTCTTGTGATTTGACAGACATTTTGATAGGAAAGAGTGAGCGCGATAAGGACTTTGTTTGGCTGGGGGGTGGGGGCTGCTAGGTGAGGAGGGGTGGGGGCTGCTAGTGCCACCACTACTACTATTAATACTAACGCACCGTGTCCACCATGTTGTATTCAGCTTGCCACTCGTTGATACTGATATGACAAATTCCAGCCAGGTCACAGTGGTGTCGGGTTGAGTTTCATTATCACAGTAAAGCACCTACCTCCATTTTGAAAATGATTCATACCACACATTGATGTAGTTTAATAAATATGGTTTGTGTGTGTTTTGGTGTTAATCTTCCCCTAATAGAAAATACAGACTCTGACAGATGGAAATGATGCAGAAAAAAATATAAAAACTGTCAAGTAGAAACTTCAACATTCCAGTTGAATCATCACACTTAATTTTATGATTGAATTAAATCCATTGATTATGGAGTAATACTTACTAATAATTACTTGTTAGTTCTCAATTCTTTGAATATTTGAGGTGGCAGCTCTATAATAAAGAGGAAGCCAAAGGTACTTCCTGCACTTTGGGCAAACCTAGAACCTCCAGTAGATCATCAATGTAGACAAGTGATAAGGGCTGTTAGCAAAACATGTCTGAGTGTTGGCAGCTGTTGAGTGCTGAACGTGGGCTCCATATAGCCAACTAATCTAATAACACTTTCAACAACAAGTACTGTTTGTTATCTGTAATTTCATCAAAAATATTCCAGCTTTGATTCTCTGACCTCAAATAACTTTTGTGAAAACCACCAGAAAAGCAACAATTGACAACAACAACCCTTTCTGGAGGCCTGTAGTAGAGGAGGAGAAGGGGGTGTGTAGCAGATAGATATTTGTCTGTGTCTTTTTGTGCGTCATCCTCCCCAACGGTTGGTGATCTTTCAGCTTGATAAGGCCTCTCTCTTTGATGGGGAGATAGGAAGCAGGCAGGCAGGCAGGCGGCCCACTGAGGCTGGATCCCTGGGCTTATATTTTGGCGGTTAAGATGGGAGACGCGATAAAACTTGGCGGCGATTGCTGCTGCTGATATCGCAGAGAGAGAGAGAGAGGGAGCTGGGAGACTGGGCAGATGGGGGGAGAGATGGAGGATGGAGGGCACATTGTAATTACATCAGGCTGTTGCATGCCATTTTCCCCAGCGCTGTCATGTTGTTGTGTTTGGTGGTTTTGTTCGTGATTGGCTGGAGGTGCATATAAAAGTAGAGAAGAAGGAGTGTTGGCTCTATAGTAGAAAGAAAGAGACAGTGAGAAAGTGTGTGTAATATATAACCAGCAGATGAATGTGTTGTGGCGTGTTTTTAATGGCAGGACCAACCAGCTCTACCGCTCCCCCACCCCTCCGTGAAAGATGTTTGGGGCTGATAAGGAGGCCTGCTGATGGTAGATAGATAACATGCTGCAGATCCACACTGCTGATTGGGCCTCTGCGTTGTGTGTGTGTGTGTGTGTGTGTGTGTGAAAGCTTGGTTTCTATGACATCAGTTCTAGAGCTCAGAGGTCAGTTGTCTTAAAGACAACCAGGACGCCTGCAGAGGCCTGACAAGGAAATCGCTCGCTGACCTCCTCCTCCTCCTCCTTTCTTTCCTCTAACACAGTGCTTTAACTTCTTGAGAGATTAAACAAGAGGAGTTTTTAGATTTTGACAGTCCTAGCTGAGTGTGTGGCAGCGGTGTGTTACTTTTACTTTTAGCACAGAGGGCTCAGGTCATGTGATCACTACATTACATACAGCTGAGTTTTTAATTCATACTTTGCAAGCCGAAGTGGAATAAGACACACAAGCATGCCTAAATTCCAGGCACACACACCCAGAAGACTCATGCAGCGCCTTGGTGGCTTTCTCTCGTGTGTGTGTGTGTGTGTGTGTGTTTTCTCCTTCTTTGTTCTGCTTTTAGCTTGATGTGAACTTTCGATAAGCCGCGGGGCCTGATCTCCGGTGCAGATAGAGATCGCCAAGCGTGATTAGAGTTGTTATCAGGCTGGAGCAGGCAGGAGCTGAGGCTCTGCAGCAATAACAACAGGCCCAGACAGGAGCAGCCGGGGTCTGGACCCTGGCAATCAGTTCCAGCCCTAATGGGATTAATGTTGTTGTATAATTAGATGATAGGTGTGAATGCATTTCTTTTCTCCCCTAGTCTTTTCTCACTCTTTCAGACCCCTCCCCTTGTTTCTCCTCTCTCTTTCTCTCCTCCCTAACAAGCATTGTCATTGATTAATTTAATTAAAACTAATACCATGTATTACTCATTCCAGATTCTGTGTATGATAACACAGACATGTTGGGTAAATTTTGGTGCTCGTCGATGATTATCTTCAGGCTGATTCCCCCCCCCGCTCCCCCTTTTTCTTTTCTTTCAAACATTCTTCCTTGTTGAAGGTGTGAAACTTGAAGAGCGTACAATATGTGGAAGAGGAAGAAAAAGAGGAAAGCAGCAGCAGCAGCAGCAGCAGCAGCATCAGCAGTATGACTCGCACTCAGCTGATTCTACTGACAGATGCTCAGCGAGCTAGATGGTGACTGATTGGGTATCGGACACCACTGACTCTCATGCTCACGATCAGATAGCTCGGTGTGAGAGCTGCGTGTGATTGCACTCGCTCATACCCACATATACGTGCGCTCGTAGCATCTGTGTCGCCTGTCAGAGAGGGGTGGGGTGGTGGACAAAATAATGTGAACTCTCTAAAAACAATAGAAATTAAGTTTTCAGTGGCGAGTGGAAGCTTTCTGAACTCAATTTCTGTAGGAAAAAATGAGTATAATATGTTTGTGTTGTGAGCTACACATTATTGACTTTGTTCAGTGTTTTTATAATTAACATAAAAAAGTTATGGTGCTGGTATCTGTGCATTGTTGTTATCTCTGTGTGTGTGTGTGTGTGTGTGCATAGACAGAGACAACAGAGGGGGAAGTTAGCAGTGTTACAGAGGAAATACTGTGCTCAGTGTGTGTGTGTGCGCGTGTGTGGATGAGTTATGACCCTTTCCCGCTATTTACCCAGGGGACAGCCGTGTGGTGAATTATGGTTCCTCCCAGCACAGCGCCGTTGTAAAACGGTTTCACCCTTGACCTTGGTGCTGACGACTCTCCATACGAGAGAGGGAGAGAAAACATTACCCTGACCAACAGTAGCACAATCTGTGTCCAAACTGTTTGCTCTAGCAGCAATTACCACTCTGCCAGCGTCCCCAGGGACACTGGATGCATAACCTGAGCAATCAAAGAAAGCGGTTTGCATGATGCTTCTGTGAAAGTCGTCATGTATGGTTTACTAAGAGACTGAAAGCTGGAGCGTCCAGGCTAAAGCTGCTGGCTGTACAAGTTGTATTTGTGTGGGATTGCTGCAGGCCACGTGTCTCTGATCTCTGGTCAGAGTGACTGTGGACACTGCAAGGACAGTGTGTTCATGTGGATATATTTATATATGTGTGTGTGTGTGTAAAAAAAAAAAAGAGACAGCCAGTGTTATGACCCCCAGCAGAAGTGATAAGGCAGACCATTTACTCCTACTGTGCTGAAGGTGTTAAGGCAACCTGGGCAAACAACAGTGCTTGATCTGCTTTCACACACACACACACACCTCAACTTCTTGAATCTGCCAAGCTTGAATTCACAAATCACTTATATTAAACCAAACAAAGAGCCTGGTAGTCAGAGGTCAAAGGTCACAGCAGCCTGATAAGATGGACAAATGCTCCACCATGATGTGAGCGTGTTTAACACGCGCACACACACACACACACACACGTCAAAGTGATGCCGACAGATGGCTTTCTCTTCGCAGCAGTCAAAATCCTAAACATATCATTCAGCGTATGTACATGCGCTCAAAAATCCTGGTTACTTTAATTGCCTGAGAGCATTAGATAAACCTGATTTTCCACAGGTAGATTTCTCCCGTAGTACTTTTGATTGTACATGCATGATCTGCATTTAACAAGAGCACACTCGTACCAAAAAAGAGCAACCAGTAAGCAGACTCCAAGGAAGGTGCAGAATTATCTGTCTATACAGTTAAAACCTGTGAACCATGCGTCCAAATAAGCCAAAGTTGTTAACCCTAAGATGTAGCTAGAATATTTTTTTAACGTCTTCTAAACATATTTCATTGTTTGAGTTGGGCTTATACATAAATGCAGATATTTGCACTTTTTCTTGCCACTGTATTTACTGTATACCACAGAGAGAGGGGCTGGCTAACAAACGCTGTACACACAGAACGTTTTATGACTACACAATATACGTAAGACGTCTGTGTGTATGACCGTGCAAAATAAAATCTGAATAAAGTTTCTAAGTTACTCACACAGCGCTGTCTGTGTACTTCACCCACAGGAAGTTTGTACAGTTATGAGACGTACATACGACAGTGAAAAGATATGACTTGCAGTACATGTAAATCACAAGTGGGGCAAAATGACTATGCACATCCTCCTTCTATCCTCATCACATGCAGCACCAGCTTCTGACACATTACTGTAGGAAAAACAGCTGTTTCAGTTTCAGGTATATTTGACTCACTGTCACACATTATTGGGGCTCCCAATTACGCTGACTCTACATTTTTTCCTATTGTGACAACCGGGATTAGCTACATAGTGAATATACTTAAATTGAATTCATTTTATTATTTTTTACCAGAGAGAGGAGAATTAAGTGTAAGAAGGGGAGAGAGACAAACACAAGGGTGGAAAAGCTTAATAACTAGAACACCTAAAGGAATGTATGGCAGAGGAGCATAATGAGGGAACGAAGAAGCAGAGGAAAACGTGAAGGATAGGAGGCGAGGAGGTGATAAGGGCAAGTCGGCGTCAGAGACAATGCGAGTAGAAAGACGAGATGCTGGAGGAGCCCCCTGGGAGCCACCTCAACAGAGGAGGTCTAGACCAGCGGCTCCTCTCGCTGCCTGTCTGCACACGCGCGCGCGCGCACACACACACACACACACACACCTGCTTTGTGAAAACGCTACTTTTTCCCAGCTGTCACTTCCACCTGATCTGTTGTTGATGTAGTTCCTCTTGCCGCCAACAGAGGATGATAAAAGTCACAGAAACTTGTTTTTTTTTTCCTTTTCTAAATATTATTTTCTATTTGAGTAAATTTAGGAATGTAAGGTAGGACGAAGGCATCTGAGCGATGGGGACCGTACCACTCTTTCTCTCGTTCTCTCTTCCTATGCCTCTCAGTATCTCTCTCTTGTCTCACTGTGTACATTATGAGTCATGTGAGCCAGTGGTGTTGCAGTGATCCGGGTCTTTGGATTGCTTTGTGCTTGTGTAAACTGCGGTGCCCTCCCTCCCTGACTGATAAGTGAGCTGCCAATCCAACGACTGTGTCTCTGTGTAGTGTGTTGGGAGACATGTCTGGCCTTACAGTAGGCTCACACACTGTACAGCCACAGGTGAAAATAAGGGATTTTAAAGCAGAACTTCCTATCTGTGCTAGATGATACTGCAAATGTACATACATGTTTTATAAGAGTGATTATTTAAGAGTTCTTTGGGCTAAATATTATCATTACTATCTTAATTATACCTCTCTGATCCAAAACTGTGTTGGAGAAGACTATGTTGCTTGTATTCTGACTGCCACTGTAGTATTTTTATATCGGAAAATACAGGGTAGTTATTTATTTAAAAATAGAGGGCAGTGACTTATTTATATATTTATTTTTATAAATACAGGGTAGTGATGTTTGTTTTTACATCTGAAAATACAGGGTACTCATGTTTCTTTTTATATCTGATAATACCGGGTAGTGATTTCATTTTATTTCATTAGAAAACAATGGTTACTGATGTTCGTAGTCTGAAAACACAGCAATACTGATATAAAGTAGAAAAACATTGGGCTTTGGAATTTTTACATAATTATAATTCAATGTAATTATGTTAGAAAATATCTGTAATTAATTATCTTCACTTCACGCAGTAGGAACAACTGTTGTGGCCACTGCTGTGACGTAGTGATTAAGTGCGCATGGTGTTTTTTTTAAATGTGTTTTTATCGTGTACTAAACGTACATCTGCATTCCTTATACTTGTAATGCTTTTTTAGTATTTTATCACAAAAATGTATTCTAATATAGCTGGAGAAATGCTTTTTCCCTAATGACGTTATTGTTGCCGAATACAGTGAAACATTACTGAGATCTCAACAAATGGACACGATCGTTGGCTTTCGACACATTGCATGGCTCAGTTTACAGGCCCCGGAGAATAATACTCATTTTGTGGAAACAGTTGTCTTGTGTTTTTGTGACTCTTGAAAATGGGCTCAAAGACTGCAAGGGGAGGATCTAATGACAAACATGCTATGATTTGCATTATGGGAAATGTACAAGGCTCAGCCCCGAGTAGAATCTAAAAATTGACATATGTCTTCAAATGCTTGAAATAATACATTTCTAAAATATGAGCATGAACAAATGTAGAATAAAGCACGCAAAAGACATTTTGGGCCTTCACTGCAAATGTCCTCCTTTTAAATGAATACGTTGCATTAGCAACGTTACACAACGTGCTATTAGAGGAAAGTACTTTAAGCTGATAAGACACTGTACGTTTGTGTGGAAAATAACAGGTCTGCAACGGTTCATTCACAATATTACTAATCCTGTTGAAAAAACATTAATATTTCAGCATAACGTGGCTACATTTAAAAATAGTCTTTAATAGAGTAGTTACAACAAGAACGTCCATATCAACATAAACGCCACACAGCGACACAACACACTGCTTCATTTTCAACCGGCCTTCATATGCGGCTCTTTCGTTTCTTCCCGGTACATATTTGTGAAATATCTTGACACATTGTTTTATCTTCGGTCCCGATGAGGACGCCGATTAAGCCCAAGTGATCCGCCTAACTAACTTTATGTAATTGTTCACACTAATGAAGTCCTGTTGTATTATCATTTATTATGGGCGTGTTGAGCTAATATTAACTTAACAGCCCAGAGAGGCAGGAAGTCAGATCGTAAACAGTCCTCCAGCGTGTAGACGCAACTGTAGAGCGCAACACAATGTCACTGTGATATCAGGTTAAATAACAGAGCTGCGATGTTTATTATCATTTTTTAGTCCTCACCATCACTCTTTCAAATAATCTTCTCTCTCTTTCCTCTCGACCGCCCCCCCCCCCCCCGCCTCTACCCCTCCACCTCCACTTCCCCATAACCCCTTCTTTCATTCTATCTATCTACCTCTGCTCCCCCTCCTCAACCCACCCCGTCCCTCTCCCTCTGTCTCCAGCCAGACCCCTAGCCTTGGTGAACCAGGTCTTGGCGGTATGATAATGTGGAAAGTTGAACTGGCCCCATTACAGCGAGGCTGATGGTAGGGCAGATAAGGCCGTTGATAATGGGTGCAGATAGCGCTGACACAGCGGTCCAATAGCCTAGACACCCCAGCCACCCCCACCAACTCCCTCCCTCACCCTCAACCCCCCCCATTATCATTCCTGCCCACCGATGGGCTCCCAGAACGCTATCTCCTCTCCATTTCCACTCCTGCGACAGATAAGAATGGAAATACTGACTTCATAGCTGACTGATTAAAGTGTCTGCCTTTCTTGATAATACACAGATAAATTATGTTTTTTTTCTTCCTCTTCTCCTTCTCTCCCTCTGCCTCTCTTTCTCTCTCTCTTTTTATCTATCTAGAAAAGGGTGGGGCACAGCAGAAAGAAGAAAAACCCTCTACTTGTTTAATTTCTCTTCTTTTGTGGGGCTTTTTTTTGGTGTAGGAGCGAGATGAAGTGCAGAAAGGAGGGAAGCGTGGGTAGATGGTAATGGTCATTCAGTTGGTAGAATAGCATGGAGATGTGGCAGTGTATTATATTTACAGATCCAGTGAGAAAGAAAGATGTGTGGATATTATCATGGTCACAAAGATCATTGGAGAACGGGCATCAGTGGCAGCCTGAGCATGAGTAAAGTTCTAATACTGGCTTTTCAAGTTATTATAAAGGCAACAAGAGTGGCTGAAGGAAGGGGTGGCATAGAGATGGCGAGAGAGGGATAGAGAGAGAGACAGAGACACACACACAGGGAGAGAGAGAGAGAGGGGGCAGCCAGACCTATTTGCAGCCCAGTGAACTCCCACTGCAGCTACAGCCGTTTCCAGGTTGATTTTGTATCACTGATCGCTCCAGTTTGATACCAGGAAAGATCTCTGGTGGATATGCTCCCTGCTTCCAAATCCACTAACCCCACCCCCCAACCACCACCCACTACCAACACCCCCTCTCTCCCCACAGCTATATCTCCCTCCCCTCCCTTATCTTTAGCTCTCCAGCTCTCTGCCGGTCCAACTGAACTTCTGTCCTCCTTCCTCCTCTCACTGCTTTCTTTCTTGCCCCTCTCCACGTGGAGTCCCCATCTGCGCCATCTCACCTCATCCTCGACCAGGATGCCAATGGTGACGTGTGTTTCTCTGTGCGGAGCTGAGTTTCTATTCAAGACTCATGTTTGAGTTCTTGCTCAAGTGGGACTGTTGGGTTTTCTAAACTTTTCTGTATATATGGATATAATGATGACAATCACCTCAGCGTTTGTTTGTGCAACTCTTTGTTCCCTTTATCCATATTCAGCACAGAAACCTGCCAACGCTAGTTGTCAACACGTGAACTGATCCAGTTTTTCAACAACACATGAAATCATCAGGGATTCTGCACATTATATTTTCAGTGCACTGGAAGTCTGGTCAGCTTGTCACCATGTCATCTAGCCGCGGCCGTGTCAGTCGGTGAGCCAGTCAGACGTGTGTGTTCTCTAGCAGGGAGCAGTGGGATGGAACAACATGCTGTTTGTCCAGGCCCACACTAGCTGACCTTGATAGATTAGACCCAGAGAGGCTTTTCTGTCTGACACAGAGCAATGATAAGTCTGCGTGTGAAATAGTTTTTTCCTCCTTTCAGAAATACGGCTGCAGTGTTGGCTGGAACAACAGTGTGTGTTGTGTGTGTGTGTGTGTGTGTTTGTGTGAGATTTTGATTCTACCAACCAATCATCCTGTCTGTGTCTGCGAACATGCATCTGTCCTCCCACACATCACTACTGTAGCAAAGTATTTTCTTTTGTGTCCCACAGGCAGTTTTGCTCGTTTGTGACGGCACACGTGCTCCTGTTTTACCAGACTGAACATTCAGACAAACGGCAAAAAGGCTCATTTGATACCAAAACCTGGCTTCACTTTTTAAGGGCACTGCTCCCTTTTTTTTTGCCCTACAAATCCACAAAGAACGGGGAGTGGACGTCCGAGAGAGAAAGAAAGGAAGAAAGAAAGAAAATAGAAGGGAAAAAACGAAAGTGTGATAAAAAGCCCAGATAAGAGAGTGACTGTGTTGTGTAGGAGTTGATATCAATGTTATCTATCTGTCTTTTTTCACTCTGTGAGCCCTTCTGTTGTTTTTTGTCCCTTATCTTGCTGCACCAAAATGCCAGGAACAAAAAGGGGAGAAAGAAAGAAATTACCGTGTGGATTATTCATGGGGTTTGACTGATAAAATGTTGATACCAAAATTAAGACCAATACATGGAGGCACTATATTCTCTTCCACTGCAAGTATTTTTCATAATGAAGTTTGTGTTTTTCATGTGTGTGTGTAAAGGCTTTTGCATTGTGTGCAAGCTGAGTGTTGATAATTTCTTGCCAGTGCTTGCTATTAACAGATTAAACCTCATTTAACTCTTTATGCCCTCCCTAACACCAATTCATTATATGTACACCCCCTGTCTTCCCTAGTCACACACACACACACACACACCAGACACGCACACACACACACACACATTCTGGTGGGTCCAGATAAGCTCAGTTCTCAATCTGTCACTAATATAGTGGCACAAACCATCTGAGGACAGGTTTGAGGTTCAACAACAACAGGCCCAAAATGCCGCCAATGGTAGCAGGAAGAGGGGTTCTGATTGGCCCTCTTTGTGGCACAGGGCCCATCGCTGGCGTCCCAACAGGAGACACGAAGACAGGCAGGTCACAAGCTTGACCCCACTTTACATCTGAATCCTTAATTGCTCCTGTGCTCAATACAATAGGTTTTAATTCCCAGTTGACGGATGTTGTGTGTTTGTGTGTGTGTGTGTGTCTGTGTGTCTGTGTGTGTCTGTACACACATTCATCCAGCTGTACAGTGGCCGTTGCTACAAGCATATCCTCTCAAGTATGGAGCTTTCTTAAGATGTAGCTTTTAGCATTGTGCAGCTTCAAAACAGCTTTGATTTGTTCTTTAGCCGACAACAAATGAATGTTAAAAAACCATCATAGTTAGATGGCAGGCAGGGACTCGGCCGAAGCATCTGTTACCGAAACGCCATGAGTAGTTAGATCACCTATCTTTTTAAATACATGTTTTATTATCTGTGTACTGTGGTGTTTTAGCAAATGAATATAGTTGTAGATTTGGATTATATTAGATTTATTTTATAATGTGAGCAGGGCTGACTTTGTTTTTGCTTTTATAGGGACCTGGCTGGTGACAACATAAGAGTTAAAGCTCATTTGTAGGAGCTGAGATCGATATTTTAGAATTATTTCATCCAATAGAGACTTTTTTATCATATTGAGTACACCTGTAGAAATCGGCATAATAAGATAATTTTATTGTAAGATTAAAGGAAGCGAAAACTAATAATAAATGAATAATTTCATGTCTTCGGAAAGATATTTCATTGGGTTATATCTCTTATTTTCCAAGATTAGGCTCTTTTCTACAAAGAAAGATTTTTTGAAGTAGTAAACTGTCCATGTGGGCAGAGCGAGAGAAGGAGAGAAAGCTGTACATGGGCTGAGGCAAAGAGAAAGTGGTCCTTGTGTTTCACATTTGACACTGTTTTTAAACTGTAGGTCACCTGGTTCGCTACCCTCTGTTCCCACAGCCGCGTTGCTAGCTCAGGTTACCCCTGTAAGTGTGTGTGGGTGTGTGTGTGTACGTACCTGAATGCTATCGAACAACCCCCTCATCTATGCACACACACATTTAAAAATGCTTGAAATCAACATCGTTTCCTATTGAACATTTGTGCTGTGGAGTCTCACTTATCATTAACAAGTTTCCAACTTTGTGAGGCTGGCTTTCCACAAACGATTGCAGAGGCAGGATAAGGGCATATCGGACATCAGCTGTAATTTCCTCCAGCTCATCGCGGTTTCCTTGCCCTTACCTCTTTGTGCCACTTTGCCCCCTTTCCCGCCACCTCCCCTTCTATCACCAGCGAGTCTTCTTGTCTGTGTATTAGTATTAGCAGCAGCAGCAGCGGCACTGTCCCCTGAAGTAAAACAATCTGCTGTAATCTATCAGTGTGTTATCGGCCCTATCTGAGAGCTGAGAAAGCCGGGGCCGGGGCTGTGGCGCCGCTCTCTGGAGCTGATAAAGTTTCAGAGTTCAGCGATGATGAATGTTAAGAAACTACACCCTCGTTACCGACGATGTGGACTTGGCAAAGCAGAGTGATGAGGAGGGGCGTGTGGAAGAAGAGGAGGATGGCAGCAGCAGTAATGGGGTAGGGGATTCAGGGAGGAAGAAGAGGTCTTTCACTATCAGTCACTGGTTGAGGGCAGTGTGTTTCATGTCATTTGAACATTTTTACCTCTGACTTTTCCCATTTCCTGTTTCATTACTGTATACTCCACGTATGAATGCAAGCTCCCAGCTTAAATGAAAAGACCACACTATAGAGCAGGGGTGTCAAACTCAAATACAAAGTGGGCCAAAATGTAAAACTTGAACAAAGTCGCGGGCCAGCATTGAACAAATGAACTTTTTAATATGGACCCAAAC
>JAUMHF010000023.1:1073412-1092719 GCA_032359275.1 Microctenopoma steveboyesi | reverse complement strand
CACACACAAACACACACACACACACACACACACACACACACACACACACACACACACACACACACACACACACACACCCCTTTGTGGTTTCTGAATCTTGAAAGTCAATGCTGTGTCTGTGTTATGTGTCCAGTGCCCATGACGCAGGACTCGCGAGAAGGCCCTGAGGATGAAGACGAGGATGGGAAGGAGCGGTGTCCTACGAATAGTGGTGGTGAGGAGGAAGAGGACGGGGAGGAACAGGAAGAGGCATTGCTGTGGAGGGGACCAGGTCAGTACACCCATGTCCTGGATTTTTATTTAGTGGTTCCAACTTACAGAAACACATGATTTAAGGTCTTTAAGGTCTGAGTCCAGCTCCTCTTCATTTAATGAAGTTGAGTTTTTAACTGGGTTGTGAGACGGAGTGGAATTTGATCTCTTCATAGATTGACAGTGAGCGCTGATGAGGAAATGCAGGAAAGGTTTTTACAGAGAGTGCCACACGACTGAATACTGAAATGATCAATGCACATGCAACCAGTTGTGTCACTGCAGTAATGTAACGTGTTGATAGTGCCGCGAGTTGCTTCTCACTCAGCACTTTAATTTTAGATAAATTTTATTGTGATTTGGTTTCATTTTGGAAACAAATTACTCATCTTTACCGTGGAAATACTATTGGGCGATATATGGTTGAAACTAAAACACAGTATCTTTCTTTTTTTCTGTCGCTAAGTAAGCGATGAATGTGACAAATAAACCAAAAAAATGCAACATAAAACACTGTTGGCACGAGTTTACACTGACATCATGTTGTCAGTGTGCCTGTTCTGTGCATAGACGCACTTTATGACAAACATGCAAACACATGATTACACATGGCATTGATGAATATTACTAAATTAGATAGTGGGATAAATAAAGTTTTCTGAATCTGAATGAGATAAGATGACGACACTATTCCGAGGAAGCACCGTTAAGATATTGATTTATGATAATCAACTATTGTTTTTGACTATGGTTCAGAAACAAAGAGAAATGAGTGAGCGTGCGGTTCAGGTTCAGTTCAGTTACTTATTTGAGTCATTAGGTCTCAAATTTAAAAAGGTGATGGGAAGTCCAGTCTTGTGTGAAAGTCGAACCTGACACTTCTTCCATTCTCACACTTTCCACATAACTAATCCAAAAACATGTCACAACCGAGCGTTTTACCTGCTCTGTACATGATGTGCTGTAGAGTAATCACCAAAACGTGATAACCTGTCATTCCTCGGAATAATGGAACCCTCCACCCATCATTCCAACTCTTACTACGCTCTCGAGAGCAACTAAGCTGCTCCGTGTGACTGTGTCTGTATGTCCGTCGTGTCTACTGTCCCCTCACTGCAGGAGATGTGAATGTGACAGGCCAGGCGAAAATTTATTCAAGTTGTAACAAACACACGGCTACGAGGAGATAACAAGTAAATCGCCATAATTTTATTATTTATTTCCTCTCTTATCGAGGTTTGCTTGGTTATTTATTTTTCTCTGCCTGTTGTCTTCAATGAGTTAAACAATGCAAGAAGATTACCGCACTATCTTGCATTATTTCCTTTTCAAGCTCTGCACGTTTTATGTACGTCTGTGTCTATACAGTGTGGTGTGTGTGTGTGTGTGTGTGTGTGCGTGTGTGTGCGTGCGTGTGTATTTTAATTCCTCTGGTGGGGAAGAGAGGATGTGTTCATTATCGTCCTGTCCCAGCCTTGTCCCTTTAACAGTAATTGGAGCGATATTAATTGCTGCGCGGTGGCTGGTTGATGGTAGCACCGTGATGCTGCACTGATAGGGCCCTTCTTCTTTTTTTTTTCTCTCCCTCCTTTCCTCTCCTCCTCACAAACTAACTGCCGGTGAGCGAGGCAGAGGGATGGAGGAAGTGGGGAGGATGGAGGAGTGGGGAGGGGGGAGCGTAAGGGAGAGAGATAGCCCCTCTATCAGCTCCGGAGCAGGCGCTGTCTTTATCAGGAGCACGATTGGCAAAAAGGAAACTTTGACCGGTCTGAATTTTTCTCTTATCGTGAAGCCTCCCCCTCCTCCTCCCTCTCTCCATCCATCCACCTTCTCCTCCTCTGGTCTCTCCATCACCACTAACAACCCCACTAACAGCACCCACCTCCCTTCCCCACCCCTTTCTCTCCATCCCCTAACAACATACATACATCTCTCCCTCTTTTTCTGCACGTTTTTATTGTCTCCTTGTTTTTCTTCTTCTTCTTTCTGCATCTTGCCGGGCACCTGGGACTGGAATCACTGGCTAACTTGCTCTTGTTCACGCAAAATGCTCACCATGTATCACACAATTCCCATAAACAGATGTGAGGAAGGTGTGTTGGTATGGAAATAAACAGGGATTTATCTCCTGTGGGAGTGTTGGCATTCCACTCGTTTCTCACTGTTGTTGCCTTTCAGACTCTTGTGCTCCTGGGACCTTTTAGTTTGTAGCTTTTAATCTTATGGGGCTTTCACTTTGGTTGCTTTAAGGCCAGTGGTCTCGCAGTGGTACATGTTGGACCTTCATTCTTGTCTTAATGCACATGAAACCTCTTTAATTTGTGTGAAAGTATTCACTGACTAAGCTACTGCTCAGTTAATCTGTTAGTCAGTTGATGACAGAAATTATTAATCAGCTGCCAACTCATGGTTCTAAATGTGTCTGATTGGTTGAACCCTTATAATAGATATCCTATAATATATATATAACAGTTTGCCTGATGTTGCTCAAACATATTCTGAACTGAACTCCCCCAGGTATTTTTTTTACTATAAGTAGAGAGATAATCTAATACTGGAATGACTTCTCAGACTAGAACCATAGGAGGAAAGTTCAAATTTGGTGGAGTTGCCCTTTAAAAGTACAATTCCCCAGACGTGTAATGGTTTTATTTAATTAATCCACTGTGACACTGTTAAATTGTACGTGCTGCCGAGTTTCTTTGTTCATTTCATAATTTAAATAAAGAATTAGAGCACATTAGGGATGAAAAGTTTTTCATTTCTCAGCACATTTCTACAGCATCGTGATAATACTGACAGGTCACTATAACCGTGATAAAATGTTCATACCACCAATGTGTAGAGCATGTTTCGTTTCCGATTAGCCTTTTTTTCCTTCCTGTGTCTTCTGTTTTTCCTCTACTTCTCATCCATCTTACCTCCACACCTTCAATATATACTGATGACTTCACTGGCACAAACGGTCACTGCGCCTCCTACAAGTATTTATTTCTGTCTGTGTTTATTTCTATCCATCTTTTTTCTGCTCTCCATTATGGTAATTGTTGCTCTGTATCACAGTAAATCCGGAGGCTTAGCTTGGCACATCGTATTACATATGCACAAATGTGTGACTTGTCTAAATGAACGGAATAGTAGAAATTTACTAATTATATTTCAAAAGTTATAAAAATATGATTTATTCTAGTTTGAAACACAATAATTCCCAGATATGAACAATTTAATTTCCTTCTCTGTGCACAGTTTGTCTTCTAACCTTATGATAATAATCTCTTAATTTATTCAAATAATTTATTCAAATAATTCTTTGTGTCAGTCATTACTATTGTTCAGACAGACTGATATTAACATAAAACAGAGAAAACAACAACAGAACATTTTCATTTATCCTCTGCCTCCTTCTTTTTGCTGCTTAAAGATAATACAATTCATTACTGAACAACATTTGCAATCGACTGTCTCTTCAGTTTGTAATGAGTTGTTATATGTCAATCTGAATAAATTCCTTAGTCATAGATGATGGTCAGGATGATTGTGGTTGTCTCTCTCTCTCTCTCTCTCTCTCTATTTTTCGTTTTACCCATTTTCTGCCCACAGTGACTTTGTGGCTTCATTGATATTAGAAAGAAAAAAAACATTAGAATCAAAGAGATGATAAACTTGGAATGGATTAGAGGCTTCAGCAATTTTCATTTTTCTTTCTCCAATATATAGCTCATCTTAAAACAATCAAGATGATGTCTGTCTGTGTGTGTGTGTGTGTGTGTGTGTGTGTGTGTGTGGTGGCGGCCTGGTGTTGAGGAGAAGTCTAGGTGAGAGCCGGTCCCTATCAGGAAAAGCTAAAGCTGCCTTTTTAATCTACAGTGTGTCCATACCGCATGATATGCAAAATAAATTATGAAGAGAAGAAAAAAAAACTCTTTTGAATGACCTTGCAGGCTGGAGGGTTTGATATTTTCTCCCTCGCTGCTTAAAATTCTTGATATGCAAATGGTGTCACAGTAATCCCTTGTCATTCGTTGGCTGGCTGGCAGGCGGTCCCCACACATTCTCTCCTTCCAGTACTGTGTATAAATCCTTAGTCAATTGCCAAAGGAAATGTGCCACTGAACAGTGGAGGTGTTTTTTATCCTCAAAAAAGAGGTCCACCTATATATGAATATGGTTGCATAGAAAGACCAAGACGCTGTGATGGGTCGTGTTCAGATGTGTGATGAGTGATTCGATCGGGGAGAGTCTGCTGCCTTGTTAGACAAACGGTCGTAGATTCACCCTCCTGCATGGGTTCACTGCAAACATAGCTTTTGATAGTGTGCTTGGAATTAGCTGGTACATAGGAAATTAATGTGCAGCTATTTTGATGATAGGATGATTTTTTTCATCACTTGCTCATTTTTGCAATTTTTTCCTTCATTTTCTGAGAAAAAGAGCTGCTCTGGTGCATTGCGTTAGGAACAGTATGGAATAAAGGAATGCCTCCTGGTGTTTTATCCTTCCCAGCAGTTATTTAAATTACCTCCAATAAAGCATTATAATGACAGGCACAACAATGGGTATTATTATTTATCAGCAGTGTGTCTCTGTGTGTGTGTGTGTGTGTGTGTGTGTGCATGTGGGGTTGTTGGTTTATCGTACAGTAGTTATTATTATACAGCATGATGACGCACTATATACCTGTTATTACCACTGAAAGGCAAATTTATTTGGGTTGAGGGAGGAGATATGTGACACCTTTTTATACTGTGCTTGGCAACTTTTGCCCCACTGAAATGGTGGAACATCACTTTGTCCATATGTGATAAGACCTTTGTTCCTCAGTTTGATCCATCTAGTCATGGACGGTCGAATGCAGCTACTGAAAGATAAGATGTTTGTCTAAAGGCTTCTGGTTTTCTGCACTGCTGCAGCTTTGCTTGTTTATTTAAACCAAACCTGAAACCTCTAAAAGCTAAAAATCTCTTCCAGGAACACAGGACAACTGCCTGTTTTTCAGTTTCTTTCTGAATTATTTAGTGAGTAAGTTCATTCATTCGGTTGGGCGTCGTTGGTGAATTTTGGTGCACCGGAACCAACTGAGCCAGTTCTGCATTTTAAATGAAACCATAAATGTTCTAAACACTGTTGGAAAAAAGCTGCCTGACACATGCACAGTTGTAAAGTAAATGTGTGTGTGTGTGTGTTGCTGTCTTTTTCACCAGGAGCATAGACAGTTACCTCCCAGCCTTGAGATGTGCTATCATCTCCAGAGTGGTTGGGGTTAAAGGGGGTGAACTTGGGATAGAAGGATGAGGGGTTAGAGTGGGCTTATGAGGAGAGAAAGAGAGCAGCGTGAGGGAGAAATAGAGAGGGGGGGAGGAGTGCCAGGACAGGTGGTGTGGAATAAGGATGTACCATATTGAGTTTGGAGTGCAGAGATAACTAATGAAGGGTGAAAGAGGGGAGAGGCTTTAGGGATCAATGAGAGTGAGAAATGTGGCGTGAGAGATTTTAAGAGGTACAACTCTAGGGGTGGGGGGTGGGAAGTGGTTAAGAGATAGAACACTGAGGGTAATGACAGCTGCGTGATGAGGTTGGATCTGTGAGTCGAGAGCATCACAGAATGAATCAGAAGGGTAAAATAATGCTTTTTAGAAACTTGGGTTTCTTGGGTTACAAGTACAAGTCAGCGTAGCTTGAAGAACATTTCTGTGTGTTTTGACTAGACGGAGATCCTGCTGTTGGACCCTCCAAGGTCTCTCTGAAAGTTTACGATTCCTCGTTTGCAGCTGTGTGCTCTCGACTACAGCGAGTGAGCTAGGTCAGAGTTGAAGCTTGAGGACGGTTTGGGTTGTCATTGGTCTCTACTTATGTCTTTCTCTCCCGTACATTTGTGCTCCAAACTGGGTTTTACAGGACCAACTCTGACCACACGTGATGGGCATGGAGAAATCCTGCATCATAGGAAAGGGGCTAATGCATACAGCGGAGAATAATGACAGCACACTCTCTGGTCTTACACTGATTTTCTATCCAATAAGAAATGCATCATATTTTTATTAGATACTGTCCACATCCACCGTGACCTACTTTAGAGGAGTGAGGCTGATCCGCATCCATCTGTCCCTCACACGCATAGACATACTGTACTTTCACTCCCTGTCTTCTCCACAACCTTCCTCCATATCTCCAGCCAGCAGACTCCCGTGCCTCAGTAGGAGGGTGTCCCTGCAAGCACCCTGTCGACTCCACCTGTCAATCAAAAATGTTCTGGGATGACGTGTGGTTGTCGTGTGTCCAGAGGGCTTGTCTTGTCTAGATGCCTCAGTAAACAGTCTGCAGTTTGAAATGAACTTAGGAGGAAGCCTGTTTTTGTCCGGTGAACGTGCAGCATGGCAACAAGTTGTAAAGCTGTGTGTGCTCCACAATTCATTCATGCAGCTAACGTTTATTTGCTTTACGTTGCTTTGCTTTGTCAGACGAACCGGCGACCATCTGCAGCCCAGTCTGACGCTTAACCCATTGAGCTGCCAGGCCACCTTTCATTTGATAAATTGTGCTAAATATTGTACCAAAGGTTCATACAAAAATACGTTTGAGAGCTTAAGAGACTAAAATTACTTATGTCCTCTGCTGTTTCTCCATTTCTCTCTGCTAAAGACCTTTATTAGCCTGTTAAGTTCTATTTTATACCTGGTGTTTCACTGTAGTGTAGCACAGAAATTGTTCATCATGCTTTCATCATTACCTCTCTGAAATATCTAATAATTAAAATAACTAGATAAGATATGATATAAATAAATCAAGTAGTTACTTATTTTCTCATTCCTTGTACCACTTTGTGGGACATATGAGAGGAGAGCAGTCTTAAAACTCTATATGTTACGGTAACATTCAGAAGACACGTGCAAGTGAAAAGTTGGACCTTTGAGCAGAAGCTCTTGAGGATCACTTGGAGGTAGCAACTTGATCAGCATCACGTATATTGACGGGCACGCACACGCTCCCGTCTGCTCTCTCCAGCCAGTCTGTGAGGTGTCACTCCCCACCTCAGTCCCCTCCTTATGATTGATAAGCACGAGGTCCTAATCTAAAGGAACGTTTCTCTGTGCTGTCCGGCTGCTATCGTCCCTGAAGCTCCCATACACGCAGCGTGTGAGCCCATAGCATGGGATAGGACATTGGCACACTGATTAGCAACCTAACTGATTCCTGGCCTCTCCTGCAACATATCCTGCCTACCTTCCTCTCGCACAAAGCTGCACCAGTGTGTTTGTATTCAATTTGCCTGGGTGCCCCGTTGCAGATAGCCATTCCCCAAAGCTTTTCTGTCATATTATACTGTGCACATGTAGCTGCTAAAGTAGCTCTTGGTTTTGGAGCCGTGTAGAATTGGTGGTTGGAGTAAAATTGCAGCCAATAGTGAGTGTTGACCCAAAGAAAGGCACCAAGTGTTTTCATGGTTTTAAACTGCTAGATAACACTGTGGTCTGAGTTCTTACTCTGGCACTGAACCACACCGTCTGACCTGTAACAGATGTGATGTCTCCTAGAGCTTTATTGCCAGTAACTTTATACTGATAACGTGACTATTGTTGAAAAGAAATGTAATAAAGGAAGTTAACTGAAAGAAAACCGTTCAACAAACATTCACCGAGTGCGTTGAATTTATTAATTTCTTACCTCTGTTACTGTACAGAATTTAAATAAGTCTAATCTGTATCACCTCAAATAAACCAGGATTTTTCGTTAATGATGGTTTTTATTGTTTCAGTTTTGATCAGAGGAAAATAGCTTTTGACTCATATAACGTCTCTTTGTGTCAACATATTTAAGTTTAGGTAATAATATGTGTTTTCACAGTGTCCTAAGATGCTCGTATTATGTAAGAAAAGAAATATGGGGTAAAATTGCCTCACACATCTGCTTTCTGTTCATTTCTCCCACATATCTCCTTATCACGTTCTGTCTCTCTCTGTGTGTCCTCTACAGTATCTCTCACTCACCAGTTTCCTTCCTTCATGAGACAACAATCACATGCTTTTCCAAGTCTTAAGGGAGTTTGTGCGCCTCCAGCAGCAACGAAGGAAAAAAAATACAAACATTTGACTAAATGTGCCAATATCATTTAGGCTATAAAACTGGCTTTTAACAGTGTGCACGACGGAATACAAATTAATTTCTTGCCACTTGTTATTTAGAAACTTGATTTTAAATAACATTTGTGCAACAGAAACTTCGTTTAGTTTAGGTGATGCTGATATGTGCTGATTCACACCCTCTTCAGTAAATGGAGCAACTTGCTCTGAACTTACATGTGTGTTGTAAGTTGGCTAAAGAATGAAAGAAGCTGAATCTCGGCTTCTTTTTCCCTTCGGCTGTAACAGACACATTACAGAAAGATGCTTTAGCGAGCAGTATTTGTGTCTCCTTTCTAGATATGAGCAGTGATGACCGAGTTAGAAAAGGAATCTCTGTACAGTACAGCCCTTCTCATGTTCCTTTTGTTTGTTCACTTCACTCACTGCTCTCTTCTTGCTCTTGCCTGTTTAATTGGCGAACCTCTAAATGACCCTGAGTGTGTCGAGCAAGTCTATCACTCTTTAACTTTTTCTGTGTCTCCCTACCCCGAGCCCGTTGCCGCCGATACCAGTCTGATTGAAATGTCCTTTTTCGCGGGAGCCAGAAGGAGTTGTTAAAGCAGACATGAATTAATGATTGAATTAATTATCTGAGTCACATACCGTACAATTAATTTTGTGGCTTTGCCTCAGTCTTTTTTCCTTTCCCCATCTGTGCGTAGAGAATGTCAAGAAACATTTTCTAATTAATTTATGTGTGATTATCAGGGATAGTTTCTGGAAGGTCTCCACTTTCAATTTGTGACAGGCTACAGTGGAGGAGAGAGGGAAAGCTGAGAGAGATGGAGGTGCTAGTGTGAATAAGTGAATGGATGTGCTTGTGGAAGTACTTGCCCCCTCACACGCACATTTGAAACTATCCTCGTTCGTGGAATTAGACTTTGTCCTGGTCCAATACTGTATTTAAATACTATGTGTTAAAAGAGTTATTGCTGAAGTCATATAGTAGTTTCTACCAGTTGAGCAATAAAGCATCAGCCTTGGGTTAGCTTAGCCAAGTGCATATCTTCATCCCAGCAGGGGTGTGTAGTTGACTTTTCCTTTGACAATAACTTACATTTGACTAGAACATGACGTTCTACCACTCGTCAGCAAAGAAACACTGAAGACACAATAAGTCACACTGGGGGATTTTGTCCCAAAAAGACTGTAACTTGATGCCTACATGATTGCCGTAGTGAGGCGGTGATTTTTACCAGAAGAAAATGTTCTGCTGACAGAAGTAGAAAAGGTTGAGCTGACTAACGACAGAATTACAAAATATTTCATCCACAACGAACTATTTAACCATTGGTTGTTGTGTCCAAGGATTGAAGACTTGTTAGTGGAAGTAGAATGTAAGGAAGTAAAATGTTTGTTATTTCACTGATAGTTTAATAACTTTTAAAGCATCTTTCAAACGGTTACGTGCACATATGGACACTGAAGCAGGTTTGGCATTGTCTAACAATTCTTTACTTTACTTCACTTGGCAGACACTTTTATCCAAAGCGACTTACAGGGAGCTAGTGCTGGGTGTCTGGCTCAGGGACACACCTGGTAGAGGATGGACTAGTAGTCAGACTGCGACCGGCTGCATTCCAGTCTGACGCTTAACCCATTAAGCTACCAGGCCAATTCCTCCTATCAATACAGGCCAGTAACAGGTATTTCCAGAAAGTGCTTCCTGTGGAAGTAATGGGAGCAGGGCCTGGTTGAGAAATCTTGGGCCCCTAGGCTGTTTGGGGCCCTATAAGTAAAACATTTTAATGTTTTTAAGAATGTGCTGCTACTGTTTATTAACAATAAATTAAAACTCTAAAAGACTTTGGGTTTTATCACTGGAGTACAATGATGCTCTGGTTTTATAATGGTTGTGAGTCAGTATATGTGGTTGCTGAATCCACATTGACAATGAGCACTGCATCTACCAGTCAAACGTTTGGACTCGCATAGAATTTACAATGTTTTTTTAAAAAACAGTGATTCTATAAAATTAAATTGTGCAATGTAGACATTGTTAATATTGAAATAGCTGGTATAGCTGAAAACAGGTGTGTTTTTACAGGAATATTTACATAAAGGTACATATTAGAACATATCATCCAAATACATTTATGCTGTCTTCAAACTGCATGTTGTGTTTGCCAATGCAAGGTTATTAAATTGATATGTTAACTGATAATCAGAAACCCTTTTTGCTGTGATGGTAACACAGCTGAAAATGTATTTATTTTCATGAAAAACATGGACAAGTGTGTCCAAACTGAGTGTAATGCATTAATATTTGGGGGGAAATATATTTTTGGATCCAGGTACACAAATTCATATTGTCAGTATCAGCTCATGTTGCTCAGTTGAACACAATAATGAAACCAAACATGACGACTAATATCCTAAAGGGTTTTAGCAATAATGCCTTTGAAGCCAGCAATGAGTTAGAAAGTATGCAGGTTCCAAAAATTTCATTTTAACTAATGTTATTAAAGGTATTACCACAAAGTAGACAAGTCCAGCCTGACCATTGGCAAAATGTCACTGTACTGTTAAGAAGAACAAAAGAAGTCAACAAAGGTTATCATCCTATGTGTTGACGGCACAATCTGACTCATAAGATTTAGTTCACAGCAGCAGTGACCCACAAACTCTGACATGTCTTATATCTTAAAGTGTACATTCTGAAACCATCACCCATGAAGTGTTAGTTTAAATCAACTCAAAGTGAAGCATTAATGATCACATACTTACCAACTCTTTGATTTTCTTCCTGCTTTTCTACGAACTAAATAATTTAGAGTGTCTGATCGAACGCACAATCATATTCCTGAGACATAATCAAGTGGTTTAGACGTCTGTTATTTGCCGTAACAAATTTTTTGTCAGTCTCTGGTCTCTTCAGATATGTTGTAGACTTTGCCAACTCCTCGGTATATGTTAGCTATTAGTTATCTTTATCGAGATACGTTTCTGTGTCAGGTTTACAATTTGCCAAGTTGCCAACTCGATGGCAAACAGGCAAACTCGATAAAATAGCTGAGCTCTTTTGATTTTTAATCATTTTCACAATGACTACAAAAACGGATGGAACAAAAATTACATACAAATAATTGAAATACAATTTAACACAAATAAAATGCATAATCCATGTAGCTCACCGAGGTCTGCAGCCTATTTAGCCTAAGACGGCCCTGGACGGGAGTCCTCCATCTGTCCACAAATGAAGTAAAACACTTATTTTGCGGCAGTATAAGGCCTCAGCCATCTGTCACATTAAATATATATCTTTTAAATTTGCAGCCTTTAAGTCAAAATCTGCTAAAACCTCAAATTAGCTTTAGATACACAATATCAGGGTTTTATGGCAGCCAGTATCCTACAGTAGATTTGTTTGCATTTGTAAGTATGTATAAGTATGTTCAGTAAATTGAAATAGAAGATTTGATCATGTTAAAACACTCTATTGGATGTACAGCATTTCCCTCCATCTGTCTTATGACTGGTTGGCTAATGACTCACACACACACACACACGCTTACAGAGGCACATATTTTATCAGCAATAAATACAACTCCCCACCAGCAGTCAGGTGATTGAACTCCGAAATGAAGTTCTTGCATGTGAATGTCAGTATTCTTTCCATTTGTTTGTCTTCAGTGAGGAGGAGCAGGGGGAGGAGGGCTCAGCTCATCAACAGTAGCCCTATCACTTGTTCTGTTTTCACCCCGTTCGTCCTCTGAGCAGAATAAAAAAATGCCTTTAGTTTTTTTTTCCCCTCCTCATTTTATCTTTCTTCGCATATTTGTGAATTTGCATGTTTGCTTCTTGCTCTTTTCTGGTGGTGTATGTATTTTGTAGATAAAAGTTCAGCAGTGCAGTTAAGAGAAATTAGTTGGGTAAACAGTGGTAAATGTCAATGATAAAGTTCTGTTGAAGCTCATCTGATTAGCGGGGCTACGCAGGTGTCTTATCTTGCCTGTGCAACAGAGGGTAAAATGGAAATGATTGCGTGGTCCTGAGCAGTAGATGCCTATCCCAGAAATGTCTATCTGCTGCTGAGCCGAGCCTGCTGGACTCCAGGGACCCATGGGTGCTGCATGGAAGACTGTAGAGAGAAAAACAGACGAGAAAAGGAAAAAGTAACATTCTGCTGCTTGCTTTTTGTTAGGTGGAGGCCTTTTATCAGTCAACATTATAAATCATGTCAGTGGTCATTAATGTGAAACGCGGAGTAGAATTCATTAAGGAAATGCATCAAAATAACAGAAGTGATGAATTGATCATAGTCTTCATTGACTACAACCGTTTGACATTGTGATAGTAGAAAAAGTGAGTGGACCCTTGGATTTTTTAACTGGTTGAGTCTCAGCAAGAACCAAAAATAAAGACTTTAGCTGCAGAGAAGATCTGTGCAACATTCATAAAGATTTCTGTGCCGTTATTCATCACAGAACTGCTTCTGTTCAGACATATTCTCAGGATGTCCAAGCTCCTTCCATAGCATCAACATTGGGGAATATATGCATGCTTTGCACCAGCAACCCAAATGACCAATGCATATAAATGTTTAGTATTTAGAACTGAAAATGTCTTCAATGCCAGTTATTGTAAATGTTCATATGATGCGCTTGCTACAGGTTCCCGAAAACTTACCAGAAGTAAGTTAAATACATGGGTGATTGACCGAGTCTGAAAGCTTTTATACACTTGACAGTTGGAATTGGATTTGACATCATGTGTAAACATCTAACGCAGAATCCCATATCTTCTAAGATCAAGAATACTACAACATGTATTTGTGCAGCGTTTCCCACGAGGGCTAGAGAGAGAATAGGAACAGGAGTTGTTGGGATTTGTCATTCAGCAGAGGTTAAACCCCACCTATTAGCGCAGGGTCGGAGTAGCACACAGATAAAGATTTCCTGTTGTGTGGTGTCAAAAAATCAATAGCTCCACTGCGATGTGCTCATTTGATATCAACAATAGTCTTTTTAAAAATCAATTAGGCCGGATAGAGGAGAACATCAGTATTCGGATACGCCTCCCTTTTTTTCCGCTTTGCTTCACGTTGATAACCAATCAGGGCTTTTTGCCCAGGATGCTCATGGCTCTTGAATGGCTCATGCGCGGTCTTTAATATGACTCGTCGTACACCAACTTTGGTTTCTGCCTCACAATGTTAGACTTGAAAAGCTGATCAAATGCGTTCTCTATGAGCACAGGTTTTCATTACGTGGATCTGGACTTGCATCATGGCATACTTTGCTATGGTGGTCCATCACATCTCCCGTGCACTGTTGTACAGTCTATGTCTTGTGTGTTTATTCTATTTTATCCTTTTTTTATTAATTTTTCCCAACACGGGGATCTACAGAGTAGATTATTATCTGTCTTCATTGTTAAATGTGCAGCACATGACATGTTTTAGTTAATCACATCACAGAGTGAACACAGCAACATGAGCTGATACTGAAGATTTTAAAAATAGCGCTTGTTTCATGACAGTCTATTCACATTTCCAAGTGTGTCCATAACATGAGTGTGTTCCACATGGGACTCCACATGCCAATGTCCAAATACATATTTTTATTTTCAAGAAAATGGGAATGAGGATAACTTTTTGTAGTTGTGACAAATTATTCTTTTTCCCAAAAGTAAAAAAAATGGAAACACACCTTTACTCGTTCTGCCTGCATCCTGATAACATACATACATTTGAGCTTTTCTATGTTTTGCTTAGAGTACGATTTTGGATTCTTCCCAAAGTTGAGGACGGTTTCCACTAAGTATCATGCATTAATAATATGACATATCAGTTGAGATAACAGCCCACCTGCAGGTTTAATTAATTTTCCTTCTAAGTCAACTAAACCTGACAGTGCAACAATTAATCTGGTTAAGTAACACTTTTGTCCCTGATAATATTTCCAATAGGGCTTCATGTCATATAGACGTTCTAAATCATTTTTTTTATTTATAAAATCGTTAGCTGAGTCACAATGACGGCTTCATGATCTCTCACTGTTACTTGAAACTTATTATTTTGTGTAATTTAACTTTGTGACTTGCATTTCATGTGCCACTTTTTAAGTGTTATCTCTCGAAAACATGAAAGATAAACTCATCATGGAGCCATGGTGCAGTGTTACATTCTCTGACCTTTACCGACTTGAGCATGTCTAACCAATAACTTCATCAAGGCCCCCCTAAAACTTGACAAACTCACCATCATTCACAGATTAATCAGCATTCAATCTTTGACAATGCGTGATACGATCCCAGTTGTAGCCTTAGGCGTTTTTGGTTTTCCTTGTCAAAGCTGGTAAATATGAATGTTGATAGTGGTAAAAAAAAAAGCTTTTAATATCTAATACTTGTGTCTCTGCACAAAAACCTTCAGAAGGGAACATTCCTAGGGTCACAAAAGCCATCAGCTAAAAAACTATTTTCCATATTGACACTCTGCCACCTTCAGCTCCATACTAACACTCCGTTATACTCTCTGTCACACCCCCACCAACACACACACACACACACACACACACACACTCATCGGTTAATTGCGTTAGTCGTTTCATTAATGACGGACTGATTGCTTTATTGTGTTGGGTTGTCAAAGAGGCCTGGACGCCCCACTGGCTGCTGAAGCGTCCGTATTGATAAGCTTTTGTGTGTGTGTGTGTGCGGGTGTGCGGGTGTATGCACTGTTTCTTGGTGTGATCATGGGAACTGACTAGATGCATGTGAGCGCAGCCTGTGTTAGGCAGCAGTGTGTGAAAGTGTTAGCTTGTTAACCTGTGCATTTAAAATTGTCGGCGTGTGTGTGAGCGAGAGACAAAAAGAGTGTAAGGATGTGTGTGTGTGTGTGTGTGTGTGTGTGTGTCTGTCAGAGCTAAATGAACGAGGTGGTGTTGATACTGTGGAGCTGGTTGATATTGATAACAGCCCATCCAACCTTGTGTTGCTGGGAATGGGTTGTCTAGAGAGAACGACTGACAGAAGAACTGTGTGTGTGTGTGTGTGTGTGTGTGTGTGTGTGTGTGTGTGTGTGTGTGTGTGTGTGTCTTGCTTACACAGTGTACAATAGTGATGGGGGTAGTGCCATTCAGTTCAGTGATGGTGGCGGCAGCAAATGCAGCCATATTGATAAGGAGCACTGGGTTGTTATGCAGGTCTGTGGTGGGCAGGAGCAGTAATTAACAGGGATTAGGATGTTTGGAGGCCTCATGTTACCCCAGTGAACACAGCTAACCGTCGGGGATTAGCCAGCAGTGCTCATGAGCGGAGCTGCACCGATAGCACTTTCACTTTAGCGATATGAGAAGGCAGTGTTTTATTAAACAGACATGACAGCTACTGCCCACAGTCACTGAGGTTGTCAATACTCTAACTAAGCAGTTACTCTCCAAAACTTTACTGGAACACCTGTAGTGCGTATACGTATATACGCACTACAGGTGTTCCAGTATAGTTCTTCTCTTACTACATCATCAAAATACTGGACGAACAGAATGATAGCGTAACGAATAATAGAATGTGAAATGCAACTTCTAGTTATTGATTTAATCATCAGTAATATTATAGATAGGTACATTCATTACACATTTTAAAAATCAAACAAATTAGCCTGATGGTTGTTTAATATGAACGTGTTCATGCAACCAGACATTCAGACGTCCGTGTCTCGGACATTTCTTTTGGCCTTGACCTCTGTGTCCATTTGGTTCAGTAACATTAGAGCATCTGATGCAACAGCTCATGCAAAGAATAGTACAACACATGTTCTGACAAAGTTCTGCTTGTTTATAAGTTAATATCTGCGCGGGCTCTCTGAGGTCAAACCCTCGTACTGTTTCACAATGAGGGTCAATGGAGCTAGTCAGGCTGATAAGAGTCCCATGTGGTGAAGATTGACCAATGGTACAGAGGCAGACTGGACATTGATGGAGTGCTGAGATAAGAAGGGTTCGAGTGGCCAAACTGAGGCCCCATAGGGCGATAAGAGATGGGATATTGGCTGGACAGACTCTGAACTTCAGACTCGGCAGTCAGCAGGTTAGAGTGTCTGAGGAGTCATGTTTAGGTTGGTGCTCGACCCTGGGTTTGAAATCTGATGCTGACACAGTTCAAACCTGGAACATTGACGCGGGCACCTCAACAGAATCTGACAGCTATCACAAGCTGGGGGGGTGGGGGGGGGGGAGTCCTGTTGTATTCAGTGTCTTCTAACAAAGAATGTTTACAGTTTCTCTTAAAATAATATTTGCTAAATCAAGCTTAACCCAAAAGCCGAGTCATTCAATAAAAGATTCAGCCCAACCTGACCCACGCACAACAGGTCAGGTCAGCTCCTGTTGCATGTGGCATCAGTGTCACACTCTGATGTGCAGCGGAGCACGAGAATGAAAGAGCGGCTGGTTACAGCATGGCCGATAGGCTGGCTGAAGCCATATGCAAACATTACGTTTTTAAGTTCTCACACACAGTTCATTACAAAGCATGCGCCATCACGTCCACTGGTTCAGCTGTGTGTTTTGCAAATGCGAGCTATGAATTAAAAGAAATTTTCTCTACAGTGAAGGAACATGTTGAGTTGCTCTTCTCCTTTTTAGTTAAATGTACATCTACTTTTTACCTCCCTGCATCCTCCTACGTTCTTTCCCCAAACCACACTCCTTCCTGTTCCCTCCTCCCTTTATACCCCCCCCCCCGCCTCACCACCAGCTGTGGGAAAGCCATTTTATCAGCGTCTGTCCGTTGTTCTCTGGTGGGGATAGATACAGAGAAGATAGATGAGTGTTTTGACATGGAGAGTGTTAGACAAACACTCTTATCAGGCCCGCCACTTTAGAGCGACCCCCGAAACAGTCGCCTGAACCGCGGGCGAGATGGGGAGAGGACTGGTGGGAGAGGTTTTGAGGTGGGAGGAGTGGATGGGGAAGATTTTATATGTGTCTTGATCAGCGAGAGAGAAGAAGATTGTAGAAACGAGAAAGCTTTTCCAGAAGCAGACCCTGAGGTCGGCTCATGTCACTGGAGTTCACGCTGCAGCTCTCACCGTTGCACAAACTTCTCGTTTGTTTCCCAAACTACAGCCTGCTGCTCGTCCTGCACTTCGGGCTGTCTGAGGTTTTTTTAAATAGATGGATCGCTCCTCCATGCTTCTCTGCTATCGGGCTCTATCTGGGCAGCAGCAGGCCCAGACCACAGCTGTCACTGCCATCCTTCTGCAGTTATCACTTTGAGGAAGTGCACAAGAAGTTTCCCCTGTTTGAACCAGCCAGGACAGAATGTGCTCAGCTTGTGTCAAACTCCCCCTGCTGTTGACCCACCCGCACAACCGCTGCTTTTGCTTTGGCTAATCTTGTCCACTGCTGAATGCTCGTCTGAACCAGGGTTTTAAATACTCTAACAGACCCTTTACTACCTCTCCATGTCAAAGCCTGTCTACAAACGTGATATTTAACGTGAAGGTTAGTTCAGACGCGATGTGACTTAACGTCATATTTGTGGCTGATGACGCCGTCTAGCTCAAACTAGATGTTTGTTGATAAGGTCAGTATCTGTGTGGCAACATGCTGATACATCTGTCCATTCTGGCACGCGTCAATGCTGGCTGGTGTTAACCGCTCCTCTCTCTTCTCTCCCCCCTCAGATGATCTGGAGTTAAGTGAAGAAGGTGGTGACAGCAGGTTGGTAGCTGCGAGGGACCTCCGTCCCGATACAAAGTGGGGCCCCTACCCAGGAATTCTCCAGTCGGAGGGCAGCAAAGATGATCAAGAGGCAGAGGTGAGAGCTCCTCCTCTGGCAAAGGTCATGATACAGTTATAGCTACTGAGTTATAACTATAAATGAATTATAGTATAAAGAATATTATAATAATTATTTTTGACCCCCTCGCTGATTTTGTAAGTTTGTAAGAAATGAAAAGTCTCAGAACAGGGTTAAACCACTCTGTGGGGGCCAGAACTCCTAATGGTTGGTAGGGGTTCGAATACAGTTTCTATCTTTTATTTAAAGTTAAATCTGTCACTGTTAAAATAAACCTACCATTGAAATGATACTGTTCTGAGACCTTTCACTTTTTACAAACTCAGCGAGTGGTCAAATAATTATTTCCTCCGCTGAATATTTAACATATACATTATTTTGAAGGTGAAGAAATACAAACATTTATCACTGTTCAGATCTTTCTTGATGATGGTAAAACACTAGGCTTCTTCAAACTGAAATCAGGAGTCCAATCAATGAAACAAGAATGGAGGTGAGGTTCAAAGCTGCCTTAACTAAATAAAAACAAAAACTTTTTCTGTTTGAATGTAGCCTTCTTTTTGACCCCGCAGCCCTACAGTGGGACTAATACACAAACCCACACATCTTACCAGTTAGTATCCAACTCGTATGCTGTAATTGTTTAGGTCAAAGGTCAGAGGTCAGATGGTTGGATAACAAAGAGACGACTAACAAACACCTTATCGTGAGTGTGTGTGTGTGTGTGTGTGTGTGTGTGTGTGTGTGTTCCTTGGGAACAGTGTGTGGGACCGGATGAAGCCCTATCAGAGACTGGGGTTGTGCATCATGTGCAAGTCCATCTAATCATATGATACTGATGCTGGGAGAGGCTTCCTGGCATGGAGCACGCACTCATGCAGGGTCACTCACACCGAGTCAGGCTTGCTTCATCTCTACAGTTGGTCTGTGTCTGTAAAAAATCTCTGCTTTCTTTGTCTTTCTTTTGTCTTTCTCTTCCTTTCTATGTCCTTTTTTTTACATCCAAATGTGGCTCAATAAATCCCAGCTGAGTCCAGGTTAATCAGTCAACAGTCCAGCTCATAGAACGCTTGAAATAATCCTCTTCTCTCCTCTCCTCTCCTCTCCTCTCCTCTCCTCTCCTCTCCTCTCCTCTCCTCTCCTCTCCTCTCCTCGCCTCTCCTCTCCTCTCCTCTCCTCTCCTCTCCT
>JAUMHF010000023.1:1051983-1062927 GCA_032359275.1 Microctenopoma steveboyesi | reverse complement strand
CTCTCTCTCTCTCTCTCTCTCTCTCTCTCTCTCTCTCTCTCTCTCTCTCTCTCTCTCTCTCTCTCTCTCTGTCTCTCATACCATCAGACTAGATGTTGACTCACCAGTCTTTGTCCAGTGTATCCACTGTGGATCTTATTATGGACGCTGTCTGAATAGCAGCTTGTCGACCTCATCAGATCTTCTTTCTCTTCATTTTTGTCCCTCTCACTCTCTCCTGGGGTCTCTCTATCTCTTTTATTCCTCTTCTTTTCTTTCTACACTCTTCTCCTTTTATTTTCCACGCGGCTTTGTTCAGCCCATACTCCCCTCATTTCCTCATTTCCTTCTTGGGTTGTAATCATCCTCCGTTTGCTGGCGGCGTTTTTATAAATCTGTGTTTACTACTGGCCACAGTCTGGACAGTAGTGTGTGAATGTGTATTCCCAATTGACTGACGTGTACATTTTTATGATTATGTCATGGTCTTAATACTATAAAGCAGTCTAGTAAAAGAAGGGAATAAACACTTGTAGCGGGGGATTTAATTTCATTAGTTTCTTTGGAAACATTGTGAGAGGACGGAGAGTGACAGTGAATCATATTCAAGCTGTGGGACAACAGCACTTCACTGTAATGCCTGAGCAGTGGACCTTTCATCTGACTGTGCAGTGTACCCTTCATATTTGCATGAGGATACACATACTCTGCTTCATCATATAATGTGTAGTAAATTTCAATATGCTCTTCTTTCTGTGTGTGTGTTGGTGTCCAGGACTCTCCGTTGATTCTGGTGTGTGAAGATCCAGACTGTTGGATTAGTCGACTCCCTCTGACCTCTGACACGTCAGCTGCCAACTGTACCATCTACAGCCAAGGTGAACTTGACATTGCTAGGACATTGTTTGTGTGCACTTTATGGAGTTAGCAATAACTAAATTTTTTTATCCGCTATAAAAAGTCAAAATGCAACAACCACCACAGGAGAAACAAATAATCACTGTCTGTGCTTCCAGGTGAGGATTTGTTCTGTAAGTTGACCAGAGAACTCGCGGCTGGTGACAGGCTCCTGGCTTTCCTGTCACTTCTACCAAGCTCTTCCTCCCCCCTGGCTCGCGTCTCTCCTGCACTCAGCCTTGTCACACAGAAGCAACCCATGGTAAAGGAGGAACCTTTGTACCCGGCGGCCCTGCACTCAGACATCCAGCTCCTCCCACAGCAAGCTGGCATGGCCGCCATCTTGGCCACTGCAGTTGTCAATAGTGAGTGTTGTATTTAAGAGCATGAATTTATGAAAACAATTATTGTCTTACATGTATCAAATAGAAGCTCTGACAAGTTTAAATTTTAGCAATCAATGACAGTGAGACATTCTCTGTTAACCCGAGCAGTGGATGTCCCAAACTCTTGTTGAGGTTATGTTATTGTATGTTGTATTCACACTATTTTAAATAAAATATTTTAGTTTTATTTTATTGTGTTTATTTATATTTCAACTTGATGTACTATACTGCAGATTAGTATTTCAAGGCCATTATTATCTCCTGTGATATACTGTTTGGCGGCCTGGTAGCCCAATGGGTTAAGCGTTAGACTGGGATGCAGAAGGTTGTGGGTTCGAACCCCGTCTGACTCCATCCCCTACCAGGTGAGCCAGACACCCAGCGCTAGCTCCTTGTAAGTCGCTTTGGATAAAAGCGTCTGCCAAGCAAAGCAAAGTAAAGTAAAGTTTGTCCTAAAGTAGCAATGTCCTCTTTGGCCACAAGATGGCACTGCAGCTCTCCAACAGCCAACAGAGGATGTCCCCCTGAAATGTTGCCTGAATAAATGTTTGCTCAGTGTGTTTGGACTGTAGATTGGCATCTGAATAATAGTTTGTCATATACTCACATACTAAGGTTTATTTAATAAACTTAATGAGTATTAGATTAAAATAATACGTATCACTTGAGTTAATCAAAGTTTACCATCCACACTTAGCCATACTGGTCCTTTAATTGATTGGTAATGCTTTTCGTCAAGTTGCCCAACACATACTGGTTTGTTATTTCTGTTAAGTAAATTTATTCTAAATTTAATGTTTTGCTGTCCATCAGAGGATATATTCCCATGCAAGGACTGCGGGATCTGGTACCGCAGTGAGAGGAACTTGCAGGCTCACCTTATGTACTACTGCGCTAGCCGACAGAAGCAGCCAACCGCAGCTGCGTCTCCGCCGCATGACAAACCTAAGGAATCCTACCCCAATGAACGCATCTGCCCCTTTCCTCAGTGCAACAAGAGCTGCCCTAGTGCCAGCTCACTGGAGATCCACATGCGCACACACAGTGGTGAGAGCAAAAATTACTTAAATGCCAGGCAAATCATTATGCATTAGTTAATCAATTGGTTCTTCTGGTAAATCCCAATCTTTTAGCTCTTTGTTTGTCATTATAATCAACATCTCTGTCCTCTCCCAGGTGAACGTCCGTTTGTCTGTCTCATTTGCCTGTCAGCCTTCACCACTAAGGCAAACTGTGAACGCCACCTTAAGGTGCACACAGACACACTAAATGGCGTGTGTCATGGCTGTGGCTTCATCTCCACCACAAGGGACATCCTCTACAGCCATCTGGTCACCAGCCACATGGTTTGCCAGCCCGGATCACGCAGTGAGGTCTACTCTCCAGGGCCAGGCCTTCCAAAGCTGCCCTTGTCCACTGGTAAGTCATATTATTACTCGGATATTACTATGCTGACATTGATTTGATGTGTTGGTATTCAAGGTTTTACAGTTTCCAATATAATCTACAACCTTTCTAAATATCTTATTTAGATGTAAGCTGCTCCTGCTACTATTGTACTTCTCTAATCTTGACTCTCTTTGTCAGGTCTTAGTCCAGGAGACTCTGGTGTGGTGCTGAAGTGTCAAGTGTGTGGCCACAATGCTGACTCCCCTGCCCAGCTTCAGCAGCATGTACGAACACACCTCGAAGTCAGGGTCCCAGTCGAAAGGAGCCCCACCCCTCGCCAAGTTACTCCGACAATAGTTGACCAGCTTCAGTCATCTCCACAGGAGAGGGAGCCCCTAGCCTGTGTCCCAAAGCCAGACTCACCCAGCCCTGGTGCAAATAGCAGCTCAGCCACACCCCGGGAGTATAGTCCTTCTGATGCCCCAACCTCTGACCTGAAGATTAAAGAGGAGCCTCCTTCTGACACAGAAACAGAAGAGCAGCAAATGGAGGTTATGGAAGATGGAGAGGAGGAGCAGGTTGCAGGGGAGGGGGATCGAGAAACAAGAAAGAAAGAAATGGAGGCTCAAACTCTTGCCGCATCTTGCCAGACATCAAACTCTCCAAAAAGCCCAGCAACCACAACTGTAAAGGCAGAACCAACAAGTCCAACCCCTGGTTCTAGTCCTGCTCACATGGGAGGTACTGGGTCAGTTCTTCCAGGAGGAGCAATGTTCCTGCCTCAATATATGTTTAACCCTGAGGCAGCCATTTTGCCCCAGGCATCAGAGATACTTGCTAAAATGTCAGAGATGGTCCACAGCCGTCTGAAGCAGGGCCAGACAGTTCCTCCCAACAACCCAGTAGCTTTTTTCCCCTCTGGACCGGCTGCACCTACAACCACAGCCACTCCACCTCACAAAGGAGCCACATGCTTTGAGTGTGACATTACCTTCAACAACATCAATAATTTCTATGCACATAAGAGACTTTACTGCTCCAGTAGGCACCAAGCAGAAGGTGTGAACTCAGCTTCAGGTCCTGGATCGACAAGGGATGGGGCTGCAGCCACGGTGCCTCCTGGGGGGGCAAACAGCTTATCTGCATCTCCTCAGGGTGGAGCAGGAAGTAGGGCTGCCTCTGCCTCTCCTACTGACTCTGATCCTCTTGCTGGAAGTGGAGCAGCAGATTCCAGGAGAGGGGTGGAAGTGAAGACAGAAACACCTGTGGGGAGGGAGGGAATATCATCCTCTTCCGAAGGGGAAGGTGGAGGTGCAAGTGTGGGAGGGGGTGAAGGAGGAAGAGCAAGTGAAGGCAGCCAGAGTCCTGCTAGTGGTTCTACAGAAGACCTAGAAGACGATCCCAACAGAACTTTCTGTGAGGCCTGCAACATCCGCTTCAGCCGTCATGAAAACTATACCGTTCACAAGCGCTTCTACTGCGCGTCACGGCATGACCCAACCAACCAGCGGGCTGTCCATATGGCTAAGGCAACCACTGCAGCAGCCTTTCTTCCCCAGCCTATTCGCACACGCAAGAGGAAGAAGATGTACGAGATTCATATGGCCAGAACTGAGGCCTTAGCTAATGCTGCCGCCGCAGCCACTGCCGCCGCAGCTGCTGCCTCTGTTGCTGCTTCTGCCCCATCTCCATCCATTCTGGGCTTGGCAGTAAAGCAAGAAGTGTCTCCCAGTGGACCGGGCGACTCCAGCCCTGAAGGAGATGGCCCCATTGACCTGAGCAAGAGACCCCGTCTAAGAGATGTTCCGCGGCACAGCAGTAGCAGTGTCCTCCCTGCTCTGCCTCTTACAGACTACCACAAGTGTACCGCGTGTAGTATCAGCTTCAACAGCATTGAGAACTACCTGGCTCATAAAACATACTATTGCCCTGCCACCACTCTCCAACCCCATACCATGGAGCAGCTTCACAGACTCAAGAGATCAGCCTCTACCTCTCCAAAAAGCAGGTCTCAGCAGGATCGCCTTGAACTCCTGAACCCTGTTGAGTGTAAAGCTGTCCCGGCTGAGTGGGTTGTCCAGGCTCAACGCACATCATCCAGTCCTCACCCCTCTGCCTTACATGCATCGGATGCCACATCTCCCCATAACATACCTCCCCATAGGACTGCTTCCCTGGCAGCCACGCCAGGAACTGGAGCCAAAGGCATAGGTTCCCCTCAGATGGTCTGCCCATACTGCCCTAACAGACCTGTCACCTGTGACTTGATGGAGCACTTCAAGACTACCCATGGACTGGTTGTAACTATTGAGCCACCCCAAGAGACCTTACCCCTGCCAGGCAGTGCAGTAAGCCGCAGTCCCAGCCTTAGTCCCAGAGAGGAAGCTTCTGCAACCACCTCCTCAACCTTGAACAGCCAGAGCAGGCTGAACTTCAGAGTTCACAGAGATAGTGTCAATGGGCAGTCCAGAAGTGGTACGTCTTCACCTGTTTCTCCATTAGTTAATGGTAGTCCTTTAGCTCGGGGCAGATCACCTTCGCCTGGCTCGCCTCTGCCAGTGTCTCCCCCAAGGGCTCCCTCTTTGACTTTGTCACCTGTGCCTGAGGTCCTGAGCGAGACAGTGGGATCCTCCAAACTTCCAGACAAGGTTACACCATTAATGGTCTCCCAGCCTGTCCCAATTCCTGGTCCTAAGACCCCAGTGATTTCCCCTGTCCAGAATGGCAACACCCGCTTCTGTCGGCTGTGCAACATCAAGTTCAGCAGCCTCTCCACTTTCATAGCTCATAAGAAATATTACTGTTCTTCCCACAGTGCTGAACACGTCAAGTGAACTGACTTATTCTCCCCCTCATTATTCCCTTTCTTTATCTTTCTGTGTGGAGGTATTGCTTTACTAAGTTCCAAGAAGCTCAGATGTCCCTTGTCCTCTGCCAGTCCTCCCACATGAGCTGGCATGACTGTGACTGACAGAGAATGACTGTTACTCACATGACTCCAGTACAGAATTTAGTGTTACTGAGATACAGTAACTGGTATTGCTCCTCCTATGGGTCAACTTTTATAGTACACTAAAAGCTGAGACAGATACTACCTGCACACACGGGTGTGCCTCATCTCCTAGATTACTGTCTGTCGTTGCAACCTGTCTAATATCCTCCTCTCCAAAGCCTCACAGTATGTTGCATTATGGGATATTAACCCATCCTTCTTTCTGTGTCCCCGTTGAACTAAGTTTCTAATGGCAGTAAGTAGACTGTTGGAGGCACATTCGGACTAAAAATATAGTAATAACGATGCTGATTATGAAGAATCTCCAGGTTTTCCCTGAGCTCTTCTTCTCGACCTAAACGGAGGAATCATTTCTCCTGTGTGATAAAGACTTGATCATTGTTAATGTTTTTATTATCTGTGCATACTGTATGATGTCTGAAAAAAAGAATTCTATAATGCTTTTAGTTTCAACACTGGCTTTTTTGCTTACTAGAGAAGCTAAAGCGTTTTTAGCATATGTGTTATCATAATGTTACTAATTACTGAAGGATAATATTTCAAAATTACATTTTCTTTCACACACATGATCTTATTTTTATTTACTCTTTAAAATGCAAAGGAGCAAACAAATGTGAAATATTTATCTTTTAGGCCTCACTGATTTCATGCCAACAGAAAACTACCTACCTAGTGTCTGATAGTATTTGTATTTTTTATTTGTATATTTTTCATACTGTTGGAGGGAACTGTTTGGAGCTGGGTGTGTTAAATTGTTTTATTTTCTAAGTGTAGATATGTAATATCATCTCACAATAATCACTGGGATCACACTGAACTTTATTACCTTAGCATTTTGTGTTCAGTTTTTTTAGTCTTTAATTGATGGTGAGGTCTGAAAAGCAACGCTGTGTTTATTTTTATCCTCTCTTGTACCTTGTTGATTAGCAGCATGATTAGATTGGATCTGCTTTCTCACTTGCAGCTTTCCCTCCAGAAAGTTAAAGGAAGTACTTCTGATGCTGTTGCAGTCCTGCTTGAATGAGAGTAAAGCAACCTTCCAAACATAAAGTGCAAAATACAAAGCAATTAAAACGTCCCACAAGATGAAAGGTGTGTCCTTTAAGGACAAACTAATTTTTTGTTTTTTACAAAATACTGTTTCAGACTTCTACTAAGCACATACACAAAACACATCACTGCTTTGGTGTCTAACACATTTTTAAATATGCTATTTTTCTTTGTGTTTCAGTCTGGCAATGAAGGCATAGCAGGAAACAGTCACATCCTAGAGCAACACGACACACATTTGATGACCACGTATTATGTGTCATAGAGGGGCTGTGCGCTTCCTCTCTCACTTTATTGCACACAACCAGTACTCACACACACAGACACAGTTTATGAAGCATTTCCCATGCTGCTGTTGCAGTTGCAATACAGTGTTAGCTAGAACTGTGAACTTTTTGTCCAATATAAATCTTTAACCAACATAAAGCTCATTTTTGGATTTTTAATATTGTAACAAGATGGTCAGTTTGTTATAAATTTGGTAAATGTTCTTCCCCAAAATTAATATTTTTACTTTTTTCAATGTGCAAGAGCCTTTCAAACAGCATTTACACTGTCATGAGACACTAAATTTCCAAACTAATCCAATAGTATTAGGCGTGATTGCAGTTCTGAGACCAATCGTTCAATACTGAAAGGATGTTTCCTGTCTGCAGTGGAGCACATGGGTCAGCTGCTATTACACATTTTTGATAAAATGGTATCGATCTAACTGTAAACCTACAAACACAGGACACATCAGTAGTAGCATCAAAACACCTACAGAAGATCCAAATGTCACGTTGTCTTGTTTAAACTGCATCACGAAAAGAAACGAGCTGCTTCCCAAACCTGCCTATGTCACTCATCAATCATTAACTGGTGGTCGTTTGCCCATTTCCAAAACTAGAAACATAAAATCCCTGCTGTGGTTGGGAGCAGCACTGCACCAGACACATCTTACTACTAAGTGTTTACAATTGTGCTGGTCTTATTTCAACTAGTCACAAATTGAGGAACTTGAGTGCTGGAAAGTCTCTTTCGAACCCCTTTTTATTGCACTGTGTTGTATAAAAGATGTGCTGAATGTTTTAGTTGAAGCATCCTTTTTGTAATGTATTTATGTTATGCAGCACTTTTCCCATCCCAAATGCGTCACTGTTCTACTTTGAAGGACTCGGAATTTTCAACCCTCACATAAAACCATTTGTTTGTGCTTGTAATGATGTTTTGTTGATGATTTCTCAGATGTCCACAATGGAGAAAATCACAATGAATGTCAAAACTTTTATTTCAATAGTTTTAATTTGATTTCAGCTCCACTACACTCTTGTCCAAACTATGCATGGGAAATAATAAAAAAAACTTCTGAGAGACACTGGTGAAGAGTACAGCTTTACTTGTTTTTGTGGGAGCTCCTCTACACAACTCTCATCATGTTGCTACTGTACGTGTGAGTCCTTGACTTTTAGAGGTGTCGTCACTCACAAATCACTTCCTTTCATAAGAAAGTTAGTTTGATACCGGCTTGTGAAGGAAGTCTGAATGAATCATCAGTTTTCCTTTTGAAGTGAATGTGCATGCGTAATAGCTCGAGTACAAAATATTTCGGGCTATTCAAAGCTCCAAGGCTGCTGCAATCAATAGCAAAGTGCACAGACAAAAACACGGATGTTTAACCTGCAAACAAATGGAACAAACTGATGCATATTTTCTGACTTCCTGTCACTCTTGTGTTCAACCTTTCAGCTATGACATGTGTATTATATGAGTTACCGTCTCTGTCTACATTTTTTAAGTCGTGGGCAGGGACTGCCTTGAGGTTGTGTACTGTAACGTAAGGACACATTAAAATCACAAAACTGTGCAGGCAGACCGATTCAGTAAAATGTTTCAACAAAACTTTTAGAGCCCCCAGCAGATACCAGGAACAACTTCAGAACTCTTTCCAGAAGTACACAGTGCCAAGTGATGCCTGCTACCATCAGTGAGACTTTGCTGTGGTTCTACTTTACACATCCTCTGAAGATCCCAGTACAACTTCCAGTGGAATATATTTCTGAGTCACTATGTGGCTGTGTAACAAGGAAAGTAGGAGTAGATGTAAATATGGTCAATCAAATCAAATATACAAAAGAATTGTTCTACCAGCATCTGGTACTGGTACTAGAAGGGAATTTTTTCCTTTGCTTTGTAGAGTGCCAAATCACAGCAAACAAATGTCCTGCCTCGAGCACTTGGGTGAGTGGAAAGAGGAGAGAGGAGGAGAACAAGCAGCAGACAGAACAGCGTTATTAGAAGAAGAGAAAAGTATGTTGCTTTTGAAATTACTCACTGCACAAACATCAACACCCATTCATTTTATGGGATGGCGTATTTCTAATAGGAAAAGACAGCCTGTCCGCTGGTCTTCAAGGACCTACGTAGGGTTTTAATGCAGACTGTGGCCTTTTCAGTCTCTATTTCATCAGTAGTTACCTGCTTCACAGTGTTCTCTGCACGACAGTGTGGAGGAATAAGTGAAGGAACATGAGGTCAAGATAAGTCATGTCCTTTTAAAAAAGTATCTCCAGTTTATAGAAAGAAAACAAGGGAAGCTCAACCAGTCACACACAAACACAAGCATGACCGCATGCTGTCACTGAATTTAGCTGACGACAAAAGTGGTCAAGTGTGACGGAAATGATACTGTTCTAGTATCATCTGTCCACAGGAGCAGTGACGTGTGTCTGGCTAGTGGAGAGATAACGTCGTGTGTGTGCCTACGTTTCAAGAACAAGCAAAAAAAAGTAGCAGAAGCTTACATGGGAGTAGTCCAGGGATGATAAGTGGCAGACTGGGATGCAGAAGGGGGCAGGTTTGAAACCCCATCCGACTCCATCCTCTACCAGGTGTGTCCCTGAGCCAGACACCCAGAGAGCTCCCTGTAAGTCGCTTTGGATAAAAGCGTCTAGTAAAGTAAAGTACACAGAGAATATGTAAACTCCACAGTGGAAACAGTGATAACAATTACAACACCTGACTCACTATGCAACCTGGTCCTGAGAAGCTACTCAATAAATCGGTGGGTTTACTAATTTACTTTACTACTAATGTATATAGGGTCTACGAGGGTATATTTAAATTTTTGGGCTGCACGTGCATTGAGTTTGTACAGATCATGATTTACAGGATCAATTTACTTCACACACACCCCAGCGGACAGAAAGCCTTTTTCAGACTTAAGATATATAATAGATACACTCTTATTATAAAAAAACTGAGTGCTACATCATTCATGCTTCTGCACAGCAAATGAGACTGAAGTGGCTGGTAGTCATGGCATTAAGGCAGAATACATTAAGACCTCTTGATCTACAGCTATAAGATGTCCTGATGACTTCAAATGAAAATGACTGAATACTTCCCCACTGTTCCCCCAGAAAGAAGTGGAATAATGAAAAGATTTTTCTTCCTCTTAGTAACTCCTTCTTTGGCTCTTTCTCTCCAGTCCTGCAGTGCAGGCTGATTAGAAACACAGTGTGTGGACAGGTTTAGCTATGTACTGACTAAAATGGCTGATAACAGATGTCATGATTAATACATTAATGTCTTTATCAGAAACAATGTACAGTAATTCAGGTTTTTATAGTTGTAAGTATGCTTTAAACAGATTCGGCTCAACTCATTTTGGTGCCCTAGGTGAGATATGTATTGGCATCCTGACTACTCCTGTAGTATGAAAACTAACGTTGCAGTGCAGGTTTCACTCAAAATGGGTTTTGATAAAACGATAAAAATATCATTAGTGAGTAAAATGTAGAGAAAAAGCATATTGACAATAGTGGGACAGTTTATCGAGTAATAAAAGCATATGGGAGAAAACTAGTTTTCTTATGTTGTGAGTGAAGAGCAGCTGTCAGAAGGAAACTAGTGCCTGTGACGTACCACAAGGTAAGAACAGAAAAAATGACATGACAGTGTGAGGCTGAAAACACACACATCATTACGGAGTTTAAGGAAGCAAACCCACCCACCCACTCTCACCACACAGCTCCGCAATGCACGTCAGTGCACTCCGCTCTGCTCCAGGATTTTAGCCGGACAGTTATTTACAGCCAGCAGTGGGAATAAAACTGAGGCAAACAACCAAATAAAACCATAAGTCACCATCTACTACATTACTATACGACTGACATCTACAGGTCCTTCTCAAAAAATTAGCATATTGTGATAAAGTTCATTATTTTCTGTAATTTACTGATAAACATT
>JAUMHF010000023.1:1036128-1051883 GCA_032359275.1 Microctenopoma steveboyesi | reverse complement strand
TAATGTTTATCAGTAAATTACAGAAAATAATGAACTTTATCACAATATGCTAATTTTTTGAGAAGGACCTGTACTACCACAGGCTCCTGCAAATGGAACTGTAAATATTTTTTATGGCTTCCCTGTACAATGAACCATGGAGAATATGCCTGCTCAGCATTACTAGGACTCTTTATAAGTAACATTTTCAGTATGTGAAATGTCGCTGTGACACTGGGCAAAAGCACAAAAAACACGAGCTTAGCCAAATTAGTAAAGCTTTTTTCCTACTTATCTTGTAAGTTAATACAGTTCCACTTGGAAGATGGGGGAATATGAAAGAACCATGCCTGTAACAAATATGAGGATTTCAATATTTTTCCGTTGACGTAGTGTGATTGAGACTGGCCTTAGCACTGATTAATGTACCACTTGAGCAAGCACTAGGCAACAGAAGAGAGGAAAAACTCCATTTAACGGAAGAAACCTCCAGCAGAACCAGGTCAAAGTGGGTGGTTATCCGCCTCGACCAGTTGGGGAAATCCTGGAAAAAGCAGCAAACCTGGACAATCCCGCCAACCCAATTTATGGTGTCCTGGCCGGACGGAGGAGCATGTTTAGCCAGAGACTCAGAGCACATGAGGTCATTTCTACCTGTGGCCATCAAACTTTACAACTCCTCTCAATGGGTTAAGGGGAGGGGTGATGACATAATCGTGTTATTATCGTATTTACAATCAGATAAGAGAACCTCTCTTTTATGAGGCAGGTGGTCAGTCTGGTGGAGAGCACTTTAAATCCTCATCCACAGCATCCCTCCACTTATCACCGTTCTCTTCTGGAAATAATGCACCTTTAAATTTCACTACCTGCAAAAACACACAAATCGTCTTTTCTTCCTGTCATTGAACAGACCCTTGTTCAACATTTTAAATGTTGTTAAGCGTCAGACTGGGATGCAGAAAGTCGCAGGTTCAAAACCCTGTCTCACTCCTGACTCCATCCCCTACCAGGTGTGTCCTGACACCCAGCGCTTTGGGTAAAAGCGTCTGCCAAGCAAAGTAAAGTAAGTAAAGTAAGGTACTGTTTTCTACATTGTTCTGTATATATTCATGTCATTTTAAGGTCTTAGCTCTTACACTGTGAAGTGCCTTGGGATGTTGTAAAGTGATGCTATAGCAATAAAGCCGAATTGAAGTGAATTGAGATGATCCTTTCAGATACATGTGTAGAGGGTGCAGCTCCACACCAAGAAAAATGCTGCAAAGTTGCTATTAAGGTAATGAAGCGGACAACATGACAGGGGTTGGGCTGTCTGGGGGGTAGAGCTGACAGTCGTGAGAGCTGATCTTTTGACAGGAACAGGGAGAGAGCAGAATAATGGGGAGAAAAGCTACCACAACCATTTTTCCAGCGCCATGTCACCCCCTCTGGTTCACACTTTGCAGAACCATAATTTGTTTTCCAATAGGACAATGACTCCAAACTTACCTCTTATCTCAGTCTGACTGACAGGTGTGAGTAGCAGGTTCAGCATCCCGGTCTAGGATCCTGACTTCATTGTCCTCAAACGAGTGGCCTTTGTCTTTGAGGTGTAGATTGTCCTGATGAGGTCGCTCCTCTGTGTTGAGCCATGCTTTTGTGGAGCTGCTGTTTGGTTTCCATATCAGTATGGATATCCAGCAGGATATTTTTCCAGTTGGGATCTGATGTCTTTTATGAGCTGTGTATTAATAATAACTTTTAAAAGCTCTGACTTTATATCCTTCGACTAAGTAACAAAATAATGAAGGAGAAGAAATTGTCCCCAGTGACTGCAGACTGGCACTTTCATGTTGTGAACCAAGTCAGGTTTGGTGAAAGCTTTTCATTTTCACCATGAGCTGGCTTTGACTTGTCCTTTACAGAGGGCCTATTTTGCTTCCTAAGAGCCCCCTCTTTAGATAGAGTGCTTTTTACTTGCCTAACTAAACAAATGGAGTGTGTCCATCATGCCAGATGAACAAAGGCACGTATGAAAGGAAACATCTCCCAGACGATAAAAGAAATAATTAAAAAGAAAATAAAAGAAAAATGTGAAGAAATGGCTGGTATTTTAGAAATAATTGTGATTGGAGAGGTTTAAAATAATCGTATAGCTACAACTCTGTAATCAAAAGACTTCTGCAAATACTGTAGATTGTTCGAAGTTTCATGCACTTCACTGCATTCATTCTACTCTTTGGCACCCAGACGCTTGCCGTCGCTCTCTCTCCTTACAGACACAAGCTCACATATAAACAAAGCTGTTTTAAAAATGCGAAACCTCGACCACCCTCTCCTCATCAGTGGGAGTGGAGTGTTGACTGTTCTCATTTCCTCTTTCCATTGAAACACTCGGATCACATGACAAATGGTCCTACCAACTGTCCTCCAGTAGCCACACATTGTGTGAGTTAATCACTGCCACCCACCATGTCTGACTAACTCAGACTCAGAAGTCAATGATTGTCTTCCATCAAATCAGCATCTCAAACCTAAGTACGTGTACCTAGAACTAAGACCAGCTAGTGCTGGCTGAATATGTTGCCTACATGAGTCAAACATTTGATGACATGAGCTTTCCATACTAAGTTTAGTGACCATTTATAGTAAAAGTCAAAATTATTAGCCACTTTTATGAAATCAGGCCAAATGTAACGTTTTCATGGAAATAAGCTTACAAAGGATCAAACACAAGCTCTTCCCATTATCTAGTTTGCAACTAGAGAGGACAAAAAGACGATGCCAAAATCCTGAACCTTGAACCGTTTTCTTGCTTCTAAACCACACCCAAATTAATATATTTTTCTTGAAGGGGTAATTTGGATATATATATTGGATATATATATTGAAAAGCTAATACACTCTTATAATGAGTGTAATACAGTCTTCTGTACTCTAACCCAGTACAGGAATGTGAGAGACAAAAAATTAAAGACAAATTACAGACAATAAATTAAAACAAGACAGATCGAAGGTTTAATAAAACCAACCAAACTCCAGAACCATGGGAGGTACAGGCCAACTAAGAATCACCCCTAACGGGAGAGGCCCATAACAAAAGACTGATTTAGTAACAATAAGAAGAGGTACTGCTAACACAAAAATACTGGAATGCCAGGGGAGCAGAACACAAGTAGACGGAAACACGTGTGATTGAGCACAATAGACGATGCAGACAAGAAAGAACACTAAATGACAAACACACACAGTGAGAGGATCACAGAAGAAAAAAGCTAGAGACTAAAACACAACATGAGGAGATGTGGAACAGAGCACAATGGGTGAGCGTAACAGCAGCACAGGAAACAAACAAAGTAGAACAGGACAAGAGGAAAAACACAGAAATACAAGTCCACAGAGTCCACAAACATCAGAGCAAAAGAAAACAACTGGTAATTCAAGAGGGTCATGGTGGGAGGTGGGAGAACACACAACCACAGTGCTGAAGACACAGGTGGTCCCAACAGATAACCTGACAAAGAGAGCCGACAGAGGGGAGAACTTCAGGGAGTAGAAATTAATGTCGTGAGAGGAAACAGCTGGGGGTGATCAGAGGAGGGTGACAGGTGGGGATAATCTGGGAGAGTGTGAGATGGAGGGAAGGCAGAGAGGAAGAGAAGCTCAGATAGAAAAACAGAAACGAGGCAGGTGACGAACCACAAAACTCAAAACATTTCAAATTCCGAAAGAAAACCAAAGAGCAGGATAAACGCCATCAAAAAACAACCGGCAGCAGGAACAAAATACACGACAGAAATCATGGCAGAATGAGGTCAACCAGGTTGTGCAGCCAAGCACCCCCAATTCTCAGTCTCTCACTGATATAGACCTAAATCCCCACAGGGACCTCATGCTACAGCGCCCTCACGGCCAGCAGCCCTAACACACAATATTACATTCAATATGGCTGTTGCTTCAGCTCTTATATAATACCCTGATATCCCAGAGTGGAGCCCAGGACATAGAGTCTTACACCCCTCTCTGCACTGCCCCCATCCATTTAAATTACATAAATCAAAAATTAACAAAAAATGTGTAAATGACAACTTAATAAAACAGAATAAAAACAGAACAATTAAATGAAAAATTATTACATTTCAGACTCTGAATACAACATACAATTGAATCCTATTGATTTTAAAGCAAAAAAGAAGAAATCCGTTTTAAGACGTGGCCTGCACGCTTTATGCAGTTAAGCTTTATGGCTCTGTGTGAATGTAGCAATTTACTTTGGTGATACATGCTTTGGTTTGGGAGGTCCACAGACCCAAAGACCACAATTTCAGTTTTCCTTTCATTCAGATTAAGAAAGTTTAAGGACATCTAGGCTGATGTCACCCAGATAGGCTAATAGGAACTGGATGGAACTGTGAACACAGATCTGTTTCAGAGGCAAACAGATCTGTGTGTCATCAGCATAACAATAGAAAGAAATACCATGCCTTCTAAAAATAGATCATAAGAGAAGGATATTAGCTTTGTTTAGCCTGGAAAGACAATTTACTAACATATAAAAATCCATCTATCTACTATTCTGCTTTTTGAACCTCTTCTTTCATAGTACTGTGAGTACAACGGAGCAACCACAGCTTATGAGAAAACAAAGAATACGTCAGCTGATTGACAGGAGCTGAGATCTTCTCTGATTTTTGTCTGCAGCCAGGTCTACAGGTTCTAGGAGTGTAAAGATTAGCTATTATTGATGTTGTTTAGATTGCTAGATGTTAACAAATCCTGTCTGTGAAGATTCTCATTCATTAACGAGCCCATTCAAGTCATTTGTGAGGTGAAATTTACCTGGAGGATACATTTGTGACCACTCACCAACTTACCTCAGATTGAAAGAGTTCTGTGGATGCAGAACGAACGTCTCTACAGCAAATGTTGCCTCAATGAGAATGGGATACAGCCTCTCCAGGGTGTACCCTGTCGTTTGTCCAGCCAGCTGAGCTATCTCCAGCACTGCCATGACTCTTACGGGATAATGTATGGATGGATGGAGAATGAGACAAAGGTAAAGTCCCAATGACTTTGACCTTACCACCACCGCCTGAGACAGTGATTTCCCTGTTCTGTCTGCCGGTGCCTTTTATTTGAGGCAACATTATTTAACAGCAGCGCCACAGCTCCCCTGTGCTTTCATCCCCAGAGACCTCAGTGTTCCTCGGTGTCACTATGACTGTGCCAGCAGAAGCTTACTGACGCATGAAAATGTTAAACCCTTCAACACCCACACTGTCTGCCTCATGTGCACAAGGTGAACACCAGAAGCTGATATAATGGCATCAAGCACAAGTTTCCACACGGTGTTTATCATTCTGCTGAGGAACAGGGGTCAGACTCCGAGGAGAGAATAATTAATGTGAAAGTGAAATCTCAAAGGAAATAAATGAGAACAGCAATTTACATCTGCAGCTACATCCTCCACTTCTAAATGAATCACCCACTATGTGCCCAAATAAAACAAGTATGAGCCACACTTCCTTCCCAACTCTCCACACTCTCTATATCAGTGTAAATACATTGATATAAATGAAATAATTCACTTTTGACATTGTTGTTAATCATTTTTAACCATGATCTCTTCAACATATACATTCTAATATATTAATGTGGATGCAGCAGTTTTTTTCCAACGTTCTCCTGAGTCTGTTTATTCCTTATTTTAAACTTTTAATTTTTTATATATTTTTTGCATATATCACACACAGATCACATCACGTTTTACATAAGAGGTTACACATGTCATTGTAATATATCTGAACACTGACTACAAAACATTTGTCATTTGAGGTATTAAAGGTGGATTTCATGCAGCGATTTTCACTGATATGCTTTTAAGTCCCAGAGTCGTATAAATGTCTTTATAACCCATTCACAAGCAACTTAATTACCTCCCTAATCTCCCTCTGTTTCTGTTTTCATGCTGCTAAACCGTGCTGCATGTTAAACATTTTAAGCAACTTCACACTTATTTAATAAGCAAAAAAGGGCACAATAATTACTGACTTTGGTAGATATGTCGGTAGATCATCAGTAGATCATGAGTCAGAATTGATAAAAAAACTAAAAAGAGGTAGAGAAGTTCAATAACTGTATCAAATGCAACATCAAACTACTTTACTTTACTTTACTTTGCAGACGTTTTTATCCAAAGCAACTTACCAGAAAAAGACACCAGCAATTACCCTTTTTTTTACTCAGCTCTGTGTTTCTCTGTGGTGCAGTCCTATAACAACATATCAATTTATGTATTTAACTCCACATTATTAACATTGTACAAAATAATGTTAAATAATGTTCTTTTAATTGTCCTTTCTGTTTCGGCAAACCTATCAGCAGCCCTGAAAAATGAACAAGAAGACTTCCAAAACAACGCTTGATATTATACTTTTATTCTGAAAACATGTTCTGTGCCACTAATTAAAACCCCACATCTCCCTCAGTCACCGCCCTGCTTGCATAGCCATTAGCCGTATTCCATTATCCAGCTGCTCTACTGCTCCACTGTCAGCTCGAAACAAGGTGAAGCCTTCAAGCAGTAATGATGTCTCGGCTTAACAAGCGCTGGGGAAACAAGCATGCAGACATTGTTTTACAGCCCACTTATAATGACTGTGCACGTGTAGACGTGACATGTACACAAATACAAATACCGCCACCCCCCCTGTGGCTGTGAGGAGGAAGATACCAATTCTTTCAGCGGTTGTTTCAACACGTGTTAAAAAGGATCAGTATGTACACAGAGCACATATGTTTGTATTTAAATGAATCATAGTGGTTTAAATCTTTAGCTTTCTGAGAGAGGGTGAAAACCTCCCAGAGTGACTGAGAACAGAATAGCAGCAACACATTGATGAGTCAGAAGTTGACTGATTGGTTCCCACTAATCAGTGAAGTTGGGAAGGACTTACTTGCAAACTAATTTTAACTGAAAATGTCGCATTTTAATTAAATTTTGATTAATACCTGTGAGTAACTTCTTGCGGACATGGTGCTACTTTTAAGGTGCCAGATGTTCAAGGTTCAGTGTCTTGTCCACGGTCACTTTGAGACCCTGACATGTGGTCTGGAGAAACCAGGAGGCAAACCACTGACCCTACAGTCAATGGAGAACTGCTTAATCAACCGACTTACCCTTAATTAATCACCTCAGAAAAGACAACACAAAAGGGAGGTTTTCCTCCCCACTGTCACCTAGTGCTGCTCAAGTGGGACTTTAGGGTTTTCTCCATTATTCTGTATATATACACTTTAATTTTTCAGTTCCTATGTCAGGTCCTAAACCTAACATTTAAAGAGAATTAAAATGACCTTTGTTATGATTTTGCGCTGCACAAACAACAACAAATTGAATAAAAATGTACATATCGTGTCTTTGATTTATGACGTGACTGTGGTTTTAGACATACTGTCTTTTGTAGCATCTGTACAAACATGAATAACATTTTTTTAGAATCATCTCCTGCTGCAGCAGAAACATCTGTACTACTTCAACACTGTGAGGTTTGTTTCTTTAGATTTGAATTGTGTCATTCCTTCGTTGAGGCTCTATAAACATTCATACTGTGTATGAAGCTTTACATGCTGACGGGCTTTGGAGCAAACTTTACTTATATTGTCTGTATATAACAGAATAATAACAACTATTGTCTCGCTGCGAAGGAGTCTTGACATGTTTTGACAGTGAACACAACCGTTTATGTGAGTCAGTACACTCTAAATCACCCAATGAGTCCACAAGTCAAACCCACTACCGTAACATTATGTCATCATGTACATCTGCACGATACTCCACTCACACCAACCAGTCGAGGCAGATGGTCACTCAACCCGAACCTGGTTCTGCTGCAAAAGAAAAGAGTTTGAGAGAAAAGAGAGTCTGTTCGGTTTTCTGTTTTGCTCTATAGTTATATCCTGTGTAGATTGTAAACTTCACAATGTAAAGTGTCCTTGAATGTCTTTACTTGTGAGTCAGCTCTTAATTGAATTGAAAATGTAATAGATGAAACACTGAAGCTTTTGTTGACCTCATTGGTCAATAGTTCCGATGCGATTAGTTGTGTTGATGCCAGTTTTCTTCTAGTCAACACTTACTGTAAACCAAAGCGCTTTGGGTTTCAACAAGGTAGAAAAGTGCTGTAGACGAGCAACCCTAATCTATAGGTTTTATATTGACCCTGCACTGGATTAGTTTTGAACCTTTTTACAGTGTAAGTTAACTGATAAAATATGAACATGTGTTTGTTATAATCCAGCCCATATAAAGAATGTCAGTGGGCAGTCTGCCATTTTTTTAGCATTGGTTGACAATTCCTGAAGTATTATAAACACTGTACTTTCTCACATCGGCAGCTGGTCCTCTCTGCTGGCTAACGTGCCCTCTATATAATTCTTATGGAGAGGCATTGTAAAAGAATTCCTTTCAACCTCTGAAAGGAAAAAAGGTTTTTGGTTGCAAATACAAACCCTTTTTTAGGGACGGTATTTCTCACCAATGTTTTTGAGAATAATTATTGCAAATAAAATTGTATTTTTTAAAAGACTTAATATGAATTGATCATCATACCAGGTTATGAACATGATATTTTAAGTTTGATATGCCCCTAAAGTCTGAGGCAATTTGATAGTAGCTCTGGGCCTAGTAGTAGTAGTAGAAGTCATCTGTATAGTGAACCTTTAAACAGTTCAAATTGAAGGGGTAGAGGTATTTCGTCATACTGCAGATTTAATCATAACTATTGCAGAACTGTCACAGAGGCAACACTGCTCTACCCTAACATGCCAGACCTGCAAGCTTTTTCTGAAACAAACCTGAATTGATCACTTGATTGAAGAAATCTTAGAAGGGGTTAAATGCAGAGGACACATTTCACTGCGTGTTGTACACTGTGTAACTATGTATGTGACAAATAAAGCTTCTTCTTCTTCTAAAATCACTGTTACAAATCGTGCAGCATGCGCGACTGTGAAATAATAATAGAACAATCTAAAGTCTTTTATTTCTACTGACTGATTAATATTTGATTTACAGTTAGTAGCTAAATCTAGTTGATATACTGTATATTGTCCTAATATAGTTTCATAACAAACCGTTCAGCCTAAACACTCATTGGAGACTTGAACTAATGTCCATAAGCCAGAAGGCCTCTTAATAATAGCACATTACAACATAAAATTACAGCGGCTGGTATAATAGAAGCTCATACTGTAAACTATCATAAACATGGTTATGGATGTTATGTTAAAAAGAAAGAAACTGTGGCATGGTTGCACAGTGGTTAAGGCAGAGGGCTGGGATGCAGCGATAGCAGGATCCATTCCCAGCTGTGGCACCCAGCCAATTCCCCATACCAGGTGTGTCCCTGAGCGAGACACTCAGCGCCACCTCCCTGAGCGCCACCTTACTTACCACTCAGCGCTAGATCCCAGAGCGCCGCAGGGGAGAAGACAAATTTTGTTGTAACAACATATCCAATATTAATGAACTGGATTTTTTTTTAACTGTTTGTCTACAGAGAAAAACGATATAGTTCGGGATGAATAAAAAAAACATGTATATATTTCTATCATCGAGGTTTAATAAAACTCCATGGTTAGAACATATAACACGGGAAGAATTGTGAGATAGAAATGTACAGTCAAGTAAGACTTTTTCCAAATGTACGCACAGATGCTCAAACTCCTTTTACAGAACGTCATATGTTGGTACGGATACAGTAGGTGTTTCCATCTCTGTGTCATCCTCCTCTATGCAAACACAATAAAAATGAACTTGTCCCTCCAAGCATCTGGATGGATTGCTTCATTTTCTCAGTAGAGTACACAGCTACCATAAAGACAATATGCTGGCTGTCATGAGAGATCTGGCAGGCAGTTCAGTGATCATCGCTGTTGCCTTGCTACGGTTCATTAAAGGGAGCTGCCACAGAGAAAAATGTACTGTAATACACATTTCTGTGAGTAACTAGAGCTGGCTTCTGTCATCTCACCTGTCTGCTCTCTCACACATGCTGCTTCTGTGTCTCACTATCTACGTCACACACACATGCCCACACATGTCCATCACCAGTGCACCGAGCTATTTTTGCACCAGTTTTTCATCAAAGGTTCTGTGGAGTTACCGCGTTCGTTAAGAATCCTGGCAGCTCTCTCCAGGCCACTCCATTGTCTTCGTGTGAAAAGGCAGAGGTCTGATGGCATGTAATCACTCCTTAAGGACAAATTACGTATATGTGTGAGTGTGTGTCTCCTCCGCCTTAAGGACAATCCTCTGCATGACATTCCCACCTGACAGATTGAATGCGATGTTAATTTAAAAATAAATAAAGCTGCTACAGAAATTTAGTTACTGTAAAAAATCTGCTTCTCATTTCGAAAAATGACACGCAGCAGAAGTGAATTTCCCATCTCCGTCTGATCCACATCCAAATAATCTCACAGTGATCGGTAACAGGCGCAACAGCAGCCTATTCTAATCTAATCTAATCTAATAATTTGAATGACAAGCCAAGTCTTCCGATCCACTGTGTCTAACAATGATGTCAGGCAAAATCAGCACGGAGAAATAAGACATAAATTAAGAGTGAGAGACAAACAGAGCTAAATGAATCACACAGCGTCTAATCACACGAGCTGTTCTTCCAAGCGGAGCAAATACTGATTTCTGAATATATTGTCATATATATTGTTCTGCTTTTCCTCTGTTTTTCCTCTGCACTGTCGTGGAACTGTTGGGTTTTCTATATAGTTCTGTATGTACTTATATTTTGCAAGGTCCTAAACCTGCTGTGTAAAGTGTCTTGTGATGACTTATGATATGGCGCTATACAAATTTATATTCAGTTCCATTTGCTGTTGTTTTTATCTCTGGCCAAGATAAAATTTGTTGGAACAACTTTCACACAGATTTTTTCTTAATGGATAACACAACAAATACTACAGTTAAAAGCACGTTTTACTTCAGTCATTCTTCATTTTGATTCGGTCTGATTTGAGTTTTAACGGGAGGAATTTTAATTGGAACTCGGAGATTTTAGATTCTAGCCAACCCTGACTCTGTCTCTCGTCATTAAAACAAACAGTGAAGATTTGCCAGACATAATGATCAGCATCCAAGTCTTAGCCTCCCACCCCACTCCCTGCTCTTCTTCACAAGTTTGCGTCCTATTCTCCTTAACACTCTAGCTCATTAAAATGCCTCAGCTGCTAACAAAAACCTATGTCTGCATGAGGACAGACCTCACACACACACACATTCAGTAAACATGCTTTTATGTGTCTGGTGCTGGTTTTTTTTTTTATTTAACTTATCTCACGTCCAATATCACTGCTCTGTTCTCATGTTAACTGTGTTTGTTCACCTATGACTCATATGATCATATGATATATGACGATGTATATCATGTATGATATATGTACCTATCATACAAAGAGAAAAATATTACAGTATGGGCACCTCAATGCTGGCAATCCTCCCCGGGAAAAAACGGGAAAGGAAACAGGAGATGGGAGGCTTGATTGTACAGTCTGGAATAAAGTCAGTAGGGAGTCAGATCCAAGCCTTCACATATGTATTATTTCATGCATCTGTGGTGTTCACCTTCGATCGTGTTTGCAACAGCTGCTGCCTTTTCTCTACTGACAGAGCCGAGGACATGTACATCAACACAAACCTCACTAAACCTTCAGTGACTGCAAGGATAATAGGGAAAGGCATCTTAACATATCTTTTGGGAGTAGCTACAGTATAAAAAGCTGCATGGGCTGGGGTTGTGTTTGTTTGGCTTTCAAATCCAGATTCAATAGATGATTGCCTACGAAAGAATCACTAACTGAGAGATCAAAGATGGAAATGTTTTCAACATGCTTCCCTGCTGAGTGGTAAAAAGCAAATGTCAACATATGTTCTCAATCGATATAACAGCCGTGGAACATAGACACACTGAAAATGTCTGAATAAGTAACCAAATTATCACTATTTTCTATTTCAAAGAGGAAAACTATTATGATCTGGTGAGCATCACTCAAGTAGCTTTCACCAAGTGTGACACAAAAAGGGACTCAGTCAAAGATTCAGGATTCAAGGATCAGTAAAATCAGTAATCTATACTGTAGCTAACTAACCATAACACAAGCATGATGTGAGTGCAAACTAAAATACTTTAATTGATGAAGTTTGATTGCTTTTTGCAGCAGAAGTGAGCTTCTCTCTCAACAGTCAGAATGTCCTGCAGCTAACAGGCTAACAAGCGCTGCCTCCACTGTCTGACAAATCTGGCGAGCCCCGCAGCTGCCAGTGAGTAAAAGCGGGCAGTCCCAGTGAGCTTTCTGTCCGACATGCTTCAGAGTACAGGCTGCAGTCCAAGCCTGTGTGAGAGCGGGTATCGGCATCAGATGAGTTGACTCGAGTGTGGAGCACTGAACAGTGTCAGCAGCAAGCACATGGGCCCCGAGAGGAGAAGTCTGTCACCAACTACACTGATTAAAGCTCAACTCTGTCACACAGAGCAAAGAGGATTTCAAGGTCAGGATAATATCAACTCGTAGGAGTATTGGTTGTAGCACAGCAACAGAAATGGGCGCCAGTGCAGTCCACAGTGATGCCAGAGGCGCTGCGTGGCTGGGAGCGGGGCAGAGCAGGGTGTGCGTAGACTCTAAGGTTTGCTGTCTAACCGTCTAACGTTTATCATCCACATGACACACACACACACACACACACGCGTGTCCTGTGGTGCAATGAATGTGATAAAACTCACACAACTTACAAAAAATTCAACAATCATTAATATTGACTGTGGACATACTCAGATGTGCTCGTTCACATGTGTGGCCTTTTAAACATGCAGTGAAATGCACTCACCCTTTGACTGTTTCTTCACCACCAGCTGACGTGACAGAATCACCCTTTAATAATGACATCTTGGTGAGACATTTATTTACATGCCCGTCAGTCCACATTCATATTATCATACATGTATTCATGAGAACAAGTAGACATTTGTACTGGGTGTAATACATTATCTGTATGACTTCACTTACAATACAGTCACCATAGGTAACTACTCAAGGATCAATACATCAGAGTGCCAGCTTGGAGGCATAATATCTGAACAGCAACATGACTTTAAATAGATGTTAATACTATACAGCACATTTCAAATTAACCTTTGTTTGCTAGAAAGAACCCTGACAAATGATTGTGTCCTCCACCTCATCGCTGTTTAAATGTAAATTAAAATGGTGCAGCAACAGGCCGGCGAACAATGGTGAGCTAAAGAGCGAAATCCAGACATCACCTGAACAGAAAAGAGCAGCGCTCCATCCAGAAAATGCAGCACCGATCAATGTTTGATCTTTTCAAAGATTTCATCGCTTTGGTGCCCTTTGCTATAAAAAAACATCATAGAGACCAGCCGAGCTGGCAAACGCAGACAATCTCTGTGTGTAGTTCTGTGCTGCTGCCTTTAGGGGTTTTAGAGTTTTTAAGTTCAAACAGCCTTCAAACACAAGGTGTGTGTTGAGGCAGCTGTCCAGTGCAGTTTCTGCAACTGAACCAGTGACTCATCTTATTCAGATCTGAAAGTGCACGCTTGGTTAACCACTTTGTGAATGCATTGTTTGGTCTAGTGTCGGTTTCTCCTAATGAAACGCAGATGAACTTACACTGTAGTGAGGCCTCCTGTGAGGGAACATAACTCACTGTGTTTCTACTGTTTGAGTGAAGATAAGATTAAAAAAAAGCAGGTCTATTGGTTGTTTGTGTGTGAGAGAGGTGGAGCTGATCCCATCGCTATCACGTCCCTCATCAGTCCTGATGAAGGTTGACACGAGCAAATGGAGAAGGATTGGAAATGAATGTGAGCAGGGAGAAGCAGAAAGTGTCTGACAAACAGTGACCGTGTGTAGCAGAGCAAAGTCACGTGCAGTGAGACGGACAGACATGGACAGATGCACTGACAATCACTTTCCATTAGATTTTTGTTTCCGTGGACTCTCTCTGTCCCTGTTTTTGCCCCTTTGTAGCTCAGTATAAGAAATCAATAAAAGCAGCTACACCACGTCGTTTCCATTCTCTAAAAAAAAATTATAAAAAAGCCAGAGACGGAGGAGGGAGTGAGAGAGAGTGAGAGTGTGTGTAGTGGAGTACAGCCTTGGATAAAGATTCTAATAAAGACGACCACTCGTCCTTAAAATGTTCCTAACTTCTTCAATCAAATAAAGAGAAAAGGCAAGAATGATCAAGGTCAAGTGTGAGCTCTAAGAGCACTGAGCAATGTTGTTTACAGCATGGAGAGACATTTTTGCCTTCAGTTAAAGAATAATAACACAATTAAAATGCTGCTTTCAATTTATTTGACGCACATTCTCATTCACATTTTCTGTAGCTCAGGCCAATCCAGTTTTAAGACTATAAATTATTTTATCACCAGAGGGATGTGAAACGGAGCCCGTCTGTGTGACCTCATCCCCAGTAGAACATGATAATACAGGGATGCCTGGAAGGGAGTTCCTCTAATCGGGCACAAGCATCCACTTAGACTCACTAATGAAGAGATGAGATTTTAGTGATTAAAAGTCAAATGTCAAAATCACTCATGCATGTCTCATTCTCATGCTACATCAATCACACAAGCACTAATGGGCACGGGGACCCATGCACGAGCATTTTAGGATGTCAGATTGGACCGATACACAGTACGTGCGCATATATAAACTATTATTTCAGTGGTTGGAAATAATAATAATTCTCACAACTAGAGAGTTTCTGGAGAGATTCTGAAGGTGTCTGCCACACATGGTAACATAAAGAATTGCTCCTGAACCTTAAAGCCAACGTCATGATTTCTGCCTTGCTTTGAGTTCTTGAAACGTTTGGTGATTTTGATATATTCTGATCCTTTGCTGTTCTGTAGATGTTTACTGCTCTGAGTTTTGGAGTATAGTATATGTAGTATACATGAGGAATGAGTGTTTGTACGACATTCATTTCTGTGCGTCTCCACGTTGGTGTGTGTGAATGGTTGTTTATGTGTGGCTGTGCATATGTGTGTCTGTTTGTTTGTGTGCATGTGTCAGGTCAGGGCTTAAATTGCATAAATTGGTATTGGTTTATATCTGTATCGGAAATTAATAGTTAGACTATAAAAAAAAACAAACATTGAAAAGCCATCATCAAACACCCCAAAAGTAAATTCATTCTGTTATGAAACATGTTCTATAGAATTCGTGTGCAACTTACTAGTCTTCAGAAATGAGTAATTTGTTAGAAATTAATTATAATTTACGCATATAGAATATTCTTCATGTCAGCTGTATTATTTATTCAGTCCTAATGTTTCATACCTTCAGCTATCTGGGGAAACATTTGATCATTCCACCTAAATGCAGAAAGTTACCACAAATTATTCCAAGGAGCACAGAAATCAAATCAGTGACCTGGATCACCTTGACTGAACACGTCAATCTTCATGTTTCAGTATCAAACCAACTGAGAAGTGATGCATAGCACAAGAATAAACAACAGTTCATAAGTAGATACAGGCCATAATCCAGAGGTTTAAAAAGTCTTACAGAAATAACATATTTGAATAAATAAGGCAGCTGTAGAGACCACGAGCCACTGAGCCACAGAGACACAGAGGGACTAAGACCAGCTAAACTCAACCATTCCTTTAAGATACGTTTTAGAGCATGAGTAAGGGAGTCATCGAGCAACAGGCAGGGTACAACCTGGACACGTCACCAGCCTA
>JAUMHF010000023.1:1000723-1015691 GCA_032359275.1 Microctenopoma steveboyesi | reverse complement strand
CCCCCCCCCCCCCCCCCCCCCCCCCCCCCAGACGTGCATAGAGCAAAAGCTCAAACAAATCGTTTCTGTCTCAAGGCCAAAGCAGCAGTTGCAGTTCTTGCTGTGATTCCCAACTTAAAGACACATGCAATCTTGCATCCGTGGAAGTTCAGAAACCCTGGCAATATACCACATGGTCATTATCACCTTATATCATTAGTCTCAATGTTAAATTAAAATATATATTAAAAAATAATTCTCAACGCAAGTCAGAGGTAAACAAAAAAAGCCAAATTCCAAGTTTAAAGCAAGTGGAATTTGTAACATTTATTAGGATGCATATCCAAAATCCTAGAAATAATGCAAGATAACAGCAAAATAAAGCTTTTCTAATACGAACTCTGCTTTGGTCTTAAAAGCAGAATATTTTATTGACTTATGGAAACGGAAACGGTCTCTGCCACTTGCTTTAAAATGTCTCTCAAGTGAATCGAGTACCCTGCCAAGCTCATTTGCACCAGTTGAAAATCTATTTGCTATCTGGCTTCAAAGAGACCTGTTGCCCTGGAGAGAATTTACTGTCACACAAAGTATATGAACTCAAAAGATGTACGGCTTGGATAATATAGTCAATCAATCTCTCATCAGACAGACAAAAGAGTCAATTTTCAGTCTAAGGTCGTGAGAGCGAGTCGATGTTATAAACGTCTGCCTCAGCAATAGATTTTTTAAAAACTGGAAGATGTGGAACTGCCACTTGTTCTCATCTCTCAGCACTGAATAATGACACTTTCTCACGTGTGCACGAAACACAGACAACGTGTGATCATAACGCCCTTGTAGCATGCCATATCAACCCAATCGCATAGAGAGGAGCAACAGGCTGGAGAGATGACGATCTAGTAGACGATCTGAGGAAATGAGAGGTGGGAGATTAAGACATGAGAAAACACAATGTCTGAGCAGAGAGGTGAGTGGACATCTTATTTATGTCCCGGCCCTCCTGTCCTCTTACAGTCACCTGATCTGCTCATCAGCTCCCCAACAAACAACAGTCCTCCAACTTTATCATCCATAAAGCTGTTTGTCCCAACTCTCCTGCTTTTGTGACGTTCTCCACATAACTATCATCACGAGACTGAATTACGACCATGCAAACAACTATTTGATCGGGATTAAGCATAAACACATCTAGGTTAATCTAGTTAACGATAGTCAGCATCCATGCCAGCCACACTTCAGGCGAGAGTGGGCGGGTCCAGGGAGAGAGAGAGGGGGAAGAAAAGAACAAATGAACTGCGGCCAGAAGGAGTTGAGTGTGTCAGATCCTAATCAGGTGAGTGAAAACCACTGAGTGTGACTGGCAGGTAATTGAGGGCAGAGAGGGAGAACAGACAGAGAGCTGGGTGTGAGGCTGGGGATGGAGGCCAGAGAAAACAGGAGACAGGGAGTCCGAAGGCTGGAAAACATCAACAAAACACACAGATCATGGCAGTTACAGTGGTTGACATTCTTCTTCATTACGAAGTATATGGTCTGGATATGGACCATAATCCCCGCCCAAACCACTGCAGATTACCTGCGTCAGGTGTGTTCAGTTAAATAAAAGCTGGAAGCTGCAAGTTCACTTTGTCTTCCACCATCATCAAGGGCAGAGCTGACATCAGAGAACAAATGTTTGACCCAGTTGCGTGCACCAGCAGGTGGCAGCTGTTAGTACTCATCAAAGAAGCACTTCGTCAGCATTCGCTTACTATTCCAACGCCAGCCTGGCTCAAAATAGACAGTTTAGACCTACTTCCAATGGAAATGACCCATGATCAGAAGCCGTATGAGGCACCGGCTTTCATTTCAATTCTTCTGCAGCAAACTTGGTGCACCAAACAACCAGCACCAACCGTCGTGAAAGATGTTCACAGCTACGTCGGCATGTTCCATTGTTTTGGAATGTGCATAAAAGTTATAGGTTTGTTGTTAATACGTGATTATAGTCATGTAAATGTATTTGTTCAAACATATTTTTAATTTCTTGTCAGTTTATGAGGCCACTTGAGAAGGCGCTCCCGCAGACGGCACACGCTTTTCAGGCAAATCTGACAGAAGTCTGATTGTTTGTGTCCTTTAACCACGCTGTCAGAGTGCAGTATATATTACATCTCAAATGTCACCCTGACATGAGTCTACATTTCTCTTTCTTTTGCTCGCTCGCACTCCAATTTCTGTGTGGCTTTTGATATTTAAGCAGCGCATTCCCCCAGGCCAGTGTCACTGCGCTCCCCAACCTGACATTCATGTAAGAGGAAGGCAACTAAATTACTCCCTAACATCAGAAGACTTTAAAAAATCGTAGCAAATGTGTGTTGCAATGCTCGAAGTGAGCCAGCAACAACCTGGGTCAATAGTTCATTGCTGTATGCATGATGTTTTAAAATTACTGATCTATAATTGATGCTTTCTATGCTCCGTTAAGCTTTAAGCCACCTGGGTGATGGAGATAACTGACTACCAACGTGTTCTAGGAAGCAGCAAGTACACATAAAAATAATTTCTGGTTTGTGATACAGTCATTTAATTTGCACGTTTGTCCATATGAGTACACACAGCAAAGATGTGGTTTGGGACGAACCGAACAGAAGAAAGTTTTATTTCAGTTGTAGAAAGTTGTCACAAGTGTAATGTCTTTGTTATAACAATGTGGTCATTTAATTAATAATAAATATAAGAAAAAAACAATGAAATGTTGCGATAGTATTATAGTATAAGAGGAGACCAAAAACAGTAGCAACAATTAAGATCCATAAACCACAGAGAACAGGTCTTTGTCTCATTCACTTTGTTTTACGTTTTCACATTAACACCTTCATGTTTCAGAACATTAATGAGTCACTGAAGTTTAGTTTGTAGCTTTCAGTGTCAGACCAGCGACGTGCGGCGAGGTTCAATGACAAATGTGTAGGACAGTGAAGAGAACAAATGGATTTCATCCTGTCATTATTAGTATTTGGCTTGTGGTGATGACAGGTGAGGTACCTGCCTCCCCAAGTGAATTTGCTCCTCAAAGCACCAGTAGCTCTGTCGTTGTTATTCTCTGACAGCCTGCTTTCCATTTGGTGTCTGGTATCTAGGTTTCATGTCAGACACACGAGCTGTAAAAGGAGCTGCAAAAGTGCAAAAGTGTAACAACATGAAAAACTCAGGAATACAAATTGACTTGGACCCAGACAAACTCTGCGTTTAGACCCGAGTCGTGGCAGAATTAAGTAACTGTGTCACTTAAAGCCCTGTGGAGAGCGTAAATGCCAACCTAAGCATGGCATTTAGATCACTGTCACTCACTTACTCCATCTCCCTTTTCCAGCCCTGCTCCAGCTCTAACTGCCTTTCAGACATTTCTGGAACAATCTGTCCATCTTGCTTCTGTTTTCCCTCTAATGTTGCATGTAGCCATATGGAATCAATATGAACTGAAATGGGCACATAGCTTCACTCGTGCTTTATAATGACTGTCTGACAGTGAAGTGGCCAATTAAGTCTCCACTCCTTGACTAATTGAAACAACAAGCAGTTGGATCTTTCTCATTGTGTGTTTGTTAATTGGCTTTTCATAAGGAGGCATATTGACAATACTTCATTAATGAATCGGAGACTGGAGAATGCTCAGGATCATCTGAAGCTTCATTTTATCTTTCAGAAGCTGAGCACTAGCTACGGTAACTGTCAATGATGGCTCTTGGCTTTTAATCTACTAAGAAAGTTGTTATTAACCTCTTTAGTGCCGTTGGCAGCAGCACAAAGAAAATGTCTCGCTCAAAGATTTTAGCATTGAGAGATAATTACTTGATTTGCCTCACTTGTGCTCAGTCTTCACCGGTGGTGGTGATGAGTAACGATTACAGTGACCTTCAGCACATATGACAGTATTTTGAGCAGTAGAGTCATGTGTTGCTCATAGCTTTTGGTTATTGCTGTTTTCAGGTCTTGGGCATTGTCATCTCCTGGCTCCTTTAAAAGGTTAATCTAGGTGCACTGTGCACAATAGGGTTGGATGAACTGGAATCAATCTGGAGGCATTCGTTTTATGCCCCCCCCTACTCCACCCCCACCATACCATCAAGATAGTCCAGAGGAAGCAGGCCTCCTTCCCCAGCAGTGTTTCTGGATCATGTTCTTGTTTGACTTTGCGTGATGCTCGAACGTGCATTAGATGGTGTTTTCACAGACAGTGATTTCTAGAAGTAGCTCATGAAGTAATTTTTAGGACTAAATCATGCCTGTTTAAACGCAGTCCTGTCTGAGGATCAGACGATCACTGGTATCCAATACTGCTTCCCATCCTACTGTAGATGATGACAGCGTTTTTCCAAACTACTCTTTCTTCTTCCTCCCAGCACTGAACCAGCCAGGTTTGTTAAGGTTTTGTGTTGTTTCCATTTCACTGAGGATTTCAGGTGTGATCCCCTTCATTGTGACAGAGTTTGAGCCAAGTTGGGACTTTGAACCTCACTGATACACTGACTTTTATCTAAAGCGACTTACAGGGAGCTAGAGCGTCTGGCTCAGGGACACACCTGGTAGAGGATGAACTAGGAGTCGGACGCTTAACCCATTGAGCTACCAGGCTGCACAGAGGTTATGACTATACCCACCAAACTGCTCACAGTATTAATAAGAAGAAAACGCACATTTAAAAGTTACACGAGCAGCAGGAATGCCACCTAACTGCTGCAGGTGCTATATATATTGATAGCATCAATATTTATCTCTGCTCCTCTGTGGTTTCATCCCCTAAGCTCTGTCTGTAAGCCAGCGATAGCACGGGGAGAGTGGAATCAGGGACACTTCTCAATCACACGTTTTTTTCTCCTGCTGCTGCTGCTCTCCTTAAGATTGTTCAGATCGCTGCCCTCCTGACATTCAAATTGGCCAGCTCTCATCTGCTGAGTACCTGGCTGGTTGCTCTCTAATCTGCAGGTGTGGAATGCAGGACTGGCTTTGTCTGGAGATTTGTGTATGCTCAGAAAGCTCTGAGACAGATTGGTTAAAGATTCCCTTTTTGCAGTTAGATCCTCCTGAAAGAGTATTTTAAGACCAATGAAAAATGTCTCTGCTCTGATCAGTTACGCCACCTTAATAGCGCCCGGCCTTGCTCCTGCTGTTGTACTGAATGTTTCAAAGCAGTACCTGTACTGGAAAAGTTAGGATTAGGCAGCATGCCTGGCGCCATGCTAAATGGTTTATCAGTGGACCAGCATAGTGAAAGATCTCATCGGTCTGCTCTTGTTGCTGAGGTATGTAAGGTGCTGCAGCTGCAATCACTGCAATGCATTTCAGTGCAAATTTGTTGTATGAAGTTTTTTTGTAGGAATGTTTGCAAATCTTACAAGTACAAAATTATAAATGCATATACAAAATAATCTTATTATTAATACATACAACAACTCAGCCTTAATGCTAAGGCTTGCCATGAAATTTATTCCCCTGAATAATGAATTGTAGTGTAGTTTATGATCCTCTTACTCTAATGTCATCATCATATAATACAAAATTAGATGATGTGTTAGCCATGTTAAAAATAACAATAGCCAGGTTAGTTAGTTGGTTTGAGCTTGACCAACATTCAAGATTATGTAAATTATGAAGTTATAAATATGAAAATTAAAAAGACATTGGCTGTTTTTCTACTTTCCACTGAATAACGATGGAAACCCTGCCAAAATCTTTTACAAGCAGTGGCAGCAGGTGGCCGTCTCTGGCTTTCCCTCCAGCTGCACCCCTGGCTGTGCTATATTAATGCCTAGAGTAGGAACCAGCTGATAAAGGCCAACGTTACATTACATTTGGAGATACCCACATTAGTCAGAAGGTGGCAGCTACTTGGCATATGTTTATGAATTAAAGTAGAACTGACTAAATGTGATGCTGAAATAAATCATTATTGTATGTCAATATAAAATGCATTCATGTTTGTGGACACACCATACTGATCCTCTGTGTGGTAGTATTTTTTATTATTTGAGAAAACATCAAGTTGTATATTTGACATTTCAAAACACATAGAACATATTACGGTTGTTAACTAATACTGTACTATATCTGAGCAATCTGTTTTATAGATTAAACCATTCCAGTAATAAAATCATAACTGTAGCCTGTTAAAAAAAGGCTGAACGCAGGACACTATAACTGGGGTACTTGATATTTAAATTTATACTAAAATACAACATCTGAAATATGCTAACAGTAAACTAGAATAAAAAATAATACACACTCCATATTGTGCCATATCTGTCCATATTCTCCCAAAGAGTACACACCTAACCCCAACTAGCCAACACACAATACCTTTTTAGGCAACTAAGAATACCGCAGAGTACCTGTGGCAAAGGTTTGTAATGAGGTGGAAACCTCTGGCAGCACCCTTTTCATATACAGTAACCAAAACGGTTACATTCACAAACGAGTTGTAAAGAATTTAGTGAGACGTTTGCACAAATGAAAAATTATATCTCCAGCCAACTGTGAAAACATTATCTTTTATGTCCATGTCTTTTACACGTCTTTTCAAACAACGAGGATGATTTTTTTACATGAAAGTGTACATGAAAGTGGATTAGTGTGATTTGTTACCAGTGTTTTTTATTTATTACCAGACGTATTGGTAGTCAGCTAGTTGGTGGTATCTAAGAGCTGGTAAACAACAGAAGACCAATTTCTGCGCAAAACCAGTTCCTTTTTCTCGCTGCTGTAAATACGTAAAATGCAAGGTGATAGGTTATAAAGCCAGCTACACATTGATGTTGTCTCTGGAATGGCTGAGTTTACATTCACAGACTCTTTTCATTTGTCAGAAAATCACCATCTTTCATCTCAGATAAAGATATTCAGAAAAGTGAGATGAAACGTCCCTTCGTCCGCCCGTGACTCTAACGACCTTTGCAGAGGGTGACAGGAGGCCGACACAGTTAGAAATACTTCCTGATGGCGAATGCTTAATGGCACTTACACATAGTGTATGTACATCCAACCGTGCCAGGTTGCCCTGCAGCACACAGGGGGTGGAGCCATCAGTACAGAAATGAAGGGAGTATGTACAGGAGTAAAGGTGTATTTTCAGGACAACAATGCAGATGACATGTCTTGATAATTTTTATACAGTATGCAAAAGGGGTGGAAATACACTTCAGTTTGAAAGTAAGAAACACTTTTCTGGAGTTAAGACCTACAGTATACAGGGAGCTACAGGGAATATGATGTCCCACCTGCCAGCAGTATCTATCCTAAACACAAAATACTTTCAAACCATAATGCAAGGAAGGAGGGAAACAATCAAATACAATTTGCTTGTAGAAATTAGTTAATTTTTTTAAAAGAGAAAGATGAGAAATGCTGCATGAATAGAGTGTGGGGGATGATGACAACCAGAAGAGGAGCTCAAGGGGACCCACAAAGACAAAGAGCCATGCCCTCAGCTGTCTGTCAGACTTTATCACCTGGGGTTGCTATGGTGCTGAAATTCCCGGTGAATCACAGGTCACCTACACCTAAAAGCAGACTGTTGGTCATTAGTCTGCCATCAGGACTTTTTACCTGCTGCGGCTTTAGGTTTGGGAGCTGAGAGATGATCAAAGAGCAGGTGACCGTGCTGTTACTCTTATAATATGTGTGCACAGCATGCACAACTTTGTTTCGTGATTTCATATGGCTGATCAGACGTAATTATCACTGTACATCTGTACTGCCTGTTTCACCCACAGAACTCATGGATATGTCAAACTACCTCTTGCATTCATTCAACTATGATGAGGCGAACTAAAATAGATTTCATAAATGAGCACATGATGCATTCTGTATCATTAGTAAAGGTGATACTTAATTTCATTTGCATAATATTTCTGTACTGTGAGAAATGAGTGGATTCTGACAGTGTGCCTGATCTAAACGAGTTGGTTCTATATGACCCCATCAACTTGTTTTGAGCAGTCTGCAGCCTAGTTTTAATCAGTTGGGAGGAACTTCTGCACCAAAACATTAAGCAGAGCTCTGACAAAATTTGTCTTTTGGATAAATATGCAGTAGATTCCACTGCTGGCAGTCTGTAGGTTAAGCAAAGTATTTTTGAAAAATCAAAAGAACGATTGACAGTGGATGAGAAAACAGGACATATTTATTCTACATATCCATGTTTATGTGCCCAGGCGAGATCTGCTTCGACTGTTGTTCTTAGCCGGTTAGTACTAGTGAGAGTATACGACAGCACAACAAACAAATATGAACTGCATGAATGTGCGCATGCATCTGAAGGAAATTCAATTTCCCAGAGGATGATTTAGAGAATACAAATATCTCTGTCCCACTCTATATAGATGTAGCATGTCAATCAGGCTGTTGATTGCAGTCTGGAGAGGTGAGATTTTTTGCCATGACAAGAAGATGGACAGATAGGGACAGATGAGTTCCTCAGAGTGGTGCAAACAACCACACATCACAAAAACAGAATTCATCTTTTCCTTATCGCGATCTAACCCGTCACCCCGTGGCACTTTATTTGTATCCTTGTCTCTCTCTCAAACACAGTGCTTTTGATAACCTGCCTCTTTTAAGGGAGCTGAAACTGCAGAGAGAAGAAGGCACGACGAGGTCACTATATGAGAGAGAGAAAAGTTTTAGCACTCGGTTTATCTACTCGTATTCTCTCACAGTATAGAGTAAGGACAGTGGTGTCAGCAGTAGTGAGGTCTGTCCAACACTTGTTACATCACAGACGATACTACAAATGATCAGGGAGAGCAACTTCGAAGTGAACCAGACAACGTATCCACTATGAACATCTGGAAAGAAGATAGAGAGAGCAAAGCATCCTAGGAGTCCCAGGGACAGATCCAAAATCTCTGGAAGCAGAACAGGACATACTGTACATATGAGGTTTAACAGACTTACTGACACAGATGGGAAGAATAAACCAGTAACTGTGGGGGGTGAAGACCCCCACAGAGACTCTCTGATGTCTTAAACGTCAGGTGTTACTGAAAGTAGATAAGAAAGCCTCTAGTGTCTGCATCCCTGTGGATTTGATATTCTCCAGTATTACTAAACACAGAACATCAGATAGTGTAACTTACGGCACAGAATCTTACACATCAGTGTCAGTTTACTCATCATACAACTCGTCCTTCAGTCTCGGTTTACGCCCACATTACACTGAGTCATATTCTTCGCAGTGATCGCCAACACACAACCCGCGTTCATTTTGTGTCAGTGAAAACACGGCGCACAGCAGTGACAGCACTCACAGAGATCTCGCAGAGATCTCACAGAGATCTCGCAGAGATCTCACAGAGATCTCGCAGAGATCTCACACACTCGTACGAGGGCAGAAGCTGAGTTTCCCTCACTGCGTCTCCTCCTCCCGCGACGTTACATGGACGGATGCAAGAAAAAGACGTGATATGATGGGAACTGAGGAAACTGGGTTTTTGGAAACATTACACACACTCTCCTCTGAACTAATCTGCCGCGACAGCCGTCAGTGTTGATGGATCATCTGTCAGTCAAACTCTGAAGCGGTAGTGACCTTTGTTGGGCTGAGGTTTGTATTTGCCTAAAAACACGCTGTCATAAATGATAACTATGACGTGCAGTTACCAGGGTCATGTCAACATCTGCTCATTTATTGAAACGTGCTTCTGTATTTTTAATGTTTTCACTGTGTGATTATTTAGGATTAGATGCTGAGCAAGTCGTGAGCTCGCGATTTACTGAGTGATCTTCTGTTTTCCTGTTCAGATTAGGGCAGATTATGATTATATGGATTTGTAGAAATGCATTATTAGCTCCAGTAAGTTAAACAAGTAAATAAATAGAAAGTCTGTAAACCCGTATCTGGATCAAATTGTGTCTTGTTAAGGCTTTTGTTTTTTCACTTACCCCAACTGGTGGAGACAGATGACCGCCTGAACCTGAACCTGGTTCTGCTGGAGGTTTCTTCCATTAAAAGGATTTTTAATGTCACCTAGTGCTGCTCAAGTGGGACAGTTGAGTTTCTATATAATTACAATAAGTGTGATGATGATTTGGCACTTTATGAACTATATTGACCTGGTGTTATCATTGGACTTTTAGGCAGTTTCAGATCTGAGTGATCACTTAGAGACAGTCATAGGCACATTTTACGTATCTCTCACAGTCGCTGCTTGTTTGTGCTGTGAACTGCAGCCTGTCAGCGTTGCACTCAAAACACGGTGTGCATCACAAGTTCTGTAACTTCACTTGGTGCTAACACCATTGAAAAATATATTGTGTTTCCAGAGACTGCTTCACAATAAAAGCTTCACCATATTTCATCAGTTCTGTTCTTTTATCTGGAACATGAGCTGATGGAAATGTTTGCTTTACATTCACAGTGAGTTTATATAGACACACACAATACAACAGTAAAAGGGTGACATGATGTGAAATAAATGGCCAAATATTAGAATATTTTGTGGCTGATGCAGGTTCATTGTCAGTTTTACAAAGCAAACTTCATTCAGTGTACCACTAGAAGAACGGTCTGTCCAAACGAGTTGAGACTGACAAAGATCCATTTATTTAGACTTTTGTTAAATACTGAGGAAAAGCAACTGTAGTAAACATACACACTGTGACCACAGTAGATTATACAATTTTCTTAAGTATTGTAATATCTTAGTACAACAGTGCAAATAAACACACTTTAAATCTACTACACATTTCAAAACACAACAAACGAGCAGCTCTCCAGGGCTGAAACAATGAAACGGAAATTACACACACACACACACACACACACACACACACACACACACACACACAGCATTCCCAAGGGCCCTAAGCTTCGCTTCTGTCAGCCAATCTACACCAAGTAATCATCCGAAATCAAAACATATAATGGCCAATCAATCTTCATTGTGCACAGAAACAAGTGTGCTTTGTACATGCTCTCCTTGCTGAAATGTATACCCACACACACACACATACAGGAGCAACATCAGTTAAGCCTATTTACAAAATAAAGTTACAGAGTTTTAACCCAAAGTTTTCGTTGTATTTACATTATAGTTCATTCATCATCAAATAATTTGCCGCACCGTGGTGCGGCGAAAAACAACCAGTCTCCCAACCTCATAACCACACACTGTAGATCTGTTCTCTGAATTATGGCTGCCTACCAGTGGCTGGAGAGATGACTCCGATCAGCTGTTCACAATCACAGCTGAAAGTAAAATATTCCCTGTATGATGTAATTATTATTTAGTACATTTTTATTTTAGGTTTTAGTTTTATATTGGGAGGGATCATAGTTTGGGTGCAAACATTATAAACACATTGTTGGTAAGAATAATTGTGATCCTGCTTTTATAAAATGAACAGTAGTTCCTGAGAAAGTGAAGGGAGTCACCAAACCACAAAATGAGTGTTGATAGGAAAAGAAACCTCCACACGTCACTGACAGGCATGAAATGATGTTCCAAATTATTTAGCTTGACATAGCATATAACATACAACTCAGAGGACTTCTCACAGATTTTTGTTTGCTGTGGAAACCAGAACAGATTCAGATTCAGATTTTATTAACCTGCCATCTGTTCTGGGCCCCTACACACAATGTATAGATACGAGTTTTTGATCTGACTGAGCATAAGTTGCCCGAGCTGGCCGATCAGAGCGGAGATGGGAGGAAAGGTGCAGCGACTCAAAAGAGCCTTTTCAGGCTCAAGGCCAAAAGCTCTGCTGCATAAATATACACTGCTTAAAAAATTCAAGGAACACTTTGAAAACAAAGAAAATCCTGATAGATATCTATACTGATGTACGAACAGGTAACTCTTAAGGATCATTTCATCATCAGCATCATCTGATAAAAATCAATTGCTGCAGGTTAGTCCAATTTACTGAAATGTTGTTGCAGCAACTCAAATTGGTATCAGTAGTTTGTCTGCGTGAGCTGGAACCTAAACATGAACATGATGTTCTATTGGATTCAGTTCAGGTGAGTGTGGAAGCCAGTTAATAGTATCAGATCATTCATCCTCCAGGAACTGCCTGCACACTCTCCCTGCATGAGTTCATTCCTCAAGAGGAACCCCGGATCACAGCACCAGCATAGGGACTAACAAGGGGTCAAAGGATTTCATCTTGATCGTCATCGTCATCGTCTACGTGTACAGGTCTGTGCGTTCCTCCAGTGAGATACCTTCCCAGAACAAAACTTTTTTGACAGTTTTCTCTCCAGCTCTCCTAGAGTAACAACCTGTCTCCTGGAATCTCCTGCTGGGAGACACAACAAACCTTCTGACAATGGCCCATATTAATGTACAAGCCTGGGGGGGCTGGACTGTCTGTGTAGCCTCTGTAGGGTCCAGGTATCACCTCATGCTACCAGTAGTGACACTAACCCTAGTCGAATGCAAAACTACTTAAAGGCAGTCAAAAAAAGATGAGGAGATAAAAGTCTGTGGCTTCCACCTGTAAAACCATTCCTGTTTGTTTCCCTTTTAGTGCAGCTGTTGTTAATTTCATTAGCGCCAAAACAGCTGACACTGATCAACAGCCTTTCTGCTACTTAACTGAGAAGATCAATATCCCAGACGTTTAATTGAATTCACACTAAACTCTAATTAAAAAGTGTTCCTTTCATTTTTTTTGTGCAGTGTATATGTGTGCCATAACATGTATTTGCTCTTTGTACCTTGACACTAGACACATAACTATTATCTTGTTTCAGTGCTATAAAGTCTAAACCCTGAATGAAGCATAATTCGACCACTTTAGTGTGAGCTTTAAAGCTGCACTAATGTTTTTAAGCAATAGATCAAATGATTATGTGTAATGGGAAAAGAGATTGTGAGTAGCCACAAACACACAGATAATTAAAATCTGCATTTACTCTCACTTCAACAAACCTCAAACCCTTTATCAGCTTCATCACCATTTGCAGTTGGCTGCTGATGCCAGGTGAGCAGCTCTGTTCATCTCAATCTCTGTACACTGCAGACAGGGACCATTAGCTTGTAGATGCTAAACACATTAGGGCCTTTATACCTAATAAAAGAATATGCCATTATTTTGTTTACAACTTGTTGCATTGCTCCAGATGTCACCTAGAATTATTTGTAGCACATCGTTCTAATCCAGATGTTTTAGGGTATTTATTTTAAATAAACATGCAGATATCCCAGGAAAGTTAGAACTTATAGCGCCGTCTGTTTATGAAACTTTGAGTTCATGCATTTAAACTTTAAATATATGTTCATCTTCTTATTTGAATATGCAGATTGTGAAGCCATAAAGCTGATACCTGATGGGAGACGAGATGTTTCTGTGTGGACGCTGTGCTGTGCTTTCAATGCATTTCTCCCCTAAATGTGTAGTGTGTGTGAACGCCACTAAGCTGTCTGCAGGGACATAGTAATTTATTCTGCTCTGCCAACAGGCTGCCCACTGGTTCTAAGTAAGTAAACTCCTTTAGCATTACTCAATTATCCCTTGACATGTAACAATATCAACACACTTTTTGATCCCCTTGGGGAAATCTTTGTTAGTGCTACTACAGGATTTCAGTTTTGTGTCCAAAGACACCTTTAACATGGAGCCAGGAGTAAAGAGGAATGATGCTGGGGGATGTAGATGACTGCTCTGCCAGCAACAGGTTTAGGCCCTGGTGAGGGCTACGCTCATGTCCCACACTGACCTATAGATCCACTATGATAACACATTTCCAACAATAAATAGTTAAGATACAAATTTCACAAACACAAAATGTGTATCTTCCAATCCCAAAAAACTGAAGTGCTGGACCAGTGTAACACTCTCAGTTGGTTCATGTTGTCAGTAGATTAGCAATATAATTTTAATGTGAAGACCTAACCCTGTCTTGAAAACAACCCCTCCCTCCTGGATATTTTATTACTAACACTGTTTCAATAAGGAATAAAATAATCTATTAATGTACAAAATATATTTATGCTTATAGAGGACCGAACTCTAATCTGTGTCTCTACAGTTTCCACATTCTTAAAAGTTGACACTGAAAACATCCAACACACCGTACGTACCGTTAAGAGTAAAGATGAAGCCTAGTACTGAGAAATCAGTTAGCATTTTCCCCAAGATTGGCTCGTCCTAAAGTCACAGATTTTATGGGTTTCATTTTCAATTTTACAGTCAATCAATAAAACCACTATGTTGCAGGTGTCAAAATATACAGTTCTTTTTTATACATTCTTCTATAAATAAAATGTATCTTTGAAGTTGTTGTTACGGTGCCTTTAATTTACACACTGTATCTCTGTGTTAAATGGGCGAATGACAGTTGACTAGATATAAATATGAGAAGTCATAGAAGAGCAAATTAGCTCAACAATACAAAAGACTATTATGAACACAACAGATGTGTCATATCAAATTATTCTGTTAATGTTAATATTAGACAGGACAGATTATTTAAAGAATTCCATAAAGTATATGATTCATTATTAACTGTCCCTAATTGAATTCCTTATGGTTCATTATGAGAGTTGGAGGGTGTAGAATAATCAATTCAATTAAAACATATGCAGTCTATTATCTTAAAAACCTAAAGCTAAACAGTTCACATTTGAACAAGTGATTTTGAAAAGATTTTGGAGCCAAATTAATAATGTTTCCAAACATCACAGAGGGAATCATACCATTTCTAAATCTACAGTTTTTTAATGACGAGATAAGGCAGGTTTTTTAGTCTCTTTTGTCATCACGCCGATGCCGCTGCTGTGCATGAGTAAATCAAAGCTGGTTGGATGTGAGTGGTTGGATGCAGCTCACTCATATTTTCTTATTGCGCATCACTCATATATGTAACTAATATGGAAATAGTTACATATCATCTTGTTTATTTTTTGTTGCATGACTGTCTACAAAATGTACTGTGGTATTGTTGGGTGAAGTTTGATACAGCTCTTCACCACCAACTGGGGATGTCTCAGTGGAACCT
>JAUMHF010000023.1:962386-977185 GCA_032359275.1 Microctenopoma steveboyesi | reverse complement strand
TATGTTTATGCTTTTGAGCCTCTTTCCCCTGACAACATGGCAGCAATGCACTATCGTGGCCACGTACTGATCTCAGATCTGTCCCTCCAGTTTGTCGTATGTTGATGACGTCGAGGTAATGGCCGCTCTCGCTCTTCTGTGCGGGGTGCTTTAGTTTCTCCACCATTGCGGCCACATTTAGTGGTATAATATTTATTATAGAGTGTGAAAAACGATACCACCGGGAGAGGGTTGTTGTTGTTAACGCAGCAGTGCCATTTAAAACAGCTTCTGGTTGGCAAGGTGAATGAAATTTTCTGGTTGTTAGCAGTTAGCCTTTAGCTTAGCTTCGGGGGAGGCTGCATTGTTAATTGAAAGACAGTCGAGTGTGCTACAGTGTCCGCGTACTGCTGAAGCGGCCGTGCACGACTAACGCTAGTTACGCCGTTTATTTAACCCATTTGTTTGTTAAGGATAGCTTGTTGTTCGGTAAAGGCAGAATGCTCGTTGGTTTTGGTCTCTTCACGTTGTCAAGTTCTGGGCCTTGTCCACTAGCGCGGCCCAGCTAATAGAAATGTTGACGTTAGAAATGAAGTTACGATGCAGCCAAACCCGTGTAATATTTACAGACACACACAAGTAGCTATACCATAAAATCCGTACGAAACATTTGAAGTACGTGTGTTCTAGCTTCTTCTGCTGGTAGTTATGTAGATTGCAATTGCAAAGGTTTCGTTTTGCTGTTGCTGAAGAGGTGCCGGAAACACTTCAAGTGTTTTAAAAGTAAAGTAATCCAGTTTTCTCTATTTAGCCGTTTGCGTTCCATTTTGACTTCTTTTTGCACTTAATCTGATGTGTTTTGTGTGCGATGTAGAGATTTAGTGCCCTGTAACTTGTTAAGACCTTTGTCACGATACTTGAAGTCGAAAATTGTAATGTGCTGTGAAAAGGTATGTTTAAATAGCACACTGCTTGTTACTTACATTTGTTTTTGTAATACCAGAATATTCTAATGGATACTCCTGAAAGCCCTACCCAGTCCCCTCAGTCTCCTGATGAGGAGGACAAGGGCATTTCTGACAGTGAGCTGCTGGATTCTGCTGATGAAGTGGAGGACAGGGCCATCTCATGCACTGATGTAATCCATGATGAGGAAAATGATGGACTGGATGACGAGGACAAAGAGGAAGAGGCAGTGGAAAGCCGTGGAAGAGCTTTAGAAGTAGAAGAGGAGAGGGAAGAAGAAGAAGAGGTGGTCCCGGATTTTGTTTCTGACCCAGAGGACGAGGAACCTGTAGGAGAAACAGGAGCGATGAGTCATGAAGATGAGACCATTATGCTCATGGAGGGAGATGAAGATGATCCAGGGGATGAGCAGATAGATGGATTGGATGAAGAAGAAGATCAAGTAATTGACACCCCTCAGTCTCCAGACTCCGAGCCAGAACAGGTAAGGAGATTCATTGCTGAGAACGACGGAGATGACGTGGAGGAAGGTTATGATTACTACAGAAGTAATGCCTTAGTGGTGCCTGAGACCGCTGAGGTGGACGAGCAGGATAACGAAGGAAGCAAGGCAGCGGAGAACAAAGGAGCAAGAGCTGAGGAAGAGGAGAGGAGGAGAGCTGTCATGGTGAGAGAGATGGACGATGACTCAGCGTCTGTTTCCCGGGAGTTGGATGAACACGAACTGGATTATGACGAGGAAGTGCCAGAGGAGCCCAGCGTACCTACACACGAGGAAGAGGAAGACGAGGAAGATGCAAAAGTGGAGGGAGAAGAAGAGGAGAGTGAGCATAGGAGCTGTAAGAAGGAGAAGAAACCAATTCTTCCCCCATCTCCAAAAGGTAGTGATTCCAAGAAAACAGATGATGGCAAAGGGTCCGAGAGACTGCGCAGAGATTCTTTCAGAGACAAGAAGGATGAGGATGACGGAGAGATTGATGAAGGGGAGATTGATGTAAGTGATCGTAGTTTTTATTAATTCTGCGCACCACATTCACCGCCTTTATGATACTGGGACAGAAAGATATATTGATCATGATCTATTTATTCCTTTATATATTTTGGAGGAGAATCAGCAATACTTGATTGAGAGTTAAGTAGAGTTGTCACAACATATGTACAACATGCTAATTATTACAGTTACGTTTGACTTCGATCAGACATGGACATAGCAGCGTCTTGCTTTTGCTTAGAGAAAGATCACTACGGTGTGCAAAGGTCTGGGTAAAGTCAGCCAAAGTAAGTAGTTCTGTTTTTTGATGGTACACCCCAGTCAGTTGGGTTATATTAGGCTTAACCGGATCTCAGCCTTCCAATTCTATCCAGTTACCACTGCCGTGTCCCCAACTCTATGTCACTGTTTTAAAATTCACATAGTGGTGATTCATACGTAGTCTTCTTGTTTTTCCTTCCAGCCTCTCATCACACTACCTGCAGGAATCATCATGTTGTACTTGAGCCATAATAGCTTTTCTTGAGTCCAAATCACGGCGTATTGTTTAGAAAGCAACATATGCCCAACATGCGTTAAACGGCAACATAAAAAAAATACATTATGTACACAGTGATGTTGGATGTCACGTTTAATGTCACATTGCTAATACTAGTGTGTTAGTACTTATGTAAAATGAACACTGGAGCTCCTTTAGAGCACTTCCTGTGCAAATAGACAGATGCTAATCAAAGTACTGCCAGTTTTACACCAAGGCCCACTCAGTGTGAGCTGAATAACTTCCCTCCTCAACCCATATTTAAGCTTAGCAAAGGTGATGTCTAACCTGATACTAATAATGTATGCCATACAACCAGAAATGAAAGGATTAAACAATGAACCAGTGAATATTGCTGAGGCTCAGTGGTAAGGTATTCTTCTAAGTTTACCGGTGCTTGTCAGTTGAGCACAACATTAGTTTTCTAGTGTGGCACTTTGTGTAAAGCTTGGTTTAGCACTTTCACTGCTGCTGTCTCACTGGCATAGGTGTCATTATAGCTGCCATAGTTGTCTAATGATGCATTCACATGCACGAAATGCAAATTAGCTGAGCTCTGGCAAATCTGTGCTTTTGAGGCTGTGTTGTCCTGAAACTATTATTTATACTCTTGTAAATCAGTTGTTTACTGATGAATCTACCTTTGGGAGACATAAAAACATTGTGATTTTTTTACGTGCAGTTTATTTTTCTGTTCTACAAAGTTAAATTACTATTGTGTTAAAGATATTTTAAATAATTTGTAAACTGCAGGAGAGCAGTGATCAACTATACCCATGTGATAAGTATAATTGAAAGCAAAAGACCCTGCTGATCCCCAAGGGGATCAAAAAAGTATTCATCATCATTATTATTATTATTATTACCAAAAAACACAAAGGCCTGTTCAGCATTTGCATAAACACATCTTAATTATCCCCAACACTTTAGGGCAAATATTCTGTGGAATGTGAATTTTTGTGGAAGGTGAAACATTGTGGTGGTAGTGTGATGGTCTGGGAATACTTTGCTGCTGATTGATGGAGCCATGTATGATGTGGTCTACCAGAAACCTCCGAAGGAGAATGACCGGTCATCGGTTTGTAACGCTAGACTCAGCCACACGTTGGTTCCGCAGTAGCATAAAAACACACCAGCAAGTCCACATCTGAATGGCAACAGGCCTTGATCCTGTTGCCCAACATCTATTTAAAACCACCCGTGAATGGGGGCATTGATTATTGCAGCTTTCCAAAGGAAGCATATTTAACATAGTTGGCATATGGTCAAAGAATAAAGGTATTTAACATACATACTTGAATGTATGTCTCCTCTAAAAATGAACGTGGTATTTGCTAGCATGCAGTTTCTTTCCAGTTGAAAATATTTTTTTTATGTATATAAACTGAAGTGTGTTGAAACGTGTCTTGTATCCCAGTGCTATGTGCACATATCTTATGGTTGTGAAAGGGAGACTTGTCTATAGTTATTTTTGTCATGACTGTGCCGTGAATACGTGTGTACACCTTTGTTGTGGGTCACTCTCCTTTTTTGTCTACTATTGTGAAGTCTATCATGTTGTATCATGCTTGTCAAGCAACTCTTTAAGTGTTTGTCTGATTTCTCTTGCGCGTGTGTGGGCAGGATGATGACCTGGAAGAAGGGGAGGTCAAAGATCCCTCAGATAGGAAGATCAGACCACGTCCCATCTGCAGGTTCTTCATCAAAGGTAGGTGGTGCGAAGTAGAGCATGAGCCACGCAGCAGCATTGCTGACATCATCACTTATCTATGCAGCTTTTAGAAATATATCCTAAGACTAGCTGTAGTATGAGACTAAAAAAAAGATTTACCCTGCTTCATTCAACCATGCATGTGATCTGCATGTCGCAGATGGCGATTCCTCGAAGCCTCAAGGTATCCTCTGCAACTCAGTGAATTTTCACATTCATTATTGAGCAGTGCCATTGGCTTAGTACAAGGTCCACCTCAGTCACAGCAGTTTGTTGAACTGTAGATTGATAAATATCTAAACCCTTTGGCAGTAGTTACTATAACTGTCACTATTATAGTGTCCAACATAGCATTTCCCCTGGCTAGAGAAATCATTTTCACACTTTCTCTCCTGTTTAAGCATTAAAAGTTCAGACCTTCGTAGAGTAACTGCTAGGAGGAGATTGATTGACAGTGGTCTACAGCCAATCAGGACGCAGAACACAATGCGCTGTAAAAACACGCATGCAAAATAGCACTAAAAAGAATTCTGCAAAACTGCGAGGCTGCGAAAGGTGAACCGCGTTATAGCGACCACTGTATGTTAATTTACAATAACTGGCCAATTTATTAGGTACAATCAAAACAACGAAAAACACTGTACCTCTGTCCACCACAACATTAAAACCAACAGCTGGTTTTAAAGTTGTGGCTGATGGTATCGGATCCATCATGAAAAGGCATCCTTGGACTGGTGAATTAAAGCTTATCCATCTGCTGATGTACTCGAGCTTCTTGATAAAATAACGTATTTTATTGTAAGATGTGTGCTTCGGTCTATTCTGGTGTAATAGCTCATATGTAAATATCTGAACACATTAGATACTGGGAATGTGGTAGCTCTTCTAATGCGACTTGTTCCACAGCAGGGGGAGGCATTGGGCTCAAAATAGATTTCTTTTCTAATGCCATTCATTGAATCTTCTAACAGGAAACCAGAAACATAAGATTAAGAGATAAAATTAAATAAAAGCAGTGAGGTTGTCTGGCAATTCAGCAGTATATGAGAATATCTCAATTTTATTCTCAGAAAGCGTCTGCAAAGTAAAGTAAAGTCTTCATCAAAGAAACTACTTCAATTGATAATGTCTGTTTTTTTTTACATTTTACATTAGAAGAAGAAGAAGAATCCGCTTTATTGTCGTTGAATACATCTTTACATGTTACAACAAAATTTGTCTTCTGCATTTGACCCATCCCCCCTTGGGGGAAGCAGTACGCAGCCACAGGCGGCTGCCAACTTCTGCATCCCAGCCCCCTGCCTTAACCACTGAGCTACCAGGCCGCCTCAAAGCTCAAAAACTCTTTTATGTTGTTTACTGTAGGAAATTGTACTTGGGGCATGAACTGTCGGTTCATCCACCCTGGAGTGAACGACAAAGGAAACTATTCCCTCATCAGTAAACCAGACCCCTATTCGCCTAATGGAGCGCCTCCTGGAGGACCCCATCCACTCATCCCTAATAATCCCTGGGTACGTCTTTACTCCACCTCTCTGCATATGGCCATACGAAGATACTGTTGCTTTTGTAACTTTACTGTTGTAAAGTAGAGAAATATGAGTAAATCATGTAAAACACTGAGCTCTCTGCGAGCATATGCGCAAATGTGGAATGAATAATTTTTTGCTGCTTCAGGCTGGGCCAGCAGTGGAGGAGCTCCCTCCACCCCCCCTTCCAGTGGAGCCTCCTGTGGAGAGTGCCTGGGAGAGAGGACTCCGTCATGCCAAAGAGGTGAACACTTCAACTGCCTCTCATTGAAATAATGTTCACCTTGTGCCAAATGTTGTTTGTTTAAATGTGTGCGAATGACTGGATTTGCAGTGTTATTGTACTGATACTAGTTTACTAACAGTGTGTAATCTTAGACATTTCTAGCATCTGTACTTTATTAATATATATATTTCTATCCGTTATTGTTGTGCACTAGGAAATAAAACTATACGCTGTTGGTTATAAAATTTGTGGAGCGGTCATGGCATGTGGCACACACGGACACATTTTCAATTGTGGGTCATAAGAGGACCTATAATAGCTGCCTCACTGTAGCTGCTGGAAAGGCATCTGTTACACAGCATCATGGTGAATCACAGAGTACAATGGTTAGAACTGAGCAGTTGTTGCAGGCATATAGAGAATGAACATCCAGCATTTTATCTCTTATCAAGAGACCATGACCACGATGGCCGTGTATAAAAGGGAGCGAGATCACACTGCTTTAGATCAGACGCTATTATCCAAAGTGACATACTTATTTGCTTCTGCGTCTCGTAGGTGCTGAAGAAGGCCACAATTCGCAAGGAGCAGGAGCCAGACTTTGAGGAGAAGCGTTTCAACGTGACCATTGGAGAAGACGAGAGAGAGTTTGACAAAGAGAATGATTTCTTTCGAGAACGCAGCTACCGCATCATCCGAGAGTACGACTGCTCACTTTGATAGTTAAAAGTTGTCTGATCCAGCAAGTGTGATTCTGCCACCAGTGAAGCTAAAGGTTCTAGATGAGCTAATGAAACCTGCGTAGCATGTACTTTTCTATGCACTTAAGTACTCGCGTTGTACTAAAAGCATGTGTAAATACAGCAGATTAGTAATCTGATTTCTTTTGGAAACATGACCCACAAATTCAACAGTCAGTCCATTACACGACTTTCTCTGCCTGCTGCCTCTAGTTTTGTGGCCATTAGAAATACAGTTCAACACAATTATTTTGTAGCAAATATGTCTAATGCAAATAATTTATTTTCTGTTTACTTTTTCAGTGAAATGGAGTTCAGAGATCCTCTCTATGGGTAAGCGTGGATTTAATTAAAGTCAGTTTTCTGTTCTGTATGAAAAACCTGAAACCTCACTGGGCTAATGACACAGCAGAGATTGAGAAGTACAATGCATTGATTTGAATGGTCAAATGAATAGCCCTCTCCTAAATAGATTGCCTGACTGGAATCAAGCCCCAGTAAACACTTGGCACAGGCCTCTTAAAGAACCCAGATTCAAAGGAAATGTACAATTATATATTATAGTACTATACTTCACTGTACTTTGGGGCCTGGTTACCTGACTGGGATGCAGAAGGTCACAGGTTCTACGGTCCCTAGCTCCCTGTAAGTCCTTTTGAATAAAAGCGTCTGCCAAGCAAACTAAAGAAAAAGAAACTAAAGAAAGATACCTTCATCTGAGGCGCTGTTTTGACAAGAACATCAGACTCATTGGGATCCATCTGATGAATGAACTCAAAGCCAAAACAGTAACAGAAGATGATTGGTCAAACATTTTCATGGATAAACATTGTAAGGTTTATAACCCCGAAGATTAGAACGGCACAAAGTAATAAATATTTCCATGGTCCCTGCTGGAGTAAGTTTAGTAATGCTGGTTATTTTCATATTTCATGGTAGTTTTCCGAGCTCCCCGCCTAGTAATTAAATATGATAACAGAGATCAGGTCAATAGTTACAGGGTGTCCCCTTTAAGAGCATTAAAAGGTAGTAAATCAAATAATCAAACATTCAGGCCATTTATTAATCGTCATTTCATGAGGTGTTACATTTTCACGTAACTTTATTTAACATGGGTTTAGACGTTAGATTTTAATTAGGCGACGTCTGTGATGCTAACGTCGTGTCAAACAGTTTGTGCAGAAACACCGGCTGCTGCTGACGCTCAAAGAAGCTCAATCACTTTCTAACTTTCCGTGTAGTATTCATGCCCCAGGCAGAGACACTGAAAGGAATAACTGTGTTTATTTTAATGACTGCAGTCAATAGAACAACTATTTTAAGAAGGTGTTTGACACAGCTCATTAATCAATGCGTGATCGGGTGCTGTTTAGAAAATGAAATTAATCATATAGTCTATATTAATCTTCAGATTTTGATTAGTCCCCGTTCTTCAAAAAACAGCTTGTTGATAGCATTAGTTAAATACATGCAAGATATTTTTAAAGTGCAGCGTTTGTTCAGAAATTGTGTTCTACTGGATCAGAAAAAGAATCTGAGTTTAAAAGTTAGAAAAGTAGTCGATTAAAACAATTTCAGCTCAATGTCGTGTTGGTTTTAAAAACATTCTCAAGGAACTGAAAAGGATAAATTTAAGCTTAGGGTTTTTGTATATACCCTGTTACGTAACAGACTGAGTTCAGCTTTAGTGTAATCTATTTTGGAAATGTGCCAAATGCACTTTCAAAGCATGACAGACGTCTATTACAGATGCTTTTGATGGAGCGTAAAAAAACAATACGTAAGCAATGGTTTTGTAAGGAGGAGTCACTGAGGATCTCTGAATGCATAAAAATAGTACAGGAAATGTATGTTCTGGAACAAATGACCTTCTCTCTGAGACATGTTTTCGACTAATGTGTAAAAGTTTATACTGTACTTGGGATGTACGTGAAGTAACCTCCGCCCTATTTCCAGTTTTACAGCACCTCTGTCTTTGAAATACATACAGGTGCTGGTCATAACCTTAAACTATCACAGTAAAGTTTATTTATTTCAGTAATTCCATTCAAAAAGTTAAACTTGTTTCATTCATTACACATATACTGATATATTTTCAATATTTATTTCTTGAAATGATTAGAACTGACGACTAAAATCCCAAATTCAGTATTTCAGAAAATTAGAATATTAATTACGACCGATGCAAAAAAAGTTTTTTTGTAGTTGGGGCTCCTTTGGCCTGGATCACTGCAGCAATGCGACGTGACAGGACCACTGTCTTTGCAAGTTTTGTTTGCAGTGTTTGTTTGTGATGTATATTGTCTCTGCTGTGTCCCTGAGCAGAGATCCATATGCCGATCCGTACTATGATTACGAAATGGAGGCCCTGTGGCGAGGGGGTCAGTATGAAAACTTCAGAGTGCAGTACACAGAAGCGCCTCTTCCTTACCACTACAGCGTGAGTATCCTCCACCACAAAGCCAAAATGCCTTTAAGACAACGCAGAGACACCCCATATTCCTGCACACACATACCTTGTCCTGGTCCCAGAACAAATTCCTGGAGCACCAAATGTGTCTGCAGCTGCTAATAATAGTCACCGGTTCAATGTTTACTTGTGCTGGAGTCTTTATTTGTTTGTTTTTATTATTTATGTTATTATATATTTTAGTATTTCGAATCTTGACTAAATAGAATGTTTTCCCTTTCTTCTCGTTCATTTTGACAGGAGCGCGAGCGAGAACGAGACCCTCGGGAGCGGCACCGGGACAGAGAGAGGGAGCGAGATCACCGTGAGAGGGAGCGCCGGCTGAGGGAGAGGGAGAGGGAAAGAGAGCGTGAGCGCGAGAAAGAGAGGATGCAGCGGAAAGAAGAGTGGGAGAGAGACAGGTTGAAGCGAGATGACAAGGAGAGGCCCAGGATGCGTCCTCCTCGGGACGTCCGGGAGAAGAAGGAAGAGGACAAACTGAAACCACGCTCCCCTCTAAACTTGCCACCCAAGTAAGTGACCTCTCAGTTGACTTTTGGTTAAACAAAATGCAACAGATAAAAATATCGATCTACGGTTGGTGAGGTGAGATGCTATAGGACTATTCCTTCAGCCCCGTCCCATTCTTTGTTTGTAGACCTGAAGCAGGAAGGTTTCTGTATCTCTGGTCACGCGTGCCTTCCAAGTTTCAGCCTTAATGAAGCAGAAGTAGTCAAAACTGTTTTGTTGGTAAAAACGTCACTCAGCATATCTTCACTGGTGTCGGCTGTTTGTTGAGTGTGTCAGGATGTCTAATTACATGCAGCTCCTACACATCAGCTGTGACCACAGTGATTGTTTTTTCAGGTTGTTTATCTCTGTTCCTAAGAGCATGTTTCTTCACATTTGACACAGACATCCACTCATAGATGCACAGATTGACTTTCAACTCTCGACAGACATGCGTGCGTGTAATTCTAGTTAAGTGATGGTACGTTGCCAACGTCATAAAGGTGGATGTGTTCGTTTTTGGTAGAAGCAGCGGCACCAGGAAACGTGCAACAATACCTTTGGCAGTCTCATATAATTTCACCGCTGTTATTGTCTAGCTGTCCTGGTTTTAAAATTTTCACAGATGTTTACTGTTGACTTAGGATATGAAGCTCCTATTAAGTGGGTATGGGTTGCACCTTTCCACCCTGACCTTACAGCTATCAGCTGACAGTCACTGTACCATTACGTGGTATTCTATTGATTTAACCTGAATCAACTGCATTAATTAAATGTCAGTTTGGACTCACGGGATGTTGAGGATGTGTCACCATCATAAATTTGCCAGTGTTAGTGTTATAACATATTACTACAAAAACTATGATGATGTGGAAATGTTTTTTGGAACAACAGATGTCTATTTTTCCCGTAGTTTTAAGAACTCACTATTCACTTTTAGTAATTGTGGGATGAAAGATATTTGAAACCATCAGAGCTCCTTCTAAAGATGGATGCCCAACCAAATAAAAAAGTTTATCTATGCTATGCTATCACAGATTTTTATAAAGTAAACTTCTTTATGTCACTGTACCTCTGTTCAGCATTGGACAACTGTAGTTTTCATGTCCTATATTTTCATTGATGTATTGTTTGGCTCTGGGGCCAGCAGGCGAAAGGGAAGCTCATCAGTCACAGAGAGCCACATTCATCGTTACACATACTGTAAAGAATCTGTGCCTTTGAATATTTAGCCTCACTAAATGTTCCAGTGGAGAAAAATAGACTCGTCTTGTAAGAAATGCTGATGTCACAGGTGTCACAGCTGTGCCTTTAATGTCAAATGCGGATTGACACATTTCATTGAAAGGCATTCTGTTAACACCGAGAAACGTGCAAGTGACTTTTTCAAGCACCTGAGCCTTTAGAGTTGTCATGGGAACCAAGGTTCCATAAATCCAAGTTAGACCGTAGCCATCTTTTTTCCTGAGCCTTTTTCTAATGTGTGATTTTGTATTTATTTGGCTGTTGCAGAAGGTATAGATATTAACAATAATAATAGTAATGATTTGAAGCAGTTCTTGTTACTGAAATGCTTGAATGTTTCCAGTATGCGCTCGCACTGAAGTCGTATTTCTTGTGCCAGCAACAGAACATATTCTTGTCACGCCGCTAATTGGTTCGGCATTCTTTCAAGTCCACTGTGATTCAGAGGCCTGTCTTATCACAGATTATCAGTTCATGACTGATAACACAACCAGTGGCGTCACATATTTGTGATGGTGTGTAAATGATGCTCTTGCTAAATGAGAGCCAAAACCCATGTTTAAGCAAAAACAACTGTGACGTGGAAATCGATTCAAAATGAGAAGTAATTTTCTGAGGGATGTCCCCAGTTCCCTGTAATCTGCGTTGGGGCATGTTTGGAGAAGAACTTATTGAATCTAACCGAGTTTACTATTTGAAAAATGTAGAAATGTGTGCTTTTCTGGGGGTTACTGTTCTTTTTACAACTTGTTAATCTACTATTAATATGTTCTAAAGTCAGTTTAAGCAGTTTAGGCTTTAACCCGTGTTTTTATGTTATTAAATTACATATTAACCGAAGTGGTTTTCAATACAGATACTTTTGTCTTCTGTCCTTCAGTATTAATTAGTAAAACAAATGAATCGCAGCTTTCATGAGGTTTGTCCTCTGAGTGACGCTGAGTTCATGCAGTTCAGCTCCAGCTTCTGTACCTGACTGAGCCCATCTGATGGACCTTCAGAAAGCTCCTCAGACCAAAGCGTTGTGCATATGAATGTCTGCAAACAACATGTATACATCGTCCTTTTTTTTTTTTTGTTTTGCTCATGGGCTTAACATCTCACCTTAACACACTTCCCTTTTTTCATTCCTTCCTCAAAGGAAACATAAATTTTGAGAACTAAAAATAGCTCCTGTGTTGTGATGCTATTTTTAGCTCCACTTGTTTGCTCTTGCATCACCCTTCTAGAATTTCTCATTCACCAGCGCATACACACTGAGGGACACGTGTTTATGATTTCTGGCTCCTCAGTTGTTTACACGAGTGCAGTATCTGTTCTTGTTGCCACCAAAAGCAGGTTCTGTCGTGACACTGATCTTATAAAAAGCCTGGTCTCATATATGAGATCTGACTCCCTTAAGAATTCATTAAAAAGTCTTTACCAAAAGAAGTTTAATCCACAGGGGGAATGCCCACTTATCATATTCATTTCCTCTAACACATATTTAGATTCAGGCTTAATGACACTTGAATTTGTTTTCTTTCTTGCAAGAATAAACGTGATATGTTTTAGGGGAAATCCCATGCATACGATGATGGTAAACGGTCTGCCCAGGAATTGGTCCGAACCAGCGCATACTATTGAGATGTCTCTCTATTGAGATTTCCACCTTTTAGTGGTGTCGTCATATAGCTGTCCAACAACAATTTCCCCACATGGTTCAATAATCTATATCTTAATTTTTTAAAAATTACACCCAGAGCCTCCAGTTAGAAGACATCAGTGTTGAGCTGGTACTTCGACAGTCAGTGGATTTAACCCCACGGCGTACAGTGGTGATGTATTAATGAAGGCAGTACAGGGAAAGTACACTGTGTACATCGAGGAGTATTAATGAACCAACATGGTTCATTGATTACAATGTTACAACGAAATGCATTCTCTGCATTTAACCCATCCCCCCTTGTGGGGAGCAGTGAGCAGCCACAGGCGGCGCTCGGGGAGCTAGCGCTGGGTGTCTCGCTCAGGGACACGCCTGGTATGGGGGATGGGCTGGGTGAATCAGCTGGGAATCGATCCCGGGATTCCCGCTTCCCAGCCTTCCACCTTAACAACTCTAAAAAATGTATGAAAAAAAAGTATGAAGTCGAGTATAGTCTTCCAGTGGGATGCAGTGTCTGTGAAGTTGGCTCAGTGTGGTCCACTGAACAAAAGAGGTGGACCAACCACTATATATTTATTTATATCAATTTTCAAATGACAAAATACTCTGGTATGTCCAGTTTATCCTTGTATGGATGTTTTTAGATATTGAAAACTAATTACACTGTCGATAATTAAATCTTCTCAGCAGGCCCATGGAGCCTCCCTCAAAGAAGGAGGTTGTTCCCTTAATGAGGCGGCCAGATGAGTGGAAGGACCCATGGAGACGATCCAAATCCCCCAGGAGACGCCCGGGACTGGGCTCCCCAACACGAGGCCGCCGCCGACATCGGCCCTCAGGTTCCTCCGTCTCTCTGTCCAACTCCTCCAGGTATAAAACACGCTGACAAACCTGAGCTCCGTAATTCTTAATGTTGCGCTGTGATGTTTGTACTGTAGAAAACTGCTCAGAGAAAACATTTTGACCTGATGTTTAGACAAAAGGTCTCTGCATACAAGCATCTTTACAAAACATTTCACTAACATTGACAATTTTCACTAATGTGCCAGTGCAGGTACAACGGTGGGGGGGGCTGGTAGAGAGCAGGATTTAATTCCATGAATATTAAGTTCACATGCTGTGTGTGTGTGTGTTGCAGGTCTTCTTCTCGCTCCTCGTCCTACACGGGCTCTGGGTCATCTCGTTCCCGCAGCCGGTCCTCCTCATTCAGCTCCTACTCCAGCCACTCGTCCCAGCACAGCTCCTTCAGCGGCAGCCGCTCCAGGTACGTACGCAGGTTCCTCTGTGTGTTTATTGCAGGACATGCGTTGTTGCTGTTGAATCATCGCTAATGATGAGTCATAGCGTCTTTCTGCTGCTTCAGCTTATATTCTTTATATACAATGTCTTCAGTTCTTCCACTGAGTGCAGTGTATGACTCTTTTTGCTCGGACAACGTACAAGATCATCGAACACCTCTTCATGCTAAGCATTTCTGTAATTAACCACAGGTGTTGCCTTGGTGTAGTAATGTTTTGGAAAGAATGAGGAACCTGTTGAGTAGTCGGCTTTATTCTAGCTCATGATTATTAAGTTATTAGTGTCCTGACGCAATTCCATTTGTCCTCTGTTTTTGACTTGATCTTTATTAGTCATCTGCCTTAATAATAATGCCTGACAACACGCACCAACCTGTTGAATGTTAATGTGATGTATTTAGGGCTCTACAAAAAGGAAATGAAAACATCTGTTCAGCTGAGGAGGAGACAACTGTTTGATTCCACTGTGTGTCTGATTGCTCAGCTTAATTAGCAGTTCACTCATTATGTTATTAGCATTGTCTGAATCTTTGTCGTCATGGAACCCTGCCCAAGGTGTAGACCTGAAACATCATCCAAACCGATTAATAAGCTGGCACACTTAGTATTTATGAGCTGGAAAGGCTAGAGAACGACCACAAAACTGTCACCTAAGTACTTTATTCAGTAACTTTCTTCTTTTGGATTCAATGTTCTGAACAATATGCTCATTGATGAACATTTTAAAGTGTCATTGCTGAGAGTTTTTGTTTCTGAAATCTTTGAAAACTACTTGTAGATCAGCGAGATCACGGCACAAAAACATATAACGTCGTCATTGCGCAGTTTCTCATTGTTGAAAATGAAAGTGAAAGAGTGGCATAAAGCAGCGTCAAACCACTGGATACTTGTATGGTGTGATCTAGTGTTTTTACTACTTTTATTACTGGTTCATAGGTCTCGATCATTTTCCACGTCTCCATCGCCAAGTCC
>JAUMHF010000023.1:922946-958955 GCA_032359275.1 Microctenopoma steveboyesi | reverse complement strand
TTTATTCAGTAACTTTCTTCTTTTGGATTCAATGTTCTGAACAATATGCTCATTGATGAACATTTTAAAGTGTCATTCCTGAGAGTTTTTGTGTCTTAAATCTTTGAAAACTACTTGTAGATCAGCGAGATCACGGCACAAAAACATCTAACGTCGTCATTGCGCAGTTTCTCATTGTTGAAAATGAAAGTGAAAGAGTGGCATAAAGCAGCGTCAAACAACTGGATACTTGTATGATGTGATCTAGTGTTTTTACTACTTTTATTACTGGTTCATAGGTCTCGATCATTTTCCACGTCTCCATCGCCAAGTCCAGCAGCAATGAGGAATGTAAAGAACAAACCGGAAGTTCCTCCTGTATTAGCAAAAGGGTAAATTTTAAATACTTACATTCATTTAATCCATCAGCACAATTTTTATTATCTGCTTCCAGTCAATCGTCTCCTTAAATAGATACTTGTTAGTATTTATTGTGGTATTAAATAGAATAAACTCAGAAATATGTCTTTATTTAGAGTTTGCTTCAACATCATTATGCACCATACCTGTCGATTATTATTTATTGATTGTTACCTACAACAAAGCATGTGCTCAGCATGTGCTTCCTGTCACTGCCTGCATGCTTGGGAAAAATATGAAATGCCTTTTCCTCCCTTAAGCATGCCCCTGAAGCCCGGTGCCATGCCCCCTCCTCGCAGGGACAAGCCTCCCGTGAAGAAAGCCCCCACTCCTTCTCCACCTGGTGTACTGCAGGGCAGACCCGCCAAACCTATGGTAGAAGGAAGTAAGCCTCCCACCAATCCTCGGGAGGCTGGAACTACCACTGGAGGGGCGGGCGGCAGTGGAGTCGGGAGGCCCCCGCCACCACGGGAACCTGGAAAGCCTCCCAACACGAGGGAAGGCAGGCGGAAAGAACGGCAGCAGCATCCTCCCCGGCGGTAAGTGCTTCACCTTTCATCAGACATCAGATTTAATTAGATTACATTTTAGGATTACAGATTATTCACTTAGCAACGTGGAAGGTTTATAAATGTCCTTTATCTTCCTGTTGGTGATCGTGATGGAGTACATTCAGCAGCTTCTCTGTGCATTGAAACATTTGAAGGGTTTGTTTGACTGCTCTCATTGGGCTGACAAACACACAGTTCAGTGGGAAAGTCCAAGGAGATCAGTGGTCTGAAAAAGAGGATGGACGATTTACACAAGTCAGGATTGTGGCTTTTCTAAACAACTGCACATACCAGCATCATCAGTTCAAACACTTACCAGTAAGTTATTTAGATCTGGAGCCTCTTTGGCGTGGAAGTGGACCGAGGGGGGCTCATTTGGTCTTTCATGATGGATGGCTGAACTGATGTTTGTATCAGACGGTACTGTACGGAAGGTTCCATGGTCAGTAGAGACATAGACTGAGTTTGACATTGTTTTGGCCACAATAACCAGAGATATGACCAGGAGAGTTAAGATTTGGCCATCAAACTCCTGATACAGTACGGTGGAGGTAGCGTCATGCTCTGTTCATGAATAACGGAGGAGGATTTTCTCTTCAGTATAACGTCAAACCTCAGCTAGACAGTTAAAGCATGGATGTGATTGGGTGTTCCCAAGTGACTTTCAGCCAAGTGTTAGATGTGCTGTGATGATTGGTTTTGGACCGTTGCTGACGTCATAAAACTCCAAAGAATTATAGACTATACATCCAGTGATTGGGATTTTCATTGGTTTATGTTGTGCAATCATTCTGACTCAGCAGAAAATCAGTCCATTGTCTGACAGTAGAAAAGGTGCAATATGTAAATGTGATCTACTACATTGTCTGTTCGCTGTGTTTTCGAGTTGAAAGTGATTTAGTTTAAAGTAAACACACACAGAAGTACATTCAACGTGACACAAAGCAAACCCACTCCCATTATTGGTTAATTTATCGAATTGTATGGATTATATCATTGAGTAACCAAGTAATTCGATCAATAAATGTGTTAATAAGCAGCAGAATATATACAAAGACAAGTCAGGATCAACTAACTGGTTTTCTTTTTAGATATAATTCCGTATTTTATTGTTTAAATGACATATTGTCAAAACAAAACCAATTTAATGCTTTTAAAGATCATACATTACATAAAACATGATCTGAAATGCTCATGTTAATATTTTTATTACATACATAAGTGATGGCTTCAAAACGGGTCAATATGACCCACAACATAAGAGAGAGGCTACGTTATGCAGCCTAAACTCAGCTCAGGTTCTGGCTTTGACCAAAAGAAGACTGGAACAAGGCGGCACAAACCAGAGTCCCACATGGATCCTAGACATACAAAGCTTGGTACTGGGTCAGACCCCTTGTTTGTTATAACGCCCCTGTCATTACTCATAGGCTCGTATTAAAGCCGTGACCTGTTGGTCGCTACTTTTGCAACTATGAGCTGTTGAAGTGAGTTTTTCCTGCGGGGCTGTTGGGTTTTCTATGTTATTTTGCATTTACCTATCTTTTGTAAGGTCTTAAACCTTACGGTGCCTCCAGATAACTTATGTTGTGAATTATAAATAACTATATAAATAAAACTGAGTTGAATTGAATCACAGTATAGTTTAAACATTCTCAGTCAGCTCTAGTTGTTTTTGGAAGGAATGTGAGTGTTCACATATCCAGGCTACACGCTGTCTTTACTATACCTAGACATATCTTTGTTGTCCTAGAAATGAATTTATTACATGTTCCGTTATTCATTGACCTAAATAAATAGCGTATTTATATATATGCTGTGGAAGTAATAAAAAACATCTCTGTCACAGTAATGCGAATAGCAACCTGTTCTTCTGCATCCTTGCAGAACTTTCAGCCTCCTTGCTCATTCCTCTCTATGCACAGGAAGGGAGGCCTGGTAGCTGGTAGTTAAGTGGGTTCCCAGCCCATCCCCCACACAAGGTGTGTCCTTTAGTAAGACACTTAGCGCTAGCTGCCCACTGCTCCCCCCAGGGGGATGGGTTGAATGCAGAAGGACACATTTCACTGCACGTTGTACACTGCGTAACTATGTATGTGACAAATAAAATTGGAATTTTATTTAATTTCCTTTTTAGATTTATTTATTTAAAGTGAGCTTTGAGAATCTGACCTTCGAGGTCGGCTTCAGCTGGCTAAATGAAACACTACACCAGTAAAAGAAAGCACTCATGCACCTACTCTTCAAAACCAGAACTCGCATTTAATCAAAAGAAACAGGAAAACAGTTGGATGTCATACTGTCCTACAGATTTAAAACCTGATTATCACATAAACCAACCAAGTTAATGAAAAGTGTGTGTGTATACATGACCTGGCCGGCCTACGTGTTTTGTTTAGCATCTGCAGGGAAGTTTGTTCACATTTTCAATAAGCAGAACTGTGTCTCCTAACACATTCATATTTGCATTTATTTATTTATGTGTGACAGTGATACTACGGGTGTATCCCACAGCTGTGCCTTCGGGGGGGTAGACCGTAGTGAGAGTGTGTGGGCAAGCGAGTGGGTGAATGCCTCGAGGAAAAACTGCACTTTTTGTGTGTCCGTGTGTGAGAGAGGGCAACATCAGCCAGAGAGGAACAAGAGTTAAAGGGCAGGGAAGAACAGTAAGAGTGTGTGCTACTGTTTTTCATTTCTGCGTGTGGGTGGACTTGTGGGCAGAATGGGTCACACCGTGGAAACTATCCCGGAAAACCAGCTCCAGCACCTGTTTATTATTTTGTTTTTTAACTACTTCCCTCCACCTGATTGATGGGTGGTGTAATGTAGCGATAGTTGCTCAGTCGGTTGGACGAAGGAACGGTCTGAACACGTGTGAGTGATAATCATTTATTTCCATCTACTGTAGCTGGTGTTATGCATTCTTGCTCATGGTAGCGCAGTGGTTAAGGCAGAGGGCTGGGATGCAGAGATAGCACCAGGGGTGTCCCTGAGCGAGACGCTCGTTGTAACATGTAAAAATGTAATCAATGACAATAAAGCGGATTCTCTCGCACAACATGGAGAGAAGGGCACAAAAAGACAAACACTCATGTTGGTCCTTAATATTTAGGATAAAGACCCTAAACATTGTATAAATATATTTTAGAAAAGTTGTCCAATGTAGAACCGTGAACAATTCATCACCTGCTATTGTCAGCACACACATGATCCATAAGTAGAAGAGAAGCAGTTCTTTTTGTCAGCCAATCATGCCACCACCGTAACGCTGCCTCCACTGCGTTTGAACGCGAGCAACAAACTGTTCTCTTCCCATTTCATCAGATGTCCGTGTCAGATCTTTGCAGTGCTGTAGAAAGGCTTCCTAACCACTTCGTACCTTTGCCACACATACACCTCACTTGCAGAGAAGAAAGAGAAAATGGGTGTGCTGTTTTTCCGATTGCAGATATTGTGGAATTGCCCCGTGTGTCATCTATTTGTTTGGTTGTTTACACATTCAATACACATGACATATAGACAAAAACTGCAGAACATGAGAACCTATTGGGGGAATGACTTTAACCAAGTGCTGTTTCACCCACTTTATAATCATTTACTATCAAGGAATGCTTATGTTTGACAATATCTGAACTTGGGTTTCTATTTTAAGAAAACTACCTGCTGTATTCTCAGTTCTGTCTGTGTCCTTCTCTCTCTTGCAGGCGAACTTTGAGTGGCAGTGTTAGTGGAAGTGGTAGCAGTTATACTGGTTCTAGCTCCAGATCCAGATCCTCGTCAAACTCCCTCTCACGTTCACGCTCTATATCCAGAAAATCCAGGTACTTGGATTGAGTAAATGCTGATAACATTTAACACTCTAACACTGTAAAGAAGACCATACCATACGATACCAACTTTATTTATAAAGCACTTTAAACAAACCACACAGGACCAAAGTGCTGTACAGAAAGTCAAATAACAGAACAATTAGAATCGGCCTCTCCAGGTGGTAGTTATAGTATGAGGATTGAAGTCTATTTATCTGTTACCTTCATCTTGCATTCTAGATGTTCTAAATGAACATATGATGCGTGACTGTGATTACACAGCCTGGCTTACATCACATGTGTGCACTCTCCTCTCTTATCTCTGTGCTTGTCTCTGTTGGGGAAACCCTGCAGGAAATCCAGGTATCATAGTTGTCATTCAGCGTGGGTGTGTGTGCGCGCACGCACGCACACGTTGCGTTGTGTGTTACTCACCCGTCATCTCTTGCTGCAGATCCCTGAGTGTGAGCAGTGTGTCATCGGTGTCATCAGCATCATCCAGCAGCAGCTCGGTGCACAGCGCAGATTCAGATGACATGTATGCCGACTTGGCCAGCCCGGTGTCCTCTGCCAGCTCTTGCTCTCCCACCCCAAATCATCCCCGCAAAGAGCCGGGCCCTGCGCGGGACAGACCTCCACACGGAAGAGACAAAAACAAGGGTTAGTGCAGGCAACAAAGCCCCCACAGTCTGAGGGCATACAGGGTGTATGGAACAGCATAAAAACCATTTAAATTCTCCAAAAGACAGCTATCAAATAAAAGAAATAATTTATTGAGCCTAATGCATAACTCTGTTCTAGACATGCCATCTCCACTGATGGCTGTTTGATAAAACCTTTCATCAGTATAGCTGGAGCAATTGTGTGTTTTAAGAAGTGGAAAATATACAGTATATATACACAGTTAAAATTTAAAATGGTTGGGTATTTTTTAATTGGAAATATAGAATCTGCGATTCGCATTGCATGGTTGAGCATTTGCTCTGAGTTCCTGTCCTCGTCACAGAGAGACCTCCAAAGAAGGATGAACCCATTAGGGAGGAGCGCAGAAAGATCGACCCGTCTGGTGCTCCACCTAGAGTTAACCCCACACCAAGATCAGGACCTGGTAGCAGGGGTAGCCACCCTGTACACCCTTCACTCGGCACTATGGGCCCCCCTGGAAACTATGGAGGTTCAGGTTCCCACAAAGACATCAAACTCACACTGCTCAACAAGGTTAATGTTGCTTCTTGTTTCATTTTTAAAGGACTTCTTTACGGAGATCGCTACTAGAAGTGTGAAACCTTACAGATTTGCCAAAGATGCGAACCCACTATTATCTCTTAAGTTCTGTCTAAAATAAATATAAAGGAATACTTTAGAGAAGGCCAGTACGTGCCCAGACCTAGACCGTGTATTAAGAGTAAATGTCGCTCTGTATTTTCACTTTACTGTGTTTTTCTATTTCCCTGTTTCCAGCAGCAGGGGGATAAGGGCAATAGGAAGAGGTACCTGCCCTCAGACAAAGACAGGCCAGGTTCCCCCTTCAGCAAGAGAATGGCCATGTCTCCAGACAGAGGTGAGGAAAATACACTCAGCACACACACTTACTGTTTTGTGTAAATACACAAGATATGGAGATAATGCTGGCTCATGTCCCTATTGAGCTGATGAACATGGTGCAGTGATTGGACACTATTCAAGATATCATAATCTCACCTAAATGAATTGCAGCGAGTGACACAGGCACAAACACATTTTATATTTATATACATTTATGTTCTGAACGACGATAGGTCTAAAAACGTGGGCATTTAGTAAAATGTTCTTAAATGCATTTCTGCTTTAATGTCTGGTTTTTGGCTGCCAGACAATTACGTTGCATAAACATTATTTGCAATTGAAATCAAGATTCTGACTTACACCATGTTTGATGAATCATCAGTGATACTATGACATCTGGCTTGTGTGTGATGTAACTTCTTAAAAACCAACATTGCTAAAATGCAAAAAAACAATCCTCTAATCTTACCAATTATAACAATGGTGTGACTCAGACAGTGATATCATCTAAAACACTTGAGTTTGATCCTAATTGCACATTAACACCGAAAATCACACACATTTTCTTTCTAATCAGTCTTTTGTTTGAGATCGAGGTCAGTTATGTGACAGGCAAGCTCTCGGATAATAATGATGGTAATGAAGCTCTTGTAAGGAAATTCCAAACTGTGCAGACAGCATGCGATGATTTACTGCAGAGATACGTGAAGAGCAACACGGAGGATCTGTCTGTTATTAATGTTTTTAAAGAACCCTATCTATCCTAAACTGAGTGTGTTGTAGTTCAGAGTTCATATTGAACCTTCCAAATTTTGTATACATGTCCATTCCGCATGGTTTATTCAATAAGAATGTGTAAAATCTCATCCGTCTGGTATTACAGCTATTAATGAAACTTACAGCATACAGTCACTACAGGAAGAAGAAAGAAGTAGTCGTCCTGAAAAAGGAACCCAAGCACATTGTATGACACTTGTACATCTAAAACAAACAACAAAATAATTACAGGAAGCTTAAAGGGTTGCATGTAGAAACGCAGTCTCCGATTGAGAACCATAATATTCCCAGCAACGAGTGGTGGACAAGATCAACATCGAATCATGTTGTGATTTGGAATGTGGCGAGTCTGCAGACTCAGGGGGATCATTAGGTGAAAACCAAAGACAAGAGCACTTATGTAACATGGGATCACATTGGTTTCATAGTTAAGAAATACTGAAACATAAGTTAATCAACAGCTTGAGGCCAAAGTGTAGGCGAGACAGCTTATTGGAGAAATGTATGATTGAACTTTTTGCAGCGACCATAGCGAAACCGGCTCAGTGGTCTAACTGCATTTGTGGTAGTGTGAATAAAGTCCGGACCGCTTGTCTGCTCACACCACAGGAGAGTTTTTCTCATTTGCTGTGTGGCTGTTTGTGTTTAACGTAACACTTCGCATGCATGCTGCTAACATGCTGTGCCTTGTTTGGTCTTATTAAAATAATAAATCCAACATTTAATTACATGTATATCTACATGGTGCACCTGGGGACTTGTACAGTGAAAGGCATCCTAATCATGGTAGTTCCCATGTTTATGAAAATGGCTTTTATTAAATTTAATTCATTTTGAATGGGTTTGTACTTGACACCAGTTTTTACAGTCAGTGAACAAACATGTCACATGTCCGCCTGCTTTTTTTATCTCTTGTTCTCTTTCCGATTTCCAAGTTGCGAGGTTCTTCTGTGTTTAGTAAAGTTTTACTACAAAACATAGATGTGTGGTCTCCAGAATTATAGGAACGTCCGTTATCCAGACAACCTCAGTCCTAGTAGCATCATTAACTCTCCAACAGTTTTTTCAGGCCGCGATAAAAGGATGCCTGGTCGACCACCACTCTCCCCACGAATGGAACGACCTAGAGGCCAAGGGCCCCGACCTATGCCCCCCCAGGGTGACAGGTTGGTGCAACCTTCTTCATGTCATTGCTGTCGGACTGGTGTGTTTCTCACAAGCTCACACCAGTCACAAGCAGTTAAAATGCTTATTCATCTGGAAGTGTGGAAATTCTGAAGCCAACTTTTTTTCTGACACATCGTTCTTATCATCAGTATTTATTATGTTAATTCAGGCAGGGTTTTCAGAGCATGAAGTGTGTCTGACCACACGGCACACACATTTTTTTACAAATGAGGAACATGCCACAAGTGGAAGCACACAGTTGGTAACAATCATTTTTGCACGTGTCATCATAGCAACTGGCTGATGCACAAATTCCCCATTATAATAACAGGTGCTTTGAGATAGATTTCAGATGAAAAAAGACAGAAAGAAACACTAATTTACAATTTCACAGTCTACTAATTCTGACTAATTAGATTTAATCACAGTTGGTGCTATTTGTCATCATCCTATTGGGCTGCACTTGTGATGATGTGATCTAGATGACAACTGGCTGTGTTTGTCAAAGTAGTTATGTACATGTGACTGATGGTGGTGTTTGTTGTTACCAAGGTGTGTTCTGTGAGATTGGTTGATGGTTGAAGCCTCATGTTTTACCTGTGAAGACTGAATTATTAGGGAAAAAGCTATTAGAGGCTTTCTGGGAACATTGAGCACATTCAGGGCAACAATTCCTGAAGAACAAAGGAACCATGGATGTTTACTGAGCAATACAAAACTAACGTGTGGGTCAGCTCAGACACAAACTAGCATCGAGACTAGACACCAGGCACTAAATATATCCTCACCAGATGTATTGTTGTCAATAATGTTTGTATAAGTACTCAGATGAATGAAAGCACTTTCCCAGTGGTGCAGCATTAATAACTTTATATTGTTATCAGTCATGTCACACTGTCTGCTTATCAGTGTCAAAATGTGAGCCTAACTCTTACTTCTCTTTCTCAGAAAACGTCCTCTGTCACCACCTCCTAAGTCCTCTGGTAAAGGCCCAGCGGCACCACCAGGCAAGCCAGCCGCCCCCGGCTCGGCCGCAGCTGCTGGCTCGGGGTCGGGCTCCAGCAAACCCAGCAACACTCTGTCCCGCCGTGAGGAGCTGCTGAAACAGCTGAAGGCCGTGGAGGACGCCATCGCTCGGAAGCGAGCGAAGATCCCTGCTAAATAAAAAGAGCCCGCCCCCTCACACCTTCACCTGCCTGCCAGCCTGTACAGCCCTGTGAGCCAGGCAGTAGTGAGGACCATGGGACAGAGCATTTTCCCCCCTGCCATCAGTGGAAATGTTAAAATGTTAAATGGTTCATGCCGTCGAGAAAACCGTCTTCTGCATATGTGGCTCTGCTCCGTTCTATAGCGTTCACTCCCACGTGCCTAACATTTGTTCCCCTAAAAAAAAACATGAATGTCTTGGCAGCAGCTCAAAACAGGGGGCAACAGGCATTGGGAGGGAGGGACGTCTCAGGACTGGAGTGCTTGTGTAGACTTGGTTGTAAGGTGCACTTGATCACTTGGAAGCATCTTCCTCATTTTGTGTGATGAGAACAGATATCTACGCATTGAATCTACTGTCTCTTCCCCCCTTTTCTTATCTCGTTCTCGCGTTGTTTCTTTAGTTTTCCCTGTGTGGAGTGCTATGACTGTTGGCTCGGCTCTAAAGGGTACAGACGGCCTACAGGGCTTCACACCACCTCTTTGTATAAATCTGCAAATCCTTGAGCATCTGTATTCAGCCCCTGTACCGATCACGAAGCCACACTTTGTTCACAGTGGGCCCACGTTTAACCAATGACTTGTCTGTTCCATGTTTTAGGGCAGCGTTCACTGTCACACCTTGTACAATAATATAGCAAGTCATGAAATTCTTTCAAGCATATAATTATAGACAACAGTGATGTGAAGTATTGCTTTTTTTATCTGCATTTTGTTTTCTTCTTAGCTCTTTACAAACGATAAACCGATGTTTTATTTGTGTCACACTTTTAGTTTGAGTTTGAGAGGTGGTATGGAGACTCGTAGAAACAAGATACGTCTTGCTTTTGTGACAAAAAGCCTTCTAAATAAACTATTTTGATAAAGAGGTCGGTTTGTCTGGTGTGCTAGCTCTGATGGCTCTAAACCACACCATCTCATTTCAGTGATGGGACTCCAGGTGTGGCCCAATACCTCATTAACATTTTTTTCAGCTGAGAAATATTATTTGTTTGTGATTTTGTTGAAGGAGAAATGTGTATATGTTCTTAAAGATCAACACATTCTCTCCTCTCTACGATAAAAGCCACCACATCATTTCCTTTTTTCACGGTGTTGCACTCGTTCTTGTGACATTCAGACATGCGAGTGGCTCTTAAGTCTCTTTTTGTCTCTCAATAGTTTCTTCAGGTCAATTTATGCTCATTAATTCAAAGTCAAATGCTGATAAATGAACAGACATATAAAGGCATATCTGATATGCAGTTATCTTTTATAAGGTTAATTACGGTTGTTGAATATTTCTGTCACAATGAGGATTTTCTGGTGACCTCACACTTTGACACTGTTGTGTCTGTCTTGTGACTACTCTACTCGGGTGATGCAAATATGAATGCAAGGTTTTTATGGTTGTGTGAAGCGTTTTGCATTTAGGAATTCCTTTCACAGTTCCCTCTGAACGGTGTAACCTTTATCTGATATGGGCTTGGTTTCCATAACATGAACACTAGCACTGAGACAGAGCCATCACACCATTCCCTGTGGAAAGGAAAAAATACTTTTAATTGAACAGGTCCAATCACTGGATATGCCTCAGGCACAGAAAGTAAACTCATTCAGCGTGTTTGTATGAGTTCAGCGCTTTTAAACTTTGAAATGCAAATTTGCACCATTAACCACATTGCAAAGGCTTTTTTCTGCGTAATGATCTCAGGAGTGTAGAAAAGTAAAAGAAAGTACTCGTACCCTGCTCTGCTCTTTACACCTCTTCACTTTTTGTGCATTTTTCTGAAATAACAATGCATTTTTAAACGGTGGAAAATTATTTTTTCCATATGAAACTAACCTCAGAAAATGAAACATCTCTTTATATAAGATAAGAAGTCCAAGAAAATAAACCCCGCTTGATAATATTTTGTGGTGAGGACAGAGTTGGCCAAGTAGTCAAACTGAGTAACAGGACAAGTGGGACATCAGTTGCCCAATAAGGTGTCCACTAAAACAGAGCTTCAGAAGTCCTCTGTGAAAACTCACAAACGCGGAGAACTGCCAACAAAAATGGGATAAAGAGGTTTATGCACAATACTGAATTAAGATCCTTAAAAATAAATCCATTAAAGTAATTTTTAAAGTTCAAGCTCAGATAGTTTGACCATATTATTTATGTAAAACTCAGACAAGAATGGCAGCTTATATGCTACCACCAACCCGTCAGGTTGCTGTTTACATGCAGGCTGTGCAGTACCTAAGAGTTCAAGTGAATATTTGTGCCAATGACGAAGAAATTCCCCATTTAAAAAAATGAGATAGACATATGACACATCCATATGTTTGGCCATGAGCAGACTAAATGGATGAAGCTTCACGTCCTGTCACGGCAAACTACCCACTGTTTGTTTCTTGAGCACCTGGTTGGCACGAGACATTTTAACCGCATACACCTCGCATATATGTGCACATTCGTATATTTTTACTTCACTGGTTTGTACAGCACCCTTCCAGAGGAACAGTCTTATCGCCACAGCTGTCAGTATCTTTTTGCATTCGCTGCTTCGGGCTCCTTTAACACAGAATATCTGCACAAAGTTTAACCAAACTTGTCAATACAGTGTATGTTAGGACAAGCCAACATTACATAAGCCACTGATTGTTTGACAAGATTCCAACGTGCACCGCAAAGTCACATGTTAATGAAAATAAGGTTTGTTCCTAAAACAAACTGAATCTGGCTGCGTGTCAGATCCGATACGTGTGATTTTTTTTAAACACACGGTTTGCAGCCATGATGTGGAGCACTAAGAAACTTTATGTGGTGTGAAATCAGCTACTGGGACATGGAATGTGCCCTTGAACTTTTGCCTTCACAGCTTTTGCTGCTGCCTTAGGCTTCTGTCTTGACCACAGTTCCTCTATTAGTTACAGTACATGCTTTCTCTAAGAACTGGACTGAAAGTCCAAACTTCTCTCTGAAACCTGCTCACGCAAATGTCAAATATTGTTATTATTATTGTTATTAAAACCGAGAGTATAAAGTTTGAGCAGCAGTGTGAGGAAATGTTGAAGTAGATTTGAAATGTGCATCTATAAGCTAAGAGGGCAGCTTTAAAGTACAGGTCCAGACGTCTCTTAAAACCACTATAAAATGCCCAGTTTAACCCTGAAACGGGTCTTACTTGCTGTAATAACTTCTCATATTTATACTGGTTATAAAAAGGGGGATGGTCGCAAACATTCACAGACCTTATCATGTAAAGCTCTGTGTTTCCAGGAGCACACTGGCCTCAACAAAGTTGAAGGAGCCTCTTCCTGTGGTTGGCTGCACAGTCAGATAACGATATGTCAAGAATATCGAGATAAACTGCCCAAATCTAAGTGTGAGAAGCATTTATAGACTTAATGGTGTAAATACTACTTTTATTTATTCCAATATTCAACTCGTAATACGTTTGCAAAACTTCAACAAAAAAAGTCGGTGAAGATTCTCATTCGTATAAGAATCGATCATAGGGCAGCCTAGGAATAGAAATTTACAACAGAGCCACACACCGCCTACTACAACACAAGATCACAAGTCATCAGTCCTCAGGGGACACTGTCCTGCTTGGGATGGTTCAAAAATAAGTAGGACTCAGCCTTTGAGTACCAGAATAGTACATCCCTAGGGTAGAACACATTTCCATTTCAATGGACACCAAGAAGAAAGGAAAGGACACTTTTAGGACAATAATATAGAACAAAAGATAGACGCTGTGAGAGTGGAATGAAAGAATTCATCAATGTTCATGTAGAAAGTCCCTGTTTTTAGACATTATATGATCTTCATCCCTCCCTTTTAACCCATTAGCAACATTAGGACCACCTCACACATCCACCAGGCAGCTCCATCTAAAAGCTCAATAGGGATGTTGTAGTGGATCATAACGACTTTCATTTGCTCACACCCCTTTCTTTGTCCACCTAAAAGCTTTTTCAGGTCAAGTGAGAAGTGAAACCACACTGGGGGGTTAACCTCGAAGATCTCCTCAGACTAAAGAAGCTACTCTGAGTAATTAGTTTCGACCTAATGAGACAGAAATCCAGATGCTGTGACTCAACTTCCAGATTTCTATAAACATGGTTTCACTCGGTCATCGGTCCAAAATTGCTGTTTTTTATACTTATATAGGATGACATAGAAAAACCCAAGTAAAGAAGAAGTAGCCTGTTTACTGCTACTGCTTTATTCCACCACTATCAAAATCATTATTAGGTTTTCTGAAAGACTAGTATTAATACACTCTTAAAAACTAAAAACGTTTTTTAATACTTGTCAAACCCCAAAGTTGTAAAATTTGTAAAAACTTAAGAGTCAAGTAAAATTAAGCAAGTGTGAATAGCTACATATGGTACAATAAAATAAAAAACTGAGTCTATTTCATCCTATTCTCTAACATCTTGCTCTATCACACTAACTGTCTACATGTCGATACTTAATTAAACTGAGTAAAAAAAAATGGTGTAATGAATTCAAATATAATTTATCGTGCACTTTTTTTTAAAGTACTGCTATATTAAAAAAATGCAATGTTGTTTAGTCTACAAATACTTAAAAATAAATAGAATGGTTTTAAAAGCAGTTAATGTAAACATAAGCTTATCGAAAAGGAAGGTTTTATGTCTAATCTTAAAGGTAGCGAGGGTGCCTGTCTCCAGAACTTTTACTGGGAGCTGGTTACATCGGAGAGGAGTCCCAGTCCACATTTAGAAACTCTAGGAACCACAAGTAGACCAGCACTCTGGGAGGGAAGTGCTCTGCTGGGATAATAAGGTTCTATGAGGTCTTTAAGATATGTTGGGGCCTGATCACATAGATTAGATTAGATTAGATTCAACTTTATTATCATTACACATGTACAAGTGCAGGGCAACGAAATGCTGTTTAGATCTAACCAGAAGTGCAATATAAGGATAAAGGTAAACGTTATTAGTTATGAATATTAAGTTAAGAGTATACGTAGGGTGTGTGGTGTACAAGAAGAAACTGATTAATACTTACAGATGGATGTGTAGAGAAATGAAATAATATACAGGTTGTATTAACTATAATCATGAACTAGAAGTAGATAAACATATTTACAGATTGCTACAGTAATCATAAATATGCAATGGATATGAACATGATTTTAAACTCTAACTCTATTCTTGATAGAGCCAATGGAGAGAAGCTAATATAGGAGAAATATGATCACCAATTCGAGTCAGAAGTCTGGCTGCAGCATTAACTGCAGTCCAGTCTAGAAGTAACAAATGCATGGACTAGTTCCTCAGCATCACTTGAGAAAGGATGCTCCTAATCTTAGAAATATTCCTCAGGTGGAAGTTGGACGTTCTGGATATTTCTTTTATTTGGGAGGTAAATGGTGTGGTAGCTTATTGGGATAAGCATCAGTCTGGGATGCAAAAGGTGTAAAAAGTTTATCCAGTAGCAACTGGACTTGTTTGGGTCAGTTGCTATTAGATTAACGATGACCTGGAGGACTGAGAACCTCATAGATACAGTATTATTATCTTTATGTATCTTGGTCAAAGATGACTCCGTGATTCCTCACAGTAGCACTTAAGTCAATCTATCTAAGTATAGCAGGGTGTCATAACTATGGAATTATTTTAGTGTTTTCTTATAATTTTGCCCAGCAGAGACATTTATGAAGTAAAAAGAATTGGTCCGAACACAGAACCCTGTGGAACTCCATAACTTACATTTGTGTGCATGGATCTGACTATCTATCTGACTTTGAACAAGTTTAGTGCGGTTCCTTTAATGTGCAATAAAATGTTGGGATCTATTGTGTCTGAAGCCACACAGAGAAGTGTAGAGAGAAGTCTGCTGTGGGAAGCTAAGATAAGATAATTAATAACTTTAACAAGTGCTGTTTCTGATTTACACTAAAACCTGACTGAAAAACTTCATACGTGTTTTTGATTGTTCATGCGTAGGTGGTCACAGAGCTGCTTCAAAACTATCTTTTCAAGGGTTTTAATAACGTTTAAACGTGCCCAGCCCTAACTTTTTTGTAAAGTAACTTACTGAGTATCTAAAGTTGTTGTTAAAGATGCACTATCAGAGGTTTTAATGAGCCAATGTAGCTGCTTTTATTGTGGTGTTTACATGGCAGAAAAAGCGGTCATAGCAAGTAAAACAGGTTGCAGTGTTCATAAATATTATTCGCTATATGTGTCATAAGCCACGGCTTATGAGGAGTTATTTAAATCTCCTTGTCCATTTAACCTTTTAAAAATATTTTTAGTGACAGACCACCGACAGAGCAGAAAAGTAAAACTGATGTCAGACGTCAGTGTAATGATAAAGTTACGGTTGCCTGAAGCTGTAACAAGCACTTCTAAGCCAATCACTCAACACAATCACAGCGTCGTGCAGAGCAAACCGACAGCCGCATCATTGCTTTGTTATTTTTGGTTTCAGCTTTCCCAGAAGTCCCTGCTCTTAGTGCAAGTGCACAGACACGGATGTTTACATCTGCAGAAGATTCACGCAGCTGAGCACATGCCAGTGGGACTAACCAGTGGGAAGTTATCTGTGAATGCCCCTTACACACACACATCAATAAAAGGACATTCCCCTCGCTTAATAGATGGATCTCCATATTGGTAAAATGCCCCACCGCATGCACACACAGAGACACACACACAATGTGATGTGTGTTTGTGAGCAGTGTGTACTTTTCCTTTTTGAAATGCGCTACGTTAACATATAGACAGGTTTTTAAAAACAGTTTGCTGTTTGTTGTGTTTCTGCTGGAGCAGGACTTCACTTTTGCACTAGCAAAGCAACTGTCTTCTTGGGCAGCTACAGGTTGGTGTTTCCCATAAATCAGCCTCACGTTTAATGGCAAATTTACAAATACATCTTTAAATGAGCAGCAAACTGTGCTGCCTGTTAGATTTGGGTCCCTTTTCAAAAGCTATTTTTACAGCGCTGATCTGATCTGATCTGAAGAGAATCTCCTCAACAACTGATGACTGACTGTGTCATCGTGTTTCATGATTTATTCCACTCGGGTTTTACCTTGTGCTTGATGTTAATCCAACAGGTTTCAGTTGAGGCTTCAGAAATGTTACTAAGTCACACCCAGAGAGATCACAGCTGGGACGTACACATACACTCTTACACTTACATAAAAGTGATTGATCGGACAACAACGACTCCCTGTTGATCATCATCTTTCTTTGAATAATTTTGACTTCAAACTTACAGACTTCTGCTTGACGAGCGCGACAAATCAAGGACTCAAGGAATAATCTTAGAAAATCTCCCTAAAGTATATTGTCCTTATTATTGTTAAACTCTAATATATGTTCTATTAATTGTAGAATAGTTCTGTTGTTCATTGATTTCATTTGCTTTTAGTTCAAGTCTGCTGCTGTGACTCGTTATCATTATTATCATATCTTTTGTTTTGGTGAGGAATGTTGGCACACGCTTAAGTAGGCTCTCCCTGCTGTGGTTGTAGTCACGTTGTGGATCACTTCTTGTTTTAATTAAATTACATAGCATCTAATTAAAGGTGTGAGTTGAAATGCCTATGTAAATAGTGTCTCTGGAAATAATTTTGTAATGAAGGGGAAGCGAGGAGGAGCAGCTTCAGACAGTCTAATACCAAATAGTGAGTGTCATCGATGTTCAGTGGCCCAGATGTTCAAAACACGACAAGAAAACGGAACAGTTTTTGTTCTCTCAACATTTGACAGAAGATGATTTCACTAAGCACATTGACAAACCAGGAAACTGTTCCTGAAATGTCATTATTATTACTGCATAGCTATCACAGCAATGCACCCTAAGCCGCCTCATTTAAACGTCCCATATTGGTTGTTTGTTTGTGTTCACTTGGGGGCAGCGCAACAGTGCTGTGCAACATTTAAATTTTGTCGAGGGTACTTCTTCCTCTGGTTTCCTCCAGGGGTCCACTTAGTCCAAGTAGTCCGTTTGGTTATAGTGTCGGGGGGACAGACGCTTGTTCTGTGAACTCGCTCAGTGCGTTTACATCTTGCCAAGTAACCGGATTACAATTTGCTTTCTCTAGTAAACTGATTACATGAGTGCAAGTAAACACAAGTTCCCAGCACCAGAAGATATGGAGGATACTGTCCAGAGAGAGGGTAATGTCTCAGACATTTGCATGTCTGTGTGGATAATGTCCAGAGAACTTCAGGGTTCTGTTCCTGAAACCAGCTTCTGTCAGTTATGTGACCAGAAGATGACTCCTTCAGGGGGGACCCTGCTCTGAGTGGAGCTGAAAGATAAAAAAAGACTGAAGTGAATCACTGAACTGCTGAAGGGTATAGAGTTGGTTCTGGTTTAGGTTAAGGTTAGTTTTAGGTTCATCAGAAAGATGCTTCTTATGTGATAGGGTTCAAACTGTACAAACGTCATATACACATCATAAACGTATAAATATGTAGTATAAATACTGTATATTCAAAAGTGTGTCTGCTAATTAACCTGAAGTAACGAGAACTCCACTATCACCTCTCCACACCTCTCCACACCTGACATACATACATTAGAATGTATCTCCCACTACAGGTTGACAGAGAAACACAAAGGAGGCATTTTACGCTAAACCAAAACTTGGAAATGAATAGAAGTGCTATTTGAAGTGTGCGTGGGTGGGTTTGTTTGTTTGTGTTGTAATCCTGTAAGGTTGAAGATGTTGTCATGTAAGTGCCAGACAGCAGGCAGGACTGACCTCAGAGACTGTGAAGTTCTACCATTGCATAACCACATCATTTATACAAAGGCACCAGTGAAGTCTTTTATTATCCTTCAGAGGCATCGAACTGTAACCACAAAGGATGTCGAGCGCTATCTAGCATCTGATCTCTCGCAGGCAGCCTTGGCAGTGAAACTGGATCAGCTATAAAAAACCTCTACTGAAAGGCATAAATAATAACAAGTGTTGCTATTTTGGGACAAAGGACGGGCTTTACTGACCTGGAACTTTTGATTGATTCTCAAATTTCTGAAAATCTTTGGAAACTGACACCGGGGGAAGCTACACAGCTGCATCGGGAGATTTCTTCCTTTTCTTTGAGACAACTACCTTTTCGTATCCATCAGTGAGCTTTTCTATTTAAAATCCTGAAATCAATGAGTATGATGTGCAAACAAGTCCATAGACAGCAGTGTTATGGTGCTGTCGTCTGATAAAACACAGTATGAACATCATACGTCTTTAGAGGTGACCTCCCTCTCTGAACACATCCAAACCTGTTTCATCACTAAAAGGAACACTGACTCAACCTCTATTAATTTCCTGGAGATTGAATGTAACTTGAATGACTGGATGACTAACCCCACCCTCGGTGGTATCTATTGTATTGCCGTGAGGCGTGTGGTAATGTGAATAAAGAGCAGTAGAAATGTGTGCACGGTAAAACAATAGGTCACTCTTCACAAACCCCGGGAGCCACACGCAACATCTTTTCTACGCACACGTGTATTTGTGCGTGTCTTTTTATGTTTGCACGTTTTCAGGTTCAATTCAAATAATTCAATTCACATCTCACCAATTAAGTTCATTTGTACAGAATTCATTTGTGCACCAACTGATACGTATATAACGTATATATGGGAGAGAGAAAATAAAGATTTAATGACATGCAATGGTGGCGCGTGTGAGGAGAGGACCTCGGTGTAGAATTCACCTGTAGCAGGATAACCGACCTGACTGGCTCTGACTTTAAGCTTTATTAAAAAGGAAAGTTTTAAGTGTAGATTTCGTCATGACTCAGCCTTCAGGCCACTTCACTCGATGACTGAGAATCTTCCCAGACACCAACCGGTTGAGGCAGATGGCCGCCCGCCCTGATGCTGGTTCTGCGGGAGGTTTCTTCCGTTAGAGGGAGTTCTTCCCCCCCACTGTCTCCATTCTTCTGTGTATGTTTGTGTAATGTGGAAGGTCTTCCACTGTAACGTGTCCTGAGGTGACTCGTGTGGTGAATTGACGCCCCATGAATGAAGTTGAACTGAACTGAACTGAACTACATGTTCAGCCTGACCTGGATCAGGCTCCAGAGGTCTCTGCCTCTCAGTGTAGGTTGGGCTTGGACATTAGTTGTGGCGGTTCTGGTTGAAGTCTCTGGAATGCATTGTCACATCAAGTGTCACATTCAACCAAAGAATTACAGTGCACAAGGCCTCATTGTGTGTGTGTTTGTGTGTGTGTGTGTGTGTGTGTGTGTGTGTGTGTGCAGAAAATTCCTGCACTGAGCCCAGTGTGCCGCATTCCAATGACAGCACGAGTGGCATACCACAGACTACTTTCACTTAGGAAAGAGGAAGTCGAGAAAACAAAATAACGTTTCCATTTCCTCATGTTGCCGGTTTTTCCCAGGTAGGCGCCATAAATAAGAGCCGCTGACCACGATGGCAAGTATAAGCAAAGCGGATCCACCGGTGAACAGAGAGACAGAGCAGCGGGACGTGATGGTCATGAAGCAGGTGAGTCCCGGGACAGAGCGAGCGGCTGCTCTCCGCTCCCTGCATCCCATGGCTTCATGTGTGTGTGCGCCCCATCTAACCCCAGCCTCAATCCCGTCCACAGATCCTCGTTTTTGGACTTTTTCTCGTTCCCGTGTGGACGTCCAGCAGCCGCTGCTATGATGAGGACAAGTTGCGCGAAGCAGCCGAGAAGAGGCTGAAGACGCTGCGGCAGCCTTTGGATCATTCATCCAGGGCGACCGGTGCCTCGTCCGACAAATGTCCCACGGAGCTGTACCAGCGCGTGTCGTCTGTGTCCATACAGGAGCGCTCCCTGTCCCCGTGGAGATACGTGTAAGTAGTCGTGTAAACGTTACTGGAGTCTACGTGTGATCCGCACGCCGCGCTCCCCGGACGCGCTCCCTACTCGTGGAGATTCAGGTGACGTGACCGCGGGGCTGAGGTGCTCACACATCTCCCATTATGCTCCACGTGTGTACCTTGTGTTATATGGTTCAGTTCTCCAGAACTGATCAGACAGTGGTGGGAATGATAGTGAGTGCAGAGCCACCATCGTGCAACGTAGCGGCTGCGGTTTGATCCGCTCGGCACCAGACGGACCGTGACGCACTCACGTTGGGCCGCACGCCGGTTCCAGGGCAGGGGAAGTCCCGAGCCTTGTGTTTATACACGTCCGCTGGGATAGAACAGGATGACGAATGATTACAGAACTGAACGAAACGCCCCCAAACATCTGCTGCAGTCGAGTAACCGCATGTTTTCGGGTCATTTCCAGTTGAGGCGCAATATCCTGTGCTGTAATGATAGTTACAGGTAGAAAACAGCTGACCCCAATGGTCATAAAGCCCACAGGACAAATCAAACATGTTAGGCCCCTCCACAAACGTCTTAGTGGGTTTACTGACTGTGGAAAAGAAAGTTGAATTCAGAATCATCCTTTTATTTTGTGTGTGGATAACCTGCTCACCAAGTCTCCTTCCCTCCTTTCAGACATGTAACCCACCCGGATTACTTTCCATCCACCTATGTCCAGGCAGAGTGCCTGTGTTCTGGATGCATCCTGGTCCAGAAGAGGAGTCAAGGCTCCCCACTGGTTGTGGAGAGTCACGACTACAACTCGGCCCCCATAAAGCAGTCCAGGCTGTTTCTCAAGAGGGAGCGCTGTGATAAAGTGGATGACCACGGCAGAAGGCAATACCGCTTGATTCCAGTTTATGTGGACGTATTTGTTGGCTGCACCTGTGTCAGGGTCAACACCTCCCCGTAGAGGAGGGAGCCACCTGGACCTGCACTCACAGCTGATTCATGTTGTCTGTTTGTTCTCAAATGCACCAAGTTCTTTGGAGAGTCAGCAGCATGAAGTCCCACAGGGTGTTTTCTCACATGCTCTCTGACGGTCCAGGGATTTACGAGGCCTCTTTATTGTCATAATGATGACATCGTAATAGTACATCTCTCACATGTGTTTAGTAGGTCTTTATAGACCCCGTTCTCTATTGACTTGTATACATCTCTGCACGATGCAGCTCATATAAGCTGGGTATTTTTTATGTGCACTTTTTCATATTGATGACTTTGTCATCGAAAAAATAGCTATTGTATAGTTTTGTACTTTTGTGCTAATAATATTTGAATAGGTTTTATTTATTTTAAGTATATTTAAGATGTTTGGAAGATGTATTTATTTATGTTGGATATTCTGTAGGTATTATCCCAGTGGGACTCTATCACACTTTAAGTCTATTATTGACTTCACTTTAGCTTCTTTGAGGCAAAATAAAGAAACGTTGGACGGAAAAACAAAATGTCTTTGTGTGTACTTTTACGATTATTAATAATTGATAATTAATATTTAAGTCCCATTTGAGCAGCACTAGGAGACAGCGGAGAGGAATAAATCCCTTTCACAGAACCTCCAGCAGAGCCAGGCTGAGGGTACGTGGTCGTCTGCCTCGTCTGGTTCAGGTGTAGGATTTACATTTACACACAGTTGGAAAGAGGATTCAAAGTTTGAAAACAGAGTTCAGCTGAGTTCGTAACATTTTTTTGCCAGGGAACGTGAAATATGAAGAGGTGTACTTTCCGACCTCTGACCGCAGAATGAAAACGAAGCTGCTTAATTTCCTCGTAATGCATTTTCTAAAAATGTCCTCATTACATTGCATCACCCTACTTTGCATGGCTACTGTTTCATTCAAAACAAGTGTGACTTTAGTCGAGTTCTGTTGCAGCACATTTGAATTGAACATAATGATTTCCTCCACAATGCATGTAGGCCTGAGACTCCATCTCTGGAAAACCAGAGAGGAATGAAGTCATTTTAACGTTTCGAGAAACTTACAGCAACAGAAATCTTCTGGCTCCATTGGTTTTCATAAAATTTATTGCAAATATACATCAGAACACCACCTGCTGCAGACTAAGTGACAGCTCTGCCAACCTCCTAATATCACGGTTCATCATTAACTCAGCTTTAAAGATCTACAGGCACCGACTTGTGTTTGGGTTACATTTCTTTAATTGCCCCTAGGGGATAAATAAAGTCTTCTGATACTGATTTATGTGAAATAGTAAATAGGAAATTACCCTAATTAAATTTTTTTAATGCCTACAATATTATCACATTGAAAACTCTGAACAATAACTTCTAATGTAAAACGTCTTAGAAATATCTATTGTTCTTAGCTTAATTTTGAAATGTTAACTGGCACAATGTCAAATCTTTTTAGTACAAAATTCCCTTGTTACTTAACTTCTACTGCAGCTGCACATGGAAACAAAGTCTTTTCCGTTAAAAGGAGTTTTTCTTCTCCACAGTCTCCTCCGTGCTGGGATTGTTGGGTTTTCTATATTATTTCGTGACGTGATCTGAATACATGACACACCTCCAGACATTAACGTCAGTAGCTTGTATTTATTACATTATCAAAAGATTTTAACAATATTTTAGACAGTGCTTCATCTTATTTTATTTATGTGGCAAACTTCTTCTGTCGAACAGGCGCAGGCAGCTGAGCTATGATGTCCTGCAGGGGGCGCTCCACTATGACCAGCGAATGGTCCTCCAGTAGACTCACACACATGAGGTGCTGCGGGACAGGATATTGAGACAACACACGCATGAGTCGGCTGGAGGGGAAGTGACGTGAATCATCTAGTGGTTTACTTTAGACCATCGTCTCGACTGGTTTGATCATTTCATTCACCACTGATGCAATCGAATCAAATAAAGTGCAACGACATTACCTGGAAATTCTTGCAGATTTTAAAAGCGTGGCTGTGTCTGATCCTCTCTGACTCAGGGACACTTCTCAGTGTCATCTGATTGTAGAGCAGAGTTTTTGCTTCAGGCAGGGGCTAAGTGTGGAAACGGATACAGACATGGCCACAATTACTCAACACGCACACACACACATTTATCATTGACAGAGCAAAGTCAGACTTGTTTTGGAGGCAGTGTGTCACGACTTAAACCCACCAGACTCTGGTCAATGATGCAGAACATGAACGTGTCATGCAGAATGATGTGAGCCGGGTTTCTGGGATTGAAGGCAACGTGGGTGATGGGCGTGTCTCTCTCCAACCACAGAGGGTGCAGCCCTTGTTTCTGCAGCTTCCGACTCCACTCAGTGTACTCCTTCCGCGCCAGAGAATATTCGAAGATCTGCGCGCACACGAACGACAGAAAACAGTGTGAAGACGTGTGCAGAGTGTGTGTTATGTCAGTATCTTTAACACTGCGTTTACCTGCTGGTCGGCGTGCACCGTGACAAGACTGCTGGTCACTGGGTGGATGGCTATAGCAGTGGGACAGGAGCCATACACTGGAACTGTGCAGTGAAGCTACACACACACACACACACACACACACACACACACGTATAAGTTTACTGTTGTCTGGCTGTAATTCAGCATTTGATAAACAGAGCAGAAGACGTGAATTCACCTTCATCTTCTCGAGGTTGTACACGTGAATCTCACAGTCTGTGTTTGCCGTAGCGAGCCACCTGCCATCGTCACTGGCAGCCAGGAGGTGCACTGGTTGTCTGGAGCCTGCACGTCAAATACACACACATTAACTACAATGTACAAGCTGCTAGCTCGGGTGTTACTGAATGCGTGTTGTACTTCAGAACCATTTCAACCACCACAGCTGAGACTTGTGTATATGTAACAAAGTCTCACGTTGTTGTGGGCTGTGAGGACCTGTGACATTAGTCGAACTGAGCTACCTGCATCTCAAACAAGTCCTTGAGTGAAAAAATGGTGCTAGTATGGATTTCAAGCTAAAGCACACTGAAAACAGGATTCAGCTAATTATTTAAAAACTGGATTTCTGTGACTTGAACGGCAGGTATCGGGTTAGCTCCAGCGGTCCAGAGAAAAGAGCAGAGAGGACTCAGCACCCACCTGACTTGGGTTTGAGCGTGTGAAGGTATTTGCACTCTGTCTGGTTGAGAGCAACAACAATGACTGAAGATCGACTGGAGGATGCAAAGAGTTTGGACGAGTCTGAGGAGAAGCAGAGCTGGTGGGCTGAAGAGAGGACTTTGGGGAGTTTGGACACCTAGTGAGGAGAGAGTAAGAGACAGAGAGCGATGAGCTTCAACATGAACCATCACTATGAAGAGTCACTGCTCTTCTGAAAGAAGACTCAGAGCCGTGTCATTCACCTTGGTGATGCTGATGTTGTTGTTGTTGTGCTGCAACTTGTAGAGACGAACGCCGGACACAGTCGAGTACGTCATCCAGTCGCCGCACGGAGACAGCGCACTGCAGCAGATGTGATCCTCTCCCTGCACAAGTCACCACATGCACACAGTAGTAGAGTAGAGTAAATCAGCTTTAACTCTGCTGAGAGACGACTCGCTTTTCACAGGAAAAGATCATTAAACATCAATAGAGACAAAAAACAAACAGCTTTAAGTCATAGAAAAAATTAATTTCTGTTCCCACCTTCCTCTTCAGCTCAATCAGTTTCTCCGGCTTCCTCTTCACAGGTAGAGTGTCGCCAGGCTTTCCTGTCAACGCACAGAAGAAGCTGACAGTTCTGACGCAAGGACAACCAACACTCGACAGACGAGACTCGTTTTCATGTTTACAGTTAATGTTAGAGAGTTCAGCGTGAGGCATTTCTGACATGTTCTGTACTCGAGTGAACTACATGTCTCTGTCAGCAGATCAACCTCCAGAAGACACAAAGGAAAACGCAGAGATCATATAATATATAATGTGTATATAATGATAATGTGTGTGTTTGTGTCGTCCCTCACCATGTCCATCGCTCTCTCCCAGCCGCCACAGCTCTAAATGTTCGGGGAACTGGAACAGCATCAGTCCTGCTTTTTTTGCACAGCAAATCAGGTTTCTCTGCACAGAGGACAGACGCAGGTGAGCAGGTCATGGGAACGTTTTCTTAAAAGATGCTTCCTCTTTTTCTAGTCAGACTTCGTTCTTACATGTGGGAAAGCTATTTTGCGTAGAGCTGACTCTTGGGTGTTCTTCTCCACCTTGTCCAGCAGGGGCCGCACCACCACCTGGGTGTCCATGCCTAATAGAATCCCAAACAGCATCATCACCACTGTGTCACATAAAGCTCATATTCAAGACGTTCATGTGTCAGACTTATAAACAGGAATAAGAAACAGCATGCGACTGATCGGACGAAACAGGACATTCGATATTCAGCTGCAGTGTGTTATGATACCTACTGACTCTGAAATTAACTATGAAATAAAGTTGTATTCGCTTTCCAACACTGATCCATGGATTTTTCTCAGCAGTAATATTTTGGTCTTTTGATGTAAATAGAATCAAATTTATTTAATACTGACCTCCAGAAACCACAGCTGTCTCTGTGTGGACAAGTGCTCTCACGTCATGCGAGTGGTTTTTGAAGGTCCTAGTCCGGACCCACTCCTTCTCCTGCTGACCCACGGTGGAGGACAGGAGCTGGAACTGGATGACGGTACCCTCTGACGTCCCAGCTACCAGACTGCTCTCGTCCTGTTAAAAATGTAGTAGAGTTAGGTTGATTGTGTGGGGTTGTGTAGCTAAAACGAAGATGTCCTGATTACCGCCTTACATGTGAGACAGCAAGAGCCAGAACATCCCACTTAGTGACCAGGTGAGTTTTGACAAGAGTTCCTGTCAATCCATCCCAGATCTGGACCTTTCCTGCAGAATCACCGCTAACGATGGTGCGGTCCGACAGAAACGCCACGCTCCAAACCACCACCTCTTTGCTCTTGGATGCTCCGACACCTCTCTCCACCAGCAGTCTGTGTGTGGCGTGACCTGATGTATTCAAAAGCAAGAAGCATTTTAGACTTATCAGATGTGGAATTCAACCTTTGATGTTCTGTTTTCACACCACTGTGCTAATTTCACACAGAGCCGTTTGTGCTCACCTGTCTCAGCATCGAAGAGTCGAATCATGTCCATCATACCAGCTGCAATCAGTGTACCAGCAGGGTGCCATGACAGTGATATAATACGACCTGGAGCATCACATAAATTGCATAATGTTTCCATAGCAATAATTAAAAAACATGCTGCATTCATGAACCTCTAGCTTTTTTATTTACCTTTCTGTCTATCAAGATTTCGTTGAAACTGAATCTTCTCCTCCAGCACTTCGAATATTTTCACTGTCCCGTCCTCACAACCAACCTGACACAGACAATATTCATTTAATTAGTGGTCACAACCGAAGGCTAGAGGACGCTCCACACTTCAATTCTAATCTAGGACACATTTGAGGGTAGCTCAGTGGTTAAGGCAGAGGGCTGGGATGCAGAGATAGCAGGATCGATTCCCAGCTGAGTCACCCAGCCCATCACCCATACCAGGTGCGTCCCTGAGTGAGACACCCAGCGCTAGCTCCCCGAGCGCCGCCTGTAGCTGCACACTGCAGCCAGTGGGTCAAATGCACAAAACTAATTTCATTGTAACATGTAAAAATGTAATCAATGACATTACAGATGATTCTTCTTCTTCTCTTCAATGAATCTGAGCGCGGGGTGTGTTTACTGACCGCCAGTGACGTTCCTTGGCTGTTGCTACTGATGGTCCAGATCGGTCCTCCATATGCTGCCACAGTGTATCTGGGCCTTAGATTTTCCAGGTCATATTCTGTGATCTCTCCATTCAGACCAGCAGTGAACAGACGCTGACCCACCCAACACAGGGCCTCAGCAGCCCTGCCATCCTGTCCCGGGATCACCTGAGCACAAAAACATAAGGTTAATCTCTGCACGTGTTGTATCCTGTTTAGCCGTCTGCCTTACAGCCACACACTGCAAGTCAAAAACCCACGGAGAAAAATTAGTTCTATGCTTACCTGCGTCTGTACAAAGAAAGGAGGGTGATTTTAATAACTTACACATTACATTTATAAATACTAATACACAGCTATTTAAAGACGTTTTGTCTAGATTTAAGTAATGTTGTCACCTTTTCTTGGAAGTAGTTGTCAGCGAAGTTGAAGAGCTCCACGGCTCCGTCAGTCCGGGCCACAGCCAGTCGCTCAGAGCTCCCGTTAAACGCCATGGCTCGGATAGCACTGGGCATGAAGTCGAAGAAGCGAACACGGTGCACCTTGAATTCACCCATGTTCACTGGAACGGTAAACACAAACAAATCGTGAACACGCTGCCCGTTAGCTAAACCACAAACCCACGTTTACTACACAACTGTAACTAAAATATCTGTGTTCAACAATAGTAACCACGACAATAAAACTTCCTTTACCAGCAGTTTTCTCCTCTGTACTTAAAGCGTCTTTGCTTTTAGCTCCACACCATGCTACGCGCCCTGGAAAACATCTGTAGCCACGTTGACGACCTTTGAACCGGAACTAACTGAAGAGAGCGGATGTACGTCATCACAACAGGGCACGCGCCGGTGGCGGGAATATTCGGAGAGAGTGAAAATGGGGAGAGACTGAACGTTGTTGTTTTTGGTCTGCTCTGTGATATGACCTGATTTTAACATAGACGACATCCTCCAATTTGCCTTTTAACGTTGTTTAACGTTTCCGCTGTCCGACGGAACAATGGTTCAAATAGTCGTGAGGTAGGAATGGTTCCGTGTAAGCTAATAAATGTGCAGTTCTGCTATAAGCAGGACATAAACGCTAAAATGTGTTTTGTTTCGTTTTGCCTGGGTAAACGGAGATAACTGAAATTAGTTGTGACATTAGACCCTGGGACGCATCGTCGTTCCTGCCCTCTCTGAAGTCTGTGTAGCCGTGTGTGGTGTAATGTTGTGTGCTCCGGCAGAGGCAGCGTTGACGGCAGCAGTCCTCCAGAATGGCTGCTGGTGGAGCTGCAGGGAGAGGTCATATCCAGACACAACTCTGGGCTGGCAGGAAGCGTGATGGGAGATCTGCTCTACACCACAGAGGTGAAAAACACGGCGAAGCTTTATGCATATTAACAAATGACTCTACTGTGTGCGTGGCAAAAAGGAAAATAGCAGGTGTTCAATAGTCACTATCACTTTAAAGAAACGATGTACTAGACAGTAAAGTATTTAATAAACTGAAAACTACATTAAAATGATCATCTTCGAAATGAATTTTTGTTCAAGTTATCTCCTGTCTATTTTAGAACCTTGTTTTCTGTTATCTTTCACTAACAGCTCCTTTAACAGCTCTGATTGTCTTAATAAAGTGATAAAGGGAATAAATAAATTCTCTAATCTGAGCAGTGAGCCACACCTTCAGAGGTGTTGAGTTCTATGATACAGGAGGGAAAACTGTCAAATCCGCACATTAATTAACCTCTGTCATCTTCTCTGATCTTAGGCATGTTTTCAACTTGTAGTAGTTTGATTGTATTAGGTAATTGTGTGTGCTTTTAATTTGTTTTATGCCTGCTCTTAACTTAATACTACAAACCAAGAACTTTGACTTCAGATTTTATCACTGAAAATAAAACACAAAGCAAAAAAAAAAAACAAACAGGTTGTACAAAAAAAACCCCAAAAAACCTTGCTTTTGATAGACTTGGTGTACAGATAAATAATGAATACTCCACTATTGTCAAGTCCTTTACATGCTACAATGTTTCTTCAGCTGCTCGTTCATCCCATTTTACATGTTTGTCTTTCTTCCTCTCACCAGGGGGTCCCCGTGCTCATTGTTGGACATCATATTCTCTTTGGGAAACAGGTCAAACTGGAGAAACCTTTCGCCGTCCTCACCAAGCACTCAAGCCATTCGCAGGATATCCTCAGTGGCCATGACAACGACACTAGCAGTGCTGATGTCACACAGGTACCCATGGAAATGGATCCGCAAGGCTCAGCTGCCACCTCTTACTCTGTGACTGCTCTCATCAAACGGAAGCTGATCTTTAAGACTCGTCCCAAACCCATAATCACCAACGTGCCTAAAAAGGTGTAGCACGAATGTTTCTAGAAAACGTTTACAACCAAGTGACTGTCTAAATGCCCGAATCTGGAAGAATACTGGAGACAAGTAGAACAGAGTAATATCTACACAACTTTTCCTTTTCCTTAGTGTGGCTCACTGCCCAGGTACACCTGCTGTTGAACATCACGTCGAAAGGAAGACTAATTGAATAGGATGCACCCATGCTGACATCATATAAAACATTTCTGAGGATTTAAACTGAATAAACGTTGTTTTATAAAATGTAGAATTAGTAAACAGAATATTGATTAAGTTAAACAACAAAAACATCTAAAGTATACTTGTTAAAGCAATATGTAGAGCAATGATGTAAGTCAAAGCTATTTCATTCAGCATGAGAGGACCATAAATAGGTCCGCTGCAGACAGAGGGAGACGAAGCAGGCCTTGTAAGGAAGAGGTCTACCTGCGACTGATGTTTCTCACATACCTTCACCAATAAAACATCTACATCTGTGCTGGTTTGGGTTGGTTGCTGGATTAGCCCAAGCAGAGCTGAGCATTGGCCAATCAGCTGTTTACTTGACTGGTACAGGGGATGATGACCACAAACTGAGTATTAGGCTTCAATGTAAAAACATCAGTGTTATAGACCAGTTTATTCTTGAAAATGTATCTCTGCAAGTAAAAATACAACACAGTGAACAAAAAGAACAAGAAAACGAAGAAGATCAATGCCCTTAGTGAAATGTTCTCTGTTTGGTATGAAGGGGATGATTGTGTCCAAAACAGGCAGTGTTATAAATGATGTCCAGTGAGGCGAAGTAGCAGATGACCCATAAACAACTTGCATCACAGCCTGCGCATCCGACAGGTTACTTTCTTTTAATGCACATGTACAGTGTGTGTCTTTTTTGAGCTTCCAGGTTGAATTGATGCAAAAATAAAGATACACAAATATGAACTTAAATAGTAGAGAGAGGAAATGTTCACTGGTGTCGCCGTGGCGATGATCGATGCTGATGCTCAGAGCAGGTGTCGAGTCTTGCCTCAGAAGAAACCTCTTTGGTCTTCAGCCTGTGATGGACCGAGCATGTGGACACGTTCACATTAGGTGTAAAAGGACAGTCTAGCGCCCAGTAGGAAAGCTAGTTTTACACAAACACATTTTGGCACCATTACAATACATAAAAGTGATCATATGAAGAAACCACTGGTGACTGAATACTGAGAATTGTCCACGACATAAAATGTACAACAGTAAGTCATTCATCTGCTCCACAGCACCAAAAATACAACTGCATGTTACATGGTTCAGAAATGTTAGATGACGTCACAGCTGAATATTAACCACACAAGCTGTCCCAGTCTCTGCCCTGGAAACATCCACCCAGCTGCAAGTAGCAGGGACAAGGCAGCTTCTCATATTCTCAGAGTTTCTGATTTCTAAAAATGGGAAACTTCCAGCTGCTGCCTCTCTCACTTGTGAAGGATCGGAATGGATTTATCTTGATACTGATAGAGTTCTTCTCATTCCTCTTGATATTTAATCGCGTAGTGGCCATAAGTACGTAAAAATCGAACCTATGTTTGACATGTGCGCTGTAAGGTTTAGAGGGCTCTGTTAGCAGGCATAGAGCCATTTCCACATATTCGCGTTGAATATTATCAAGAATTGTTGGTCTCTGTCTGTGCGGCTCAACTAAAGGGGAACTTCTAGAGAAGACTACTTTCTGCTACAAATGCAACGTAAAAATCTAAATTCAAAGGTAAAATTATTGAACAATGTGAGTTTTAGAAACAAATTATTTTATAATTGACCATAAACTAACATCCGTCCATGTTCCTATGTGCTTGAGGGTCGTGTGGAGCGCTGGAACCTATCGCAGCCGTCTAGAGACAACATATGAAATATGTTAAAGGCAAATGTCAGTAATGTTAAATACATCTACATCCAGATATGTATTAAATTCTAAAGCCTTCTATACAATTCATTGTACATTTATACTGTGGCGATATTCAGTCTCGCCACTAGATGTCACTACATTTTAAACACTGCACGTTCGATGTGTGTTGAGGCAGAACGGAAATGAAAATTTCCGTTTAGCTTTGCTGGACTGTTTATTCTTCTGTCCATGCTTATTGCCACAGTTACCTTAACTGTACAGTGTGATAAAACTTAACAGGACATGTGTTTTAGCTCACTAACAACTACACATCTGTCTGTTTCCTTCGGCCTCTTTCCTTTTCCTCTTCAGTCGTTTCTGTGCTTCAGCAGTATAAAGCAGATTCATAAATCAGTGAACATTTCACACTGATTCTTTACCTCTGACACCTAGAGAAGATTCATATCACTTCTAAATGTTATTTTGTGACCTTTCACTCCTAAATTTCTTCCCTCTTAGATGCAATCCCTAATCTGAGAGAACTACTTAGCTATATTTGATTTCTTGGTGTTTATTATAGAATCATGACCGTTATGTCTCCTTTCTTTCTTTATAATTATTAAAATCCCATACTGCACAGCCAAACTGTACCCACAAACTACTTGATGTTCTTCTGAGCATGTTCTATTAATTGTAAGCGTACAAACACTACATAACCTGGATCAGTCCCTTTTGGTTTGGGTTTCGATGTGAAGCACCACTGAACACAATAAAAACAGAGGAGCTGTATGAATCCACTCGCCTCTGAGTTTCCCAGAGCCGGATTAGATTCAGCCACTCAGATTTCGGATTCCCTTTGTAGCACCAGTGATGAAGATGTGAGTGTGTTCCCGGCTCACGGCTCATCACTCTAGCAGCTCACAGGGTCAGTAGACCCCTGCTAGAATCATACTGCAGTGAGACTCTGTGCAAATGTCTCTAGTCTAGTCTCTCTGGTAACAGGTCTATGCCTCCGCATACGGCAGGTGATACTGTTCTTCCCTCTTGTTACACCGTTTGGCTACAATTGCCAGGTAAAGCACTAGAAGAATGAGCCAGTAACAGGCATACAGTATTGTCCCTGCTATGAGTAAGACCTTTTCTGTCTCACTGAATGGCTCCTGTGTTTCACAGTAGATTGTATACGCCACACCTCCAAGCAGCACCGTTGCCCACACTGTGACAGGCACTGCACCAATTAAGTTGACTACAATCTTCTTGCGGCCTGAAGTGCCCCATCCAGCCTTGTTGATGGTGAGCAATGCAAATATTTTGGCAGGGAGTAAGCTGGACATGTAGAGCAGGGAGTAGAGTGACATGAAGATCATGACCAGGCTGCCCCGCAAGAAACAGGCGTAGGTGGCTTTCACCATCCCAACCAACTGGACCGTCAGTAAGAAGAGCAGTATGTTCCACAGTCTCCCACGATAGAAGAGATGGATGACGGTGGCAACCAAGAAGAACGGAAAGAAGCCGGTGACCACAGACTCATAGGTCATCCAAAGGCTATGCTTGTGGAACCACAAGGCATTGTATAGCCACTCGCGGAAGTAGGACTTGCTCCATCGAGTCTGCTGGTTGAGCCAACGCAAATACTGGGTTGGCGTTTCAGTCTGGCACTGTGATCGCGCCGTGTATTTTGTCTTGTACCCGAAGCTGAGGACACGGTTAGTGAGGTGGCGGTCATCACCGAAGCTGCACTTGGAGCCTAGGAAGGTCTGGTGGTACCAGGGCTCCAGGAAGCGCTGCAACAAAGAGTTCCTGTACATCCCCAATGGGCCACTGATACATTGGACACATCCAAAGTAGGACTGGCAGGCCCGCTCAATGTTGAAGGCCATCCAGTACCGTACGCTGCTGAGGAAGGAGATCCACGAGTCATACTTGTTGAGGATCTGCAAGATGGAAAATGTGGAGAAATTACAGAAAATGGTATTTTTTACTTGGTTGTCCAGGAGTTTCTAGGTTCACTTTCATTTTTATCACAAAGATTTTTTTACCTGTACATCTCCACCCACGCCTCCCACCTTAGGATCTTCCTCGAGGATCTTTAGCATCTCTATGGTACATGCTGGGTCTAGAACTGTGTCTGAATCACACACCTGAAAAAGGTCACAACAAACACGCAGAGCAATTAAGGTAAGAGTCACACAAAGACACCAAAGTATTTAGCAATGGGTCTCATTGGGGCTGCAGGTGTTGGAACACAGAGTAGTGCTCACACACGAGAGAAATGAGAGGCTGCTGACGGAAATCCCAGCTGGTTTGATGGTTTGAGGACATGCTACTGCTTGCGATCAATAGTGACTTGGTGGTTCAAAGTGGGCCAGTGGGTTGGAATGCGGATAAACCTTCGAGTGGTCCAATGTAGATTTTGGATTCACTTGGTCAGTGGGGTTTAGATGATAATGCTTGGCTTGTCTAGTCTGCGAGGACTCAATGCTCACACCCAAACACACAGATTCACCAGGAAGTACTTAATGACATGTGTGAAGCATGTATCCAACCCAATTCAATGCCACTCATTGTCAAGTTAGTTCTCACAGTATGCAGATAGCATTTAATGTTCTATTCCAACTATTCAGAGGAATGTGGACATTTGTATGCACCAGCACAGAGTCACACATCACATCAGTGTGTATAATTGTGTTTTATATATCTCCTCAGCTGCGCACACTCAGTCACCCCTGAGTTCAGAATTATATTGGTGTTCAACGGAAATGTTAGAATAGCGTTTACGGCCAAAACCTCTGTTTGATATATGGCAAGAAAAAAGTCCTTGAAGATAAAGATAACCAGTAAATACTGCAACACCTAACCAGAAAGGACTGTATTATACAGTAAATAAACATATTCTAATGCTAGTATACCTACACTTAATACACTTTTACTTTACTTTACTTTACTTTACTTGGCAGACGCTTTTATCCAAAGCGACTTACTGTCTGCCTGCCGAATGGGGCAGGGCTGTACCTTGTGCTTTTTTTAAAAAAACTAATATTTAAATGCTGACTTAGAATTAGTTGTTACTTCATACAGACATCCATGTTCCCCAGAATAGGGTTAGGGTTAGGTTTAGGGTATCCTAATCCCAAATTCTTGTTCCCAGGATAGCGAGATAAGTGGTATCATCAACTGACGAGCACGAATAATTGTACAGTAATATGCACTTTGTTCACCCTTCATATATGAAACACGTCACTGTTTTCACGTGCTGATGAATGCTATGACAGTAAACAGATCTTCATATATGTTTGTTAAACATAACCTCATCTCCTCAGTCCAGGAGAAAAATCACATGATACCTGCTTTCTGTGTTTGTGACCCTTACCTGCACATAATCCACACTGTCCCCCAGTGCTTTGAAGGCAGTATACATCACTTCTCTTTTCCCTCCCCACTCCTGCATGATACAGGAGAAGCGACAGCCTCTGACCAGTTGAGTGACTTGAGACGCCTCCTCCTTGTGCACAGTGCTCCTCTCTCCGCCTCCAACACCTCCCTGTCCACTCCCATCACTGTGATAGTTCCCCTTCCACACCATACTGCCAGCCTGCTCCACCCCGCCCATCACCTCCTGAAAAATATCCATCATGTAGCGGTCTTCAGGCCGGTTCCCATCCACCACCAGCACCACCTTCAGGCCGGGGAAGGAGATCCGGCGCACACTGCGCAGACACTTCCTCAGGTAGTCCGGGTCCTCCTGGAAGGCGGCGATACAGAGGGCCACCGAGCGACGGAGGTGCTGAGGCCGGGCGGGGTTCCTCATGCGCCGATGCTCAAGAAAGGCAAACAGGCTCTGGAGGAAGAGGTGGAGGGAGAGGAAGGCACCATAGAGGCCGAAGGAGAGGTGGTGCTGCTCAGTGTGGATGAACTGGTAGCCTTTATTCCAAGCAAAAAACACAAATGCATGATTATCAGTTGTTGAGATTTCACGTGCAACGCATTTCCACGTCAGTATATCGTTCACTCACCTGTGACATAGGCCAGCAAGATGGTGAAGAGGACCACTGCAGCGAAAAGGGTGGTCACCACGATGTTCAGGATATTCCTGCAGCGAGAGGGCATCTGGAAGTGAACATAGTGACAAGAAGAGGAGACGTGTTCAGGTGCATTCATGAAAGTAGAAGGACTTCACGTTAGACAAGGAAAGTAGCAGACAGAATTTATTTCACACACACGTACAAGGAACAGGAACATGTTGTTCATAGTGGCGGTAAATAAGCCACTGCAGGTTTTTAGAATACTGGCACATTTTACATTAACTTGTCCTGAAGTTCATAGGGTAGAAGTAGAAAAGTTATTTGAAATGCAGTAATATTGCGTTTGTGTACCCCTGCTGTACCACATAACCTGGTCGGGTATACAGTTCATACGCGGTGAGGCAGAGAGCAGGGACTCTGGGTTCAGTTGCTTTTTCTACTACTTCTTTCAGTAGACGCTCTGCTGGAGCTAAGAGCACTAGTACAGCACCGTACCTATAACCGTACCTGCTATAAACATACCATGCTCCGTATGAAATGATAAATGTAGTGTCTTTGTATTTAGTAGTAACATATACACCGATGAACTTGAGGTTCAGTCAGGAGCTCGGTCACTTAAAGTAAAAGAGTCGAACATCTCGTAGGGTAGGTGTTTTCATGTAGCACCTTTCATGCACAGAGACCACTCGAGGCTTAACGGTGGCAACACATTCAAGATTCAAGATTCAAGATTCAAGATTCAAAACACTTTATTAATCCCAGAGGGAAATTGTTTGCCATGAATAC
>JAUMHF010000023.1:875625-922846 GCA_032359275.1 Microctenopoma steveboyesi | reverse complement strand
CCCTCTCCCCTTACTGAGGGAAGCAGGGGAGGAATTAAAGAGTTTGATGGCCACAGGAAGAAATGATTTCCTGTGGCCACCAATCACTGCTCTCTCCCTCTTCCTCCCCCCCTCACCCCGCCTCGCAGCAGGCCCTCTGGCGCTGCCTCCTTCTCTCTCTCTCTAGGTTAATAGCTCTAATTAAAGGCCAGCTGGGGTTTGGCCAGTGTTCAGGACGGGTCAGAACGGAGGAACAATTGTGTCCTTTCATTCATGAAATTACCTCCTGCCCCCACCTGGCCAGGATCACTCAGGAGAGACATATTTAGATTATTACACGAAGCTCTGTGGGACACACTGGCACGGACAGATTTATCTCCCTCTCTGAGTGGACGTACACATTTACATGCTGGCACTGGATCAGACCTTCTCCACAGGCCTACAGTGGATTCTACAGGACAGATAGGATTTCCAGGAGAAACTGTGACATTCAGGTCCTGACAGAAAAGGGGATTTTGGAAGAAGAGGTTTTGGAAAGTGCACAAAACATTTTTCTCAAACACTGTTTTCATGTGTCATCAGGTTCTTCAGGACAATCTCAAAACAAAAGCAGCCTCTTCCCAGATTCTTCTGCGAGGTACAGTGTAAGAATAACAGAAAACAGAGCATCTGTTCAATCTGTGGTGGATTATACCAACAGACTGAGGCAGAGTGGCCTGAATGCCCCGGGGCCACTGAGAGATAAGTGGACAGTAGCACTGACTGTTTGATGAGAGGGCCACAGACACCAGAGGGTCTTGTTGCCAAGCTGGGAGCTAGGATTATCCAGAAATCCATGGAGGACGCATGTACCATTAGTGGTTAAATCTGCTGGACTAGTCCAACAGCAGCACTGTGACCACTGGTGTTTTAGGTGATGACTCAAATGAAACACGCAAACCTCCTCCAATTATTTGCAGAGTGTAGTAGTGTTTCTACAGAGAGAATACAAATCACCAATATTACCGTATTGTTTTCTTGTCAGGTGATCGGGTTGTCTGGAGACACAACCAGAGTGAGTCTGAGAGTGAGTCTGCGCATCACAATGGGAATAACGGCAGTAACACGACCCCTAACAGCGAGTTTCTACCTGAACAGAAATCCACAGGATGATGACAAGCGAAAACTACTGTTACCTTTGGCGTCGCAGAGAAGTCTTGGAGTCTTCAATACTAAAAAAGCAAACGAGCCACGTGCACTAATGAGCCTGAGTAGCAGTGGTTCACGTCTATGTCCAGATCCAGTTGTCCAGGACAAATGATCCAGAATGTCCAGGTTAAAATTAAACACATCTGTATTAATAATGCACAGCTGTATCCCAGGGGGGGCAGAGCCACATGGCAAGAATTTCCTGCATCCAGACTATTTAAGCGAATGGGCTGGCGAGCTGTTGCAACAATGGTTGGAAGGGAGGGGTGGGAAAATAGGTTGGAGATGTTGGGTAATACAAGTGAATGACGGAGGAAAGTTGGGAAACAAGGAATGAAGAAGACACTTTCCTATGTATTTGACCGCAGCATTTCGTGTTTTTAGTCGTTATGTGACAGGAATTCTAGGCTATGAGAAATGACTCAATCTGAGGAGAGTGTGGGCAACACAGATGTCCTCATTTCAAAGTCAGACGGAATGACTGAATCGACCTGTAGTTTTCTTTTGTATTGTGTGTCACAGTTTAATTGCCTCACTGGTCTCAGAATACAACTAAAACTAAATCTAAAATATATCTGAATGAACAATGACTGAAAGTTTGACTGAAGTGCACTGTTCTCATAAATTCATAAACACTTACCTCGCAGGAATCTTTAGTTTTTGGACGAAAAATGTTTAGTTTACTTTTTATTATATAATTAAAATAATTAATTGCAAATCTGCATTTATAATTACATTACATTATATTACTATGGTAAAATATGGTAGAGAGGCCAAACAGACCGAAGTTTAAAATGTAAAAATAATTCTAATCCAAGCTGGTGTCGAATTCAACCACATACCACTAACTATCAACCCATTGCACAAAGCAGCGGTCCTTCGAGAGTCTCTCCAGTAGAAAGAACGAAAAGATCCATCCGTGGGGTTAGTCCACTATTCCACAGGGGGTCAAACAACATTCAATCAGTACATTCTGGAAGTACAGGAAATCAAGTCTAAATGTTACGATATCACAAATCCTTGGTTCTACCTACACTTTTATTATTTGCAGACATGAGCACTGTTAGATCATTATTTTGGGAGAGCTAGAGTTATACATAAATTAAATATTATATAATTATATATATCACTGTGGGGCAGGTTTTCACCTAACAAATACAAACAAGTCTTTGAATTGTCTGGTTCTAGTCCTGGTTGTTTAGGCTGCGGTTGGTACTTGGAGGCAGTTGGACCTGGGAGGAAGCTGCATGTCGCTGCTTGTTTGCGTGGTTCAACAGAACAAAGCAGTCAGATACTGTGAGTTGGTGTCAGTGACTGTTAATTGCTTAACATTACGTGTCCGCCTCCACCTTCCGGTTTAAAAAACTATTATTCCACCAGTGCTCACGCAATGCTGTTGTAGTATAAACTAATCATTTATGTTATGTTCTATCTGATCATATCTTCTGTCTTCAGCTGCACAGAGAAATATCAATGTTAGGCAGAAAGAAAAATTTAGAAAGTCACCGCGCAAGAAGAAAGAGGAGTTAAACCCTAATTGAGATGGCTGCTGACAGTCAGGAAGAAGAGAAAGGGTGTGATGGTTCAAGCTCACAGGATGCACATTAGATTATTTAGCCCTCAGCATAAATTTTCTTTTCGTTTTGTATCATGTGTCGAAGAGGATGATGGGAAATGGAGATGGTGGTTGGTGGGGAGGTGGAAACCAGGGAGCGTACATTCATAGGTGTTCCGCTTTCCCTCGATTCAATTCAGTCTTCTCCCACCTGCTGAATGTCCTGCAGGCGCCGAACACACTGTGAGCTGAAGCCTTTTACTTCCTGTTGTGAAATGCTCATTTATGACACGCGTCATAAATCTAGACTTGAATGAAGTAAGTCAGCAGACCGTGTAAACCACAAATGAGCTTGAGTGAAAAAGGTCTTCTTCACCTGAGGACTCGCCGTGTATGAGAAGCCTGTAAATACCAGCAGGTTCTGTTTAGAGCCTCGCCAGAGCTGGCAGCTCCACCGTGACAGTGACGGCCTGGAAAATCAAACGGGTCAGCAACATGTTGTGAAGACGCCAACAGCCTTCAGAGCGTCACACTGAGGGGCTCCTGACAACTGTTACTGTCTGTCCACACAGAAGGAAAACACACAGTCTCCGTGCTAATTGTACATCCAGCACACACCTCTTTAGCATTTAGTCATTTTACAACTTCCCTTCAGTCCAGTCTAAGGGATTTTTGGACTGGCTCACGCACAGACTCACAAACTCAGGCAGAAAAAATATTTTCTCTTGCTCACATTGCAAACACTTTCACCACAGCAGCCTGAACACACTCGACTCTTTGTCCTGGACTCACTAACTCGACTTTTAGGTTGCCTCTCACTCTTAAATCACTAATTCAACTTTCCATTCAGTTTCTGTCTGTCATGAACACGCGTCTTCACTTTAATCCACCGTCTTATCCCCAAACTTTCCATCTGCCTGATCAACCTGAAGCATTAACGGTGACAATCTAAGGATTTATTCTTTCAACATCTCAACCCTGCAATGTGGGTATAAATGTGACAATTCATCTGTCCCAGATCATAAAGACATAGTGTCTTAGTGCAAAGCATTTTATTAGGACTCTTACCTTCCTGACCCGGTGGACCCTCTGTCTTTGTCTCCCCCTCAGGACTCCCCCCAGGTCTCCGTCTGCCTGGTCCGTCGGTCGAGCCAGGACGTCCAGCCCTCTCCTCTCCTCAGCACAGCATGCTCCTTGTTCCGTGCCCCCCTCCTCACTAGCTCACACTACATCTTTATTCCAGCTTGCTCGCTTAATTCAGGAGATCCCACATCCAAAAATGCAGCAGGCAGCTGAAACCCCCACCCTCCAGCACTTCTGTGGACCAGCCTTCCCACTGCCTGCTCCTCCCTTCTCCACCACCACCTCCTCCCTCTGTCTACCAGGACTATCCCAGAGCATGAAGCCCCCCCCCCAGCTGTGATCAGAGGTTAGGGTGCTCAGCCTGCAGCTGATGCTGGTGCAGTCCTACATCTGTAGCAGCAGTTGGTCTGGTCTCTACCTCTGGCGTGCTCCATCCCGGCTCCTGATTTCCACCATAAGCCTGGAACCAAAACGCTGAAGGAAAAGCTCGAGGGCCAAAGCGAGACCCTTGTCCTCAACTCTGATCGAAGACGGCTTCTCTTTGCCCCGTGCAATGATTTCGCCCTGTCCCGTGCTGTGCTGCAGTAAAAGCTCCTCTCTGCATCCCGTTTGCTGCAGAGCCCAAATCCTGCTCTGGCTCTCTCCTCCTCTGTCACACTGTCCCACCTGGCAGGCTGGCAGGCCAACACTGCTGAGCTTCTCCTTCACACCCCCCTCTCTTTGCCTGTTCCCCCTCCCTCCACTGGACACCCCAGCTAGCTCCCTCTCTCTCTCTCTCTCTCTCTCTGCAATGCAGCCAGCAGCCTCCATCAAGCCCAGGGACTGTTTGACTGGAGCCCCCCTCTCCTCTCCACCTCTCTGCCTGGCTCAAAGCATCCTTTATGGGTTTATTTATCTACCCTCCCTCCCTGCTCCGAGCCGAGCTGCTGACATCCTGCAGGTTCCATGACCACGGCTGCGCTGGCAGCCTCAGACAAACTGCAGTACGCCTCTAAGAATCGATACACAACCGCCAAAGCCATTCAAACACATTTCTTTGAACTCAGGTAACAGTGAAACGGGGTTAACACGGTTGCGCTCAGCCACTCTACATCAATCCTCTTTCTCTGAATCCTCTCTGGCCCACTGACTGTGGCACACTGTGAGGTAGATTTTACTGTGACAGTGAATGTGGCTTCAGCACTCTCCTCCTCTCTGTCTCCTTAAACAGAGAGTAAAACTAACCGCAGATGTTTGAGGCAAACAACAACACAGTTACAGGAACAAAATCTTCACCGTTGTTTAAGAAATACAACATATTAAACTTCCCTCTGCCTTTGTTTCATTAAAATATCTCTATTCTTCTGAATGATTTTCTTAGTTCAGATGATGTCAACTGTCTGGAGCGCTGCCATGTTGGATCAGGACTCTGCCGCGTGCTGACGAGTGACAGGAAGTAACAGAAAACACTTTCAGATGCTCTGATGAAAGAAATGGAAATGAGATGCAACGTTTCACAGCTGAGAATGTTTCACTGTTGTGATTTCTTTGAGTAGCACGAATAAGACTGTAAAGCAAACAGCCGCTGCAGCTGGTATTTAAAGTTTGACTGGGCAGACTAAGGAGTGATCAACAGAGGTGGTGAGTAACTAAGCACATTTACTCAAGTACTGTACTTGTTACTTACTTGTACAATTTAGAGCTACTTGTACTTTACTGGAAAAGTTATGTTACTTTTATTTTTACTCCGATATAAACCAGAGAAATCATTATATATTAGTAAAAGGCTGATGTCCCATATATGGATTATATTCCTGTTACTATATGAGGTGTGAAAACTGGCTGTAAAGTCAGCAGGATTAGCAGAAGCAGGTCAGGCATCTGCAAGTATACTACTACAGAGAAATCTTATTCATCCTGAATGTCCTGAAAACTCCTCCCGATGATGTCATCTGGAGGATTTCTTTTAGCTAGAAGCACATGAATCATGGATCAAACTTACAAAGCTAAAACACACTGTCTGTTCCTGTCTGCAGAGTTCAGCGGTGATGAAGGTTGCACTCATTGCTCTATAGAGTTAGCATTGGAGAACCTCAGCTTAGTAAATGAAATTTACCAATCTAATGTAGCATTAGCATTTCATTTTGCACGTGTCTCTCTCTAACTCGGTTACTTGCACAAAGAATAGTTGCTGGTAAAAGGCTGCATGGCTTATTAATTGACAATGTCAGCTAATATTCAAACAAACCTTTGTCTTTCCCAGAGGCCCCATCCTGACCCTGACTATGATGAGTGATGTGAGCAGGCAGAAATGCTTTACTCGGGATTTCATTGTCTCCTGGGAGTTTAACGTGGCTCTCGTTTACAGCCTAATTTTGGCTGTCTGTACAGTAAATCAATCTCACACACATGTGATGCTTATCCCAGGTGAGCTCGGGCGGTAGTGTTGAGTCTGCGTGGAAAGAACAAAACCCTGCCTGCTACTGGAAAACGCACTGAACCAGAGCTGGACGGAACTGCAGAGGAAAGGTGGTAATCCTCTGTGGAATCATCATTTCAGGTGTTTAGTCACGTTTTAAACATTGTAATCAGCATCAGCGCCGCTCCTGAATTCCTGATAATAAGTTACTACAAACTAAGACCCTGATAAGACCTGAATTGTCAAGAAAAAGAACATGTTAGGAATTGTTAAGTGCTAGACAGCTTTTTTAAATGTAAATAAAGACTCGTTTGAAATACTTTTTGAACAAGTCAGAGTGTTTTTAAAGGTGGTGATAGTCTCAGCTAGTAGAATGAAGCAGGACAAGTCATTCCATCACCCAGGGACAATAAAGGTGAATAGACTGTGTTGGGATTGGAGACTTCACGCTCTCATGAAGTCTGTTTCTACTGGTTTGGTCAGAGACATTCACACCACTGGCTGCCGGAGGTCTCTTTGTAGAGCTCTGGCAGCACTCATCCTGTCCCTCTTTAAATAAAGGAGCAGATACTGGTCCTGCTGACCGGTTAAGGACCTTCAACGGCCCTCTCCAGCTCGTCCACAGCAACCTTAATCCTCCTGGAATCTCCTAGATGGACTGTGCTGGGAGACACAGCAAACCTTTATTTTTGTTTACACATCAACTTTTTGGAAATCAACAAATAATATTCAAATTATTATTATAATATAATTATAAATAATAAGTAGCTAATATGAGCCTATGTGACTATGTCAGAGTCTCGTTTCTTATTTAGTACGGCAGCCTGACAGGAACCATTTTATCCCATTTCTATAAAGGTTTTGGCCTTCAATGGAAATTCACCATACATACATTCACCACGCAAAACTTTCTTTTTGAATGTTTATTTTAGAATTTCTCCATCACCTCGACCCCGCGCTCACAGAAACATCCAGACTGAAGCTCCCTGTGTTTGCCCGCTGCGTGTTTTCACGGGGCGAGACCGAGAAGGTCATGCTTCATACACCGCTCAGACGATGACACAAAGGAAGGAATGTCTCATTTCTCTTTCTCAGCCTTAATCCTGACTCTGTTCAAACGCTGCTGGACCCCATTTGGCCCCTTCTTTACAAAAGAGTCCAGCTATTGTCTCCGTTTAACATGTGCTGAAGATAAAATCATTCCATCTGCTGCTTGGTGTGTCTCCAAAGATGCTGTGCTTAAAACCACATCAGGTGATTTCCTTACCTTTAAAAAGAATGATCGAAACTGCTCTACTTATTTAAAACACGTTCTTCTTCTCAGGTTGACGATTTAAGGTTCCAAGCTGTGTTTTGATCAGTCATAGTGAATTCTGACACGGTTGGCCTGGTAGTGGACACTAGTGATAATAGTGAACCGTGCAGATTGTGTAGACTGTATAAAGCAAAAAGACAGTGAGTGGAAACCTTTATTTTAGAAGTGTCGCTTCTTTAGACAAAGACCTGGCATGTGTCCTGGACGTCTGACCAGCTCCACTACTCCATAGAAGCAGAGCACATCCACATGTTCCAACTGACAGAGAGGTTAACTAAGGCAGGACGGTGATCTTCTTCTCCAGCTTCTCCTCGGGGAAGATGTACCTCTTCATTACGTCATCGAGCTCCTGCAGAGCCAGCTGGGCGTGCAGCACCGCGACATCGTCTGGATCAGAGCGAACCACCCACTTCAGGGCCCGGTACAGATCCAGCAGAACATCGCTGAGGACCTGAAGGAGGCACATATAAAGCACAGATACCTTTAATGGATCACTCATGGCTCAGATTTCTTCTCTCTACCTGCTTCACAGACATCCCAGCACCTCCTTCTCCATGCACTACACCTGCTTCTGTGCACTGTGGCCTCACCTTTGTGCTCTAGACTGCCGGGCTCTGTCCCTCTCATTTGTTCTCATGTCACTCTGTGTTATCATTAGCCCTGTACACCTGGTGCTGTCCTTCTCCAGCTGTTCCTGTAATGACAGGACCTGGACCCAGCACCAACAGACGGCTGGACTGCAGTCGAGCCACACCACAACATGACTATTGGCTAGCAGGTCACAAATAAAGCTGCTGTGTTTGCACCAATATGTTTTCCTTCAGTAATACTGAAGAAAAGATCGGCTCGCTGTAGAGGATCATTATTATAAGCCGAGAGTGCTGCTGAAACTAGAAAAGCTTGGCAGCACTCTACTGTATTATGTACAGTAGTATGTATTAGTATGTATTCCACTCAAACCTCTCTTATATGCTTTGGTCATTTCTACTTTGAATAATTTGAGCAGAGAAACTGTATGAAATTATTTAATATACCAGACTGAACTCATAACTACTGTATTCCACGGTGGAGGATTCTGTCACCCTCTCTAGCTTTGTTTGTGTTTCTTAATTATTAGAGCATTTATACAGTATATTCTATCCATGCAAAGGAAGCTGCTGACCTCAAAAACTCAGCTTAACCCGATATTCAAAAGAAAATGACTCGCACCAGGCGCGAGTCATGGAGTTCTTAAGAGAACGAAAGGTACAATCTGACTTGCTCAGTGGGGCTTGGTGCGAAGGAAATGATGGGTTTCATGCACCGTCAGTGTGTTTGTGTACCTGGGTGGTTCTGTCGCTGAGACCTCGAAGCAGAGAGGCGATAAGGTGGACAGCAGCTCTCCTCACCTCTGCCTCCTTCTCCGTCTTTATCACTGCAGTTAGACAGGAGCTCAGCTGGCGCGCGCGTACACACACACACACACACACACACACACACACACACACACACACACACATTACAGTGGCATAAACACAGCAACGTTGCAAAAAATATGTTATAAAGATATACAATAGCCAACATCTGTAGGTGAGAAATGGCTATAAGGTTGGACACCTACGCTGCTGGGTTCAGTACCAGAACTTAACTGGACCTCTTGATGTATTATTGAAACCAACTCATGCTCTCCACCTCTGCCGCACACACACACACACACACACACACACACACACAGTGTAAAGCTTCATGAATAAGCATCTCTGTTCCTTCCGTTGACCGAGTCAACATTAACAGGCCGCACATACGTGCACACGCAAACACACGTGACAGCATCTCTCTTTCAGTGTGTGGAATGCACATGTGTAGGTGCATGGTGATTTCCTGTAAACCTAGACCCTCATCAAAGCGAGCGTGTGCATGTATTTGTGTTTGTGCAGCGCCGAGTTCGGGTTGGAGAGGATTAAAATAGAGCCCACGCCTTCATCAGCAGCTAGCAGCAAATCACTTGCTACGTTAACCAGAGCGGTCTCAGTGCTGTGCATAGAGCCAAAGAATAAAGGGGAGGGTGATTGGAGTCAAAATGCCATTAGACACTAAAATATCTGACCAATCATATAAGATTCAGCTTTTAAAAACCAGGCCACGACTAAACTAATTATTCCCATCGATTCCTACTTCACTTCCACTGCTTCCTACTCCTCTGAGATCTGATTTTCAGCATCTATTAACGACGTGTTCAATCCTGAATTGATTAGTGCTCCCATATGTCTTCTGTCCTTTGAAGTCGTTGTTTCCCTCACCACCTCTCCACTCTCAAAACACAGGGTTACTATTTGTCCCCAGAGTAAAGACGTCAGCTGGCAGCAGGGCTTTCTTTGAATCGTCTCTGGAAGATCAGCTGCTGTGACTCTCTGGAGGTTTCTACGTCTAGAAGTCTAGAATAAAGACTAATAAAGACCCTTTTTGCATTGCCCTGTGAGAAACTGATTTTATTTGATTTGAGCGGTTTTGTATTAACTATTTCATCATTGCTATTATTTGCATTAAGCAGACGTGACACTTAAACTCGACTTACACTCATTTTATGATGTCTGGATGAAATCAGGATGACACTTGAGACCCTTTCATTCATGCTTCACCACATATGTGTGGTGTTCCTCACCTCTTGAGCCAATGGTCCTAAGGCATAGTCCAGCTTCTGACAGAGCTCCCCTAAGTTGGACAGACTGCTGGCTCGAACACTTTGGTCTGGGTCCTTGGTGCCCTGCAAGAAGACGCCTATGAGAGGACGGCCGAGGTGGGGCGCCAGTTCCCCTGGAAGAGAAGATCAGTTTTCAGGTCGGACGTTGTAGGACACACAAAAGAAAGAGGAAAAGCCTAAACAAAATAATCTCAACTGAAAATACAGCATCGTCTGCACAAAATGTATGTTCTTCTTATCACTGCAGTGCAACAGTAATGGTCCATATGTAACTGGTCCATATTTCATTGCCTGCCTTAAAGTACTGCACAGCCATCCATGGTCCTGTCACCACTGGGTGGACTGCCTTCAGTTTGGAGAAGGACATTAGTGGCTCCCTAAAGAGGATTCCTGCTCATTTCAGTCGCGCAACATTATTAATCTTTAGCTTTAGGATTTTAGCTAAAAACCCAGATCTTAATAAGATTCATTAATTGTTTACAGCGTAGTCGTCCTCAGTTTAACAAGCTGTGGGTGTCACTGTTACATTATAGTGGGGGCTAAACAAAGAATAGGGCGACTACTCACTACAGCTGCTCCTGCCAAGCAGTAGGGAGGAGAGCCATTACCCGTGTGTGTGTGTGTGTGTGTGTGCGTCACAGCTGGTTATACACACACACAGCACTGATCTATTTAGTTTGTCCTAGATTACCCTTCTACAGTGCCAAGCACCTCCTCAGAAACACGAGATTCAAACCCACAACACACAGAACCAGACACTCAGGAAACAAACACACACACACACACACACACACACACACACACACACACATCTTCCTTCTTTTCTGCATCTCAATAGACTGTCACAGCCCTAACCGAGCTAATGAAAGAAGGATCACTCTGTGTTTAACCGAGTGTGAGTCAGCAAGTATAACAGCCTGCGTCACAACTTTATGCGCGCGCGCGCACACACACACACACGCACGCACACACACACACACACACACACACACACACACACACACACACACACACACACACAGCATCTGGTAAAACTGAAGGAACACTCACAGATGGCCATACTCTCTAAACTATATTTACACTATAGATCCCCTTCCTGCATGTGTAAATAAACATTATTTGGTTTCAGAACTCTTCGCCTCCAGTTGCTTTACTACTCATCTCAGCAAACTTAATTGCAATAAGTCCACAGCTGGAAGCAAACCAAAGTGCAAGTTCAACATTTACTCAACCAGGGAGTTAATTTAAGAAAATCCTATTTTGAAATGACCACCTGGAAAAAAAAGAACTAATCTTAGCCACTCGGGGGGTTGAATAAAAACACAGTGGGGCCTCAGGATGTCTATGAAGCAAACTGCTCATCAACTGATCAAAGAACTATCCAATCTGTTAGCAAAGGATATAAGCACTCTAATTGTCCCAGGAGCTGGTATGGTGGCACTTTGGCAGATAAAGCCAGACTGAGGTAGTATTTTCTATCTAGGATAAGTTGTGACACACAGAGCCCATTCTGAACAGATATCTGCATGAAAAACAAGCCTGCACTGTGACTTCTGTAGCGTGGCGGCTACATGCGGATGGCTTTCTACCGCAGACTTGTACTGTCTATTCAGTGGCTTCAGAAACTAGTCAGACTTCAAAAATCTGTATTTAGGGAGTTTGATCCATTCTTTCCAGCAGATCCTTTTAAGTGCCATCAAGTCGGACGAGAAGTGTCTGAACAGCCTTCAGGTCTCCTCACTGATGTCCTGTGGGTTCAGGTCACCGTCACTGTAACACTATTTGTGTTTGGCAGCATTCACTCTACTCTGACCAGTCCCACTGTCCCTGCTGCTTTGACGTCCTGCACAGCATGATGCCGTTTCACTGTAGAGATTATATTAGCAGGTGATGAGCAGTGGTACTGGACGAGTGTTCTTTGGCTGGTTGTCCTATCCCCACAGAGAACCTCTGAAGCTGGATTGAAGTTAGGGCCCAAATTACAGTGATACAACCGATTCATGTTAAAACACGTCACCATTGTAAACCCTGATGATGTCTTTGTAATGTGAAACGCACAGCTGGCCACGGCAACGTATCTAACCCAGGGGAGCACCTGCTCCAACACCAAACAGACCTAGAAGCTGAAAAGTGCAGCAAATCTGAAAGCAAACCCAACTGCACTGATGCAGCTGCAGACGTCACTGACTTTGCTGACGTTAGCAGTTAGTCTGCTTTCCACGGACGTAAACTGCACGAGTCATCGACATCTTTAGATAATTCATTAACTAGTTCAATTCATTATTGTTGCACAAAACTGGGCTTTTTGCCGCTGTACTTTTATTTTGCCTGGTGTATAAAATGTAGTGAAAAGAGAGAGAGTGGAGTTACTATGAAAGAGGGATATTTGTTAGTGTTGGTTTTTGTCCTACCATCGTAACGAATGTGCTACAAACACAGGGCTTATTTATTAAAATGATTTATTTCTAACCTGTTGTATTTCTTATTTTTATTATTTTCATGTATCCTTCATGGAAAACTAATGTAGAGAGTGCAAAAAATAATGTTATTATTATTATTATTTTAATGCACGTGCTCAGCTCAGTGGAAACGGTGGGACATGTGCGTTTGAATTCCCAAAATGTGTTAACGAAGAATTAACATCAGATCAATAAAGCAAGAAAAGTAAGGACATTAAATAATGTATTTCCCAAAATGCTGGACTCATGTGATGATAAGGTTCGTCATAGAAACTCACCCATAGCCCTGCTCGCCCTCATCAAGACTTCTCCCACTTTCAGGCGGGTTTCCAGGGAGTGCTCTTTGTTAGACGTAGGGAGGGAGGGACCGTGCTGGAAGTCTTTTAGGAGCCTTGTCAGAATCCTCTCAGGGTAGGAATCAACCAGAACAGTCAGACCTAAAAAAAAAATCAGAAAACTGTTAAATGATCTAATAAAATCAGTGCCTGAGAATGGACGATGAAAAGAAACTATCTTAGCATCACTTTAGACGAGCCGAACCACACTACCTTGAATAGCAGAGAGGTAGATGAACGAGTCTTCATGCTCCAGGTTTTCTAAAAAGAGCTGGAAAAATAAACTCCATTAACATGACTGCGCAGTAATATAAACATTTCACATTTCTATTAAGATCCTGTTCTATCTGTTTGAAAACCATCAAAAGCATCACCAGTCTGGATCTTGTCAACTTAAACAAAGACAAAGCAATACTGCAAAGGATAAGACCAACTATCAAAGTGAATAATCCAAACGTTACCCCGGGTACCATGAGGCACCCTTGAAGACACTGCTTTGAGCAAGTCTGCAGAAAAACAAGGGCTTTCTAAGACAAGCTGGAGTCTTGGGTGAACTAAGAATAGAGATGGGTAGACAGAACATATGAAAAGTAGCCTAGATGATAGTGGAGAAATCTCCCCAACCATGACACCAAAGGGAGAATAATCAATAAAGGGGGTTTCTGCTGTAACAGGAGGGGGTTGAAGGTTATCTGAGGTGCACGAAGTAGGACGCTTCTGATTAAAGAGAATACTAAATCAGGTGGTTTCTCCCTTTTTCACCAAACCACCTTAACAAGTCCCTAGAGTGCACCACTATTGGCTCTGGTTCCCATGTTGAAGAGGTTCAACTCCCTGATTTATTATACGTTTGCTCAGCTTGTCCCAGGAGACATGCACACGGTGGCTAATGCAGCAGAGCTTCTGTCGCCACCAAACAGCATCACCACAGCTAAATGATGACCCCAGTGTGGAGTCGAATAACAGCTAACTATGCAACGGAGGAGAATGAGAGAAGCTCTAATTTCTTACAAAATGTGAAATGACTGTGATTCTCATGACTTTTTGGATGAAATGATGAAAAACAATCCAGGAGTTGAGCCGAATGCTGGTGGAGTATTTTGCTAAGTGTCATCTTTAGACTGGATGAATGAGGGCATGTTATTTTCATTAATAAAAATATTCATAATTACCTTAAATACAGACCGATAACAGACAATGAACAGATTCATGTAATTAATATTAATGTATAACTAAGAGGTTAGGTGAACGTGTATGAACAGCACTTCATTTCAGTTATTTCTTTTCTTCCATTGCTCCTTTTTACTGGCAGAGGGAGTGTCGTATACACAAGTGAAGCCTCTTTGAAGCAGATGTTTGATTTGTAGATGTGACATATGGAACAACAAGCACCATACCGTGAACACTTTCTCCTGGGCTTGAACAGCTTCCGGGTCTTTATTTTTCACCCTCTGGGTCAGTATCCTCAGGGCTAACGCTCTGGTTGGCACGTCCGGATCACACGCCTCTAGCAGCCAATCAGTAAAGGGTTTGGTAGAGAAGCCTTGGCTACTAGTCCCCAAAGTCCTCCCCTCATGTTGTAAATTTATTCCTGATACAGACCCTCCTGGTGGTGCTGCGTGTCTGCTGTGGGTGCTACCAGGTGAATTACTGCCTGGGCAAGAATGAGGTTTAGTCTGGGAGATGTTTGTTTCAGTTTGCAGTCTGTGCTTTTTCTGTTTCGTCACACTGTTGTTCTTCACCGTTTCGGGGTTTCTGGGAGGCTGAGAAGCAGCAGTGAGGTTTTCAGGCTGGTAGGCACCATGTGTGGCAATGACAGCTCTGAGATTGGATGCCAGCTCCTGGATGACCACGTCAGAGTGCTTCTGACCCAGTGTCTCTAACGGAAGGAGCAGCTTCGACATAGAGGAGTAGTCATCTGCACTGAGCTGAAATCAAAAAAGACAGAGGATAACTGGGAAAGGGCAGCGGGTGATACCACCTTCTATACGCTCTGGTAGTTATCACTGTGTCTCCCACTTGGTAAATCTATGTTCTGGGCTACACTGGATCCTTCCTACAACCCGGTTTACATGTAACATCACAAAGCAAAATGCAGCAGCAACAAAACTGTATGTGATGAAAGCTTCAGGTACAGTTATTATAAAAAGTTTTCCCATTATTCAGGATGTACGTTATGTACGTGAGGCGGATGTGCAGAATGTTCAGTTGCGAGTACCTTAGGCCCCGACAGCACTGTGGCCACCAGGCCCATTCCCATGCTTAGAGTCTGGCTCTCTATTGGACTTCCAAGTCTTTGGTCAGTGGCCTGATCCAAACAAACACAGGCCCTCTGGATCATGGACGCTATGAAGTCCACCACCTGGAGACAGAATCATGAACACATTTTACACTCGGAGAGAAACGGAGAGTTAGGGGCCCAAATATGTTCAACAGAAAAACTGAACCTCAACATGGAGCTTGTCCATTTCTGAGGAGATTCAGTCCTTATAAGGTCCGATTCTGTGTTTGTTGGCCCTCAAGTGCCAGCTAGCCAATATTATCAGCACCACTTAACAGTCGCCCGCCCCAGCTACCACGTCTCCTCGCCAGCCCTGCCAGAGGTGAAGTAAAGAGGCTATTTCTGTTTTTCCTGTATGACTCAACATGGCCTGTTTCCATTAGACAAACTCCCACAGGAACACAGGCTGGTTTTAAAATATGCTGGATGAGGAGAGATGCAGTCCCAGGAGGAGAAGACGGATCCAACACTTTGGAGTTTCCCTGCAACATCTATCCAATTAAATTTAACCCCTAAACAAAACAAACTCAAATCTGCATTTGGGACACACTGATGGTTAAAACCAAGCTCAACGTACCGATGCGAGCCGAACAGTCTAAACAGTATACGTTTGGTTTCCTGTCACCTGCATGGGCCTCACTTACGCTCAGTAGCACAGATTACCGGCGTATTTATGAAGGGGTCACCAGTGACACTGGGCAAAGCAGAAAGACTTGCATCATTTGCAGTTCATTCTGCTGGATTTGTATTTTGCTCCGGGTACTCCGGTATTTTGCTCAGGTAACCATGAACTAAAACACATACTGAGAAGATAAATGAAAAGAGGTTTATAGGAACCTTGTTAGTGCCTCTTACTTCAATCCACATTCTCCTTCCTTTCCTCTCACCTGTGTGATTTTTCTCAGCAGCACAGTGTGTTGCAGAGACTCCACCATCCCAGCCAGCACCTGAAGCAAAACAAGTTTCTGGCCGTGCCTCGTGGCTCGACCCTGCAGCTGCTGCTCTACCTCCAGGAGCGTCATGGTCGACACGTCCAACTGTCCATCTTCCTTCTCCTCATCCTCTGTAGCTGTCCAGCTGGTCAGCTCCTGCAGGAGATGCAGGGAAAAATAGTGCACTCTTAAGTCGTTTTCACTCACACTTTCCACATTATGGGGAGTTGTGCTTCCACACATGCAGCAAACAGCAGGAGATTCTGACATGAATTCTTACTTGAGGGACAACTTCTATTCGGGTTACCTACTGTATTCAAACATAGACGCACTCTGGCGCATGCAGGATCATGTCTGGGTATTTTCTGATTCCACGTGACTCAGACGCTGCAGGTCACCCAGGTAACGTCTGGAGAAGTTCAGGGTTCCACTGCGTGTGTGTCAAAGCAGTATCGGTGAGTGTTACTCACCCGCAGCAGGTCCAAGAAGAAGTCTCCAGGTAAGTCAGAGTCTTTGAGTTCAGCCAGCAGCTGCATCAGACACTCAAGTCTCCACTGCTCTCCTGACAGCTTCTCATACAGAGCATCGTCCTCATCCCTGGGTACCAGAACAGAGAATAAAGAATTTGTAGTCATCATCACTGAATAAAAAGAAGGTGAGATTAGACAACACAACTGCTTTTGTTAACAGTAGTGGCTTCAGATATGTTCCATTCATTTTGTGTTCTGTTGTCTGATTAGAATCATGAAATCCCTGTTTTTATTTCATTAGACCACAAAAATACACAAACTGTCCAGCGTTTGCCTGACAAACTCACCCGCTGCTCTCTCTGGAGCTGCATCTAGCTCCTCCATCGCTGCCTGGGGCAAAGCATAAACCTGCCGCCACGTTGTTCTCCTGTTCCTGCAGATCTGAAAGCTGCCTCAGTGACGACAGGGCTGCCGACGTCTCAGTGTGGCTCAGGTACCACAGCAAGATCTCCTGGCAGGGGGCGCTGTTGAGCACAGGCAGAACAAACACACTTTCATTTAACACAGTTAAATGTCCTTCTCATTTCCACCTCTCAAGAAACTCAAATCAAAATTTTATTTGTCACATACATCATTATACAGTGTACAACACTTCTGCATTTAACCCATCCCCCCTTGGGGGGAGCAGCCACAGGCGGCGCTCGGGGAGCTAGCGCTGGGTGTCTCGCTCAGGGACACACCTGATATGGGGAATGGGCTGGGTGACTCAGCCTGGGATTCCTGCTTCTCGGCCCACTGCCTTAACCACTCTGCTACCAGGCCGTCTAGTATTTTATAAAATTTGCCTCTGCCTACTAGAGAGGCTGTGTTTTTTTTCAAAAGCAAGCCAGATATAATTCAAACCCTTACCGTAGGTGCGAGACATTCTGCTTGGTGAAACAGAAGAGTGTGAAGAGAACAGAAATAACTTCTTCTAGAGCTTTGAGTAAAGCAGCTGATGGACTGTTTCCAACCACCCAGATCTGACGGAAGCAGAACACACAGGATTGCTAGTTATCACACAAAATGTACCGTTAAACAGAGACATGGTCAAGTGGCGTGTCCTCACCTTGTATACGTCCTCCACGCACCGTGTCAGCTCCCACTCCTCCACAGCAGTTTGACTTTCAGCTGGAACACACACACCACACTTATTATCATTATTACATTAATGTACAATAATTCCTGGGCACTTTCCCTTCCCTTAATCAAAAACACTATTTACTATTCCGCAACCTTAACCACCACAACACTGAGATAACCTTAACACTACAACCTGGTCATAACACTCCGACAGCGCTTTGAAGGGGTGAGAGAAAAGTGAGGACTGGACTTGTAAAATTCAAACTGGTCTGCTCTCAGCTGACCACACACGAGCACACCCATGTGCCACAGCGGTCAGCCCTGTTGAGATCTCAACTGCACTGGTCTTTTGACAGAAATTCCATTAATTCTATGTCCTTTTTAATAGCTGAGCTTTAAATTTGAACTTCAAGCACCCATGGATAAATCAACCACACTACTGACCTGAAGCAGTGGTGCAGCGATGGAGGGGGGCGAGTAGAGGGCTAAGCAGGTACTGCTGGGCAAAGCTGGGCCGCTCCTGCACCATGGAGAGGACCACCTGGGTGGAGACACGCTGAAATTGTAGGGATGTCAGCTTGTCTTTAAAGTGCAGGAGGTCAAGGACCTAGAAAACAACAAAACACTTCAGATTAATGCTTATGTAGACCACAGAAGTCAGAGGTTTATAGATTAGTATGATTACATTTCAGATTATTTATTACAAATTATTGATTTTGAGTTTGATCTACAATAAATTCTGACAAAAATACCACAATAGTGGTTGTACCAAAAGTTGTACCAAACTACAAAGTAGCTGGTTATCACAGTTTGTGTTGAGCTGACCTGAGGACAAACTTGTTTGTAGTAGCTGTCTGCTGAGGCAGACTGTTGCGGGCAGGCCACCAGGATCCTGGCCACGCCGTCACATTTCCTCCAGTCAGACTCGCCTCCTAGAGGACAAAGTCAGCATTACAGCATTTCTCTCTTTAAAGAAAAGATTCACTAGGTAAAATACTATAAGTTAAGAAAACATTGTGTGGAAAACTGAGAGTTACAGAGACAGAGAAGTTTGAAACCTAAACAAATGTTGATGAATTGCACCTGTGTTTTCACTGTGCTTTTCCCTCATCTGTCCATCCATATTTACTAACCTGTCCCTCCCTCCAGGATAGCTCTGACTACAGCCTGGACACCACTAGGCTGCATCAGGCGCTCAGACAGCAGCTGGCCACACAGACGCCTCAGCCAGGCAGGAGTGGAAGCCAGGAATAGTCTGCTGCCAGAGACCCCAGGCTGAAAACATGGACAGGACACGCACAGCTTCAAGAAACGTACAAACACATCTGTTGTACAAAACAAAGATTTAGGATAAATTCTCCTCTTTGCTGATAGTTGGAATAGTCTCTGAATTATATAAAAATGACTTTATTCAGATTAAGTATGATTCTAAAACTGATTTAATTTAAAATATATACTGTGAGCAGCTCAAAATAACTTATTCATATCAGTAGATAAATGTGAAGTAGGAACCTTGTCTTGATCCTGTATGAAATTCATTCTTCCACAAATGTACCCATCTCTGTATCTGTGTCTTACATGTATACATCATTACTATTCTACCATTCAGGGTTTTTGGATTTATGCTGAGCAACCCGAACATTAACACCACTGTCACCGCAATAATTTCCCTGTCGAACATGCACATGCACACCTGTTTGGGTCCACCTTGGAGGACCAGCAGCTCCTTGATAACGATTGGCTGGTAGACCCCTCCTAGAAGATTTCTAAGGGCTTCCCTACATGTTCGTCGTTCCTCTGCATTGAGCTCCAGCATCTAAAATGTTGGCAAGAAAGGACAAAAACGTACATCTGAACTTCACATCTTTAGTACTTGCATCCCTCTCACACACACACACATTCCTTATTCAGATGTATTACCTTCTCCTCCTCTGTACCACCTCTCTCTGCACGGTGTGGCTGGAAGGCAAGCTGGCACAATGCTGCCATCACATCCCCCAGATGCCGCGTGAACACCAATGTGGCAAGAGATGACAGCTGCGCCAACTGCAACAAAGAATTTGTGGTGGTAAGAAGGCGGCGTCCTGCTTCTGGCACCACCACGCTGTGGACAAGTTTTTCCACCATGGCTCCGAAGGCTGACCTGCGACCCAGTGGCACACCAACTCCAGGGGCCAGGTAGGGACAGAGCCCCAGGCAAACCACAAACTGAAGAGCAGCTCCAAGTGTCTTCTGCTGGGTGACACTCAGAACATCCGGAGGTAAAGGTGGTGCTGTTTCAGGGGTACGCTGTGGAGCTCCAGGGGAAGTGTGGGCCTGCTCAAAACGTTTGAGTTCAACAGAAAGGTGTCGTTCTAAGGTGAGGAGCAGCAGGAGACACTCCTGCACAAAGCTCCAAGCAGCGTCGTCTGCATCAAAGGAGAACCAGTTTGTCGCCATCATCACCTCCTCTCTCAGCCTCCTCACCTCCTCTAAGCTGCTCTTACTCTGCAGCTGCTGGAGGAGAAGGGCTCTGTTAGCCCGCAGCGCTGCCTGCAGGGCTTCCTGCTGTGAGGACTGAGCATCGTGCACAGATGCCTCTACAACAGTGACACACACAACATCACATTGTGAACAGATTCATTAGTCAATGCTGACAGTTGAACATAACAATAAGTACGACTTACTACCTCTTACTACACACATACTGCATTGTAACGTCACGCTCCTGATTTAACTACAACCTAAAAAGGGAGGGGGTGCCCAGGAAGAACTTACTTAAAATAAACTTCTAGAATTTTTTTCCGCCCCTTGTTTTAAATACCAAAAACCAAAAGTAAATTATATAAATACGACATTTAGTAATATTAACATAAAAAAGTTTAGGCATAGTAACCAGAACAAAATGCTAACGTTTCACACACTCATGTATACCGTGATATTTTATCTGTTACCTTCTGTGTTAACTTGGTTATTCTCACTCGAATAATCCACTTACCGCCTAAAGGTTTAGTGAGAACACTTATCGCTGAGAGAATAGCTGAAGTCATCTCGCCATCACAGGGACAACTGACTAACCAGTGTGGACCAAACTCAACATGTCAAAACGGCGCTGGAATTATACGTCATCGCGCATCGCGCATGATTATGACATTGGCTGGCGCTACGTGAGTGACGTTTTCACGCTGCTTCGCATCTGTTCCTGCGCAGCAATGGCTTGTTCGCTCCACTGTTGGGCTTTCCCGCTCCCAGTTTCCTCAGCTCACATGAGGTTTAGCGAGCTTTTAGCAAATACTTGCTGGTGCAGTAGGTTGAACAAGAGCTGAAGGAATAGACTGACATGTAAGAGCTGGACCCTACAGCTCTTAGCATTCGCTGACCTAGTATATCCAGTACTTTATTCACGATACTCGGGCTGTTACAGTTTTTTTCTGTGGCTGCTCAAGCTGCAGCTTATAATCCACAGCCTAGAGGGAAATCTGCAGCAATTTGATGCAATGAATTGCGTCATTGTAAAACAGACAATACATTCTGTACATTTTCTTCTAAATTCTAATCATTTCAAGACAGTTGCTGCCACATCATTTTGGTGTTTGCTCTTGGGGGGCCCCTAGTGGTGGCGGGGCCCTAAACAGGTGCTTGGTCAGCTTATGCGGCTATGGGGATAGGTATTTATTTTCAATACTTAATGAACTTCATCCCATAATAGGCGGTCTCCACTTTAAGATTGCTGCCCGTGTTCCAAGGACACTTTTTGCCAAAGAACTCAGGACGAAATTGTAAGCATCAAGCAGTTGGTTAGGAAACTACGTGAAGTTATTAGACGCTTGCATAACACGCAACACAACACTGCTCCCTGTCGGCCAGCCAATGAAATGTCTCCTGTTTCATAAGTCGTGTCGACGTTAGTCCATCCGTCCAATAAGCGACGGAATACAGGAACCCTGACACACGACCACGCCCCCTGGTTGGTTTATCGCTTTGACAGTAGGGAAAGTTTGTGGGAGTCTGCGATATTCTAAGTGCGTTGGCTTCCGAATCAGTGCGGTTTTGGCTTCATTTCGGTTAGTTCGTCTCTAATGATGGAATAGGAGTAAACATGGTGGTGAATTCAGTGCACTGGTTTCGCAAAGGTCTGCGTTTGCACGATAATCCGGCGCTGCAAGATGCCCTCAATGGAGCAGATTCGGTGCGCTGTGTTTATATCCTGGACCCGTGGTTTGCTGGCGCTGCTAACGTGGGAATCAACCGATGGAGGTTTGTAAGCTAGCGGCTAACTATACGTGACCTGTAGCGCGTTTCAGCTGAATTAAACACTGTTCTTGTATAACATCCGTATGATTGAGGGCTCGCCATTTGTTTTATTCATAGCTTTATAAATGTTCAGCGCTTGGAGTTGAGGCTTGGGCCTGCACACTACGTCAGCTCGCTAATGCTAAAGATGTAGAGAGTCAAAACAGCTGTAACAGAAGCAGACAGTTTATTGTATTATCCTCTTCTATGTGCGAACTGTCCCCACCCAGAGGAAGACCTCATATTTTCCTGTTTATAAGTTATTAACACCAAAACGTTACACAACGTAAAAGTAAAGACAGCAAGTTGGCGATAGCTAACTGTCGCACAACTCGCAGTGTCCTACAGCGGTATAAATGGAAAAGCTAAATAATAGCTTATTATACAAGTTAAACGAAGTCCCACTAGTTTCCTGTTTGTTTGTTATTAACACTGAAATGTTGTCTTAATTCGTTTGATACACCTAACCAACCATGAACTGTATATACTTAGTGAAATATAAGCTAGGTTTAGCTTATTCCTTGGTGCCACGCACCTCGATTTTTGCTCCAAAACTGCAAATCTCACTGTTAAAAGTGACGTGTTTCTTTTTCTACCACTAAAATTGGGTACAGGATCATATAGTCAGCGGTTTTGGATTTTTTCATGGCATTATGATAAAATATAGAAAATGACTTATCTTTGGTAGCGTCAGCTTATAAAGCTTTTTTTGCTGAGCTTGACATAATTTTCCCTGCCTTACCACAGGTTTCATCTTCCCTACTTAGAAGTGTCTGCTTAAAGTGAAAACTGCTCTGTCAGTTAGCTTCTTGCAGTTTGTTTTTTTTAAAGACACAGTATTGAATTTTTGAAATGTCGTTTGTGAAGGTTTAATGAACAGATTTGTATTCATGGTACAGCATTGAAGGATACATAGCCATAACACTAGCTGGATGTCCTGTAGCATATAATAAGAAAACATAAACAAAGTGTAATGATAGTTATTGTCATATTGACAAATAACACTAATTACTGATATGGCACACATTTTAATTCTAACAACATGTAGGCAGAACTTGATACATTCAGTATGAGACTGCACAGGATATATTTGAATTTAAATTTCATTAGTATGTTTTAGGGTTTACATGCATAACAATATGTACTGTGTTCCTAAATAGTACTATTAGTAGTAGTTTTGAAGAAGTAATTTCGTACACAGTGCATTTACTATAGTACCACACTTCTGCTTATTAGGCTCATAAGAGGCTATGTGGCATAGTGTTAACAAAACTCTTGTGGCTAAATTTGTATCAGTAAAATAAGTTTCTACATTGCAATATATAATCCTGCAGGACTCTGCTGCTATTCATTTTTACATTAACTTTGCATCTGTCAGCCACCTAAAGGTGGGCGCATGCTTTTTCTTATCAGTTTGATGTGAATGTCAATTCAGCTATTCACAAGCGGAACTTGATGTAATGATGGTCTAATATTGTGGTCACCTTTGGTGCCTGATTTCTGGTTTCTATAAAACATGTTACAGCCATGCACTAACTCCTTAGAAACATTCAACTTAAAGCAAACACCACTTCTCATTCATTGAGACTGACAAAGCCCATCTTTGCTACTGGGCACATGAAAATAATGAATTAAAGCATGAAGGTATCAGATTTTCCATGTGGTAAATCAGTGATGAATCAAACATCAGTCACAGCCTTATTTTAAGTTTGATCCAAGATGATGATAATTCCATATAAAGAATATAGTTTGCACTGTGAGAGACATGCAGCAAAAACATTTACACAACAATCACAGGCAGAGAGGGGTGGGGCAAACATTTGTTTTGGCAAATACATATAATTTGGATGTTATTTCACTCTGTTGTCATATTTACTAATATGTTATTTGTAATTAGCAGATTCAGTTTTTAAATATTTTAAACTTAAAATAATTAAAGAAACTGATGTTTGAGGCAGAAGTGGTGTTTGCTTCATGTTGATCTAATAATTATGAATGAGGTCTGTGTAGCGCCAGTAATTATAAATTATTATAAGATGCACATAATGGTTCTTAAGATAGTATTGTGATACTCTGGTCTCACTATCACATTAGATCTTCCACAGTTCAACAGTTTATCAAAAACTGGACAGGAACTAATTTTCAATTATCAGTTCAACTTTATTTATAACCTTTATTTATCAGAGCTGCAGACCCTGCTGCCATGCACACTTTTTTCATTTCTCACTAAATAGCATTTCGCTCCTGTGTCTGTGTGGAGCAGGTTCCTGCTCGAGGCTCTGGAGGATCTGGACAACTGTCTGAAGAAACTTCACTCCAGATTGTTTGTGGTCAGAGGACAGCCTACTGATGTTTTCCCAAGGCTTTTTAAGGTCTGTGACACCCCCCCCACACACACACACAGGTTTGATTATGTAAAACTAACAAGTTGCTGACAAACAGATCCAGTCAGTACAAACTGTGGGCATCTTCCTGTTTACCCATAAAAAATAAAAAACAGCAGTTGTGATCTAGACAGATTTATTATTAATAATAAGAAAATAATAGTAATGATGAATACTTTATTGATCACCATGGGGAATTGTTGTTTGGACAGCTGCTAGACCTGTGTCTGGGCTACTATGGGGTATCAGTGTCTTGTCCAAGGACACCAGGACATGTAGCTTTGTGGAGACACAAGTACCACACAAAACTGACCACAATTCCAAATGCCTACTGCTGCAAACAACCCGGTTTCAACAATAGTTTCAACAAAAGTTAAAACCGGGTTTAACACTAACCTATAATTCATGGCAGAGCGGCTTTATTGATTGCATTAGATTGTACAGGTGCACCTAAAGAAGTAATCAGTGAGTGTATATACAGTCAACCCCATAATTAATCATACCCCTGGCAAATTGTGAAAGTTAGTTTTATTCAACCAGCAAGTTATTTTTTGAAATGACATAGGTGTCTCCCAAAAGATAATAAGACGGTGTACAAGAGCCAATATTAAGGAAAAAAAACATTTCTCAGCTTTTATTTACATTTGAGCATAAGTGTTGTGTCCAAAATCATTCATACCCTTCACAAACTGTCACAGTCTATGGGAAAATCCAATGTTGTACACAATTCCAAATAGTCCAAGCTGCTCTAAAGCATCCTAATTACCTTGAATAATTGGGAACGGCTGTTGTAATCAACTCAACAGGTGAAAAACAGCAGCTCAGTGAGGACATGCTACTGCACATTGTGGCTGCTCACTAGTCAGGAAAAGGGCTACAAGGCCGTATCTAAATGTTTTCAAGTTCCTGTGGCTACAGTGCAAAGTATTATTAAAAAATGCAAGATGTTCCAATCCAACGAACGCTGCACACTGCTGGGTTCCACGGATGCAGACCAAGGAGGACGCCACTTCTCCAGATAAGGCACACATACGCTCGCTTGGCCTTTGGAAATGCTCATCTGGACAAAGAAGAAGACTTCTGGTCGTCTGTGTTATGGTCAGATGAAACAAAAATGGAATAGTTTGGTCACAATGATGTTTCCTTCATCTGGTGTAAAAAAGGAGAAGCCTTCAACCCAAAGAACACCGTCCCCACTGTCACACATGGTGGTGGGAACCTAATGCTTTGGGGGTGTTTTTTCAGCCAATGGACCAGGGAACCTGATCACAGTAAACGGTACCAAGAAAAAAGAGCAATACATGAGGATTCTCAACGGCAACATCAGACAGTCTGCAGAGAAACGTGGCCTTGGGCACCAGTGCACATTTCAGCACGACAATGACCCAAAACACACAAGTGGTGAAGAAATGGTTGGCAGACAACAACATTAACGTTTTGCAGCGGCCCAGCCAGAGTTCTGACTTGAATCAAGTTGAGAATCTGTGGAGGGAACTAAAGATCAGGGTGATGGCAAGAAGACCCTCCAACCTGAAAGGAGCTCATTGCTAAGGATGAATGGACAAAAATACCTGTGGAGACATGCAAAAAGCTGGTCAGCAATAATAGGAAGCGTTTGACTGCTGTAATAACCAACAAAGGCTTTTCTATTGATTATTGAGAAAAGTATGAATCATTTTGGACATGACACTGAGAAATGTTTTTTCCCTCAATAATGCCTTTGGAACATACATACTTATGCTGCATTACCAGTTTAAACCGTCTGAACAATGTTTGCAGCGTAGCTCGGCACATAACTGAACCTTTATCACCACTTAACACGCATGTAACAGATCTCATGCGTTAGTGAAGTTATTGAGCAGTGAAAATAAACAGTGAAGCTGTTGAAGACGATGAAGTTTAAGATTTAATGACTAATTAAATTTTTTAGGAGATATTTCCAGGCAGTTGATGCTCTGGTGAAAAATATAATATCGCCTTTCTTAAAGATTTATTTAATAATAAATGAATCATAACCCCTCTATCACAATACATGTGATGCATGACAGATTCGTTGACTTATTGTGTCCTTCTGCAGGAATGGAATGTGACTAGGTTTACATTTGAATATGATCCGGAGCCTTACGGGAAGGAAAGAGATGGAGCAATTATCAAGATGGCTCAAGAGTTTGGAGTGGAGACCATCATCAGAAATTCACACACCCTCTACAACCTGGACAGGTTTGTTAGCATACATACATATATACATATACATACATACCCTAAAGCATAATTTCACGGGTACTAAGCTGAAGTAGTGTACACACCTCTGCCTAACAGGCTGGGGCCATGTGGCAGAATGACTAAGAGTGGAGAGAATATGGAATATAGACTTTCTTCATATATAAGCCATGCTCTGCCACGCCCTCTTCATGGACAGCACCCAAATGAACACCGCATTACATCACTATTATATAATGAATGAAGCATGTGTGTGTTTAATCTGTCCAGACTCTAGACACTCCCTTATAATGACTTGCCTTCCTCATGGGCACTAAATGCTGGTCTATACCATGTCCTAGGGCAGGGCTTCTCAATCCTCATTCCAAAGAGACTTATTGTCTAAGTAACTCGCCCTACCCACTACTGATTAGCTGGATCAGGTGTGTTCAGTCACACTAGGATACTGATTATCTTAGTCCTGTATTCCCGCTCCACCCTTCTCAGATGGTATCCTCCAGATGCAGGTGAACTGCACTGGGTAGGAAACGAGGAGGAAACAAGCAGGGCATGGATGTTTGGGTTTGAGGATGGTGGGTAGGGTTAACTAAATTGTGGTTATGGTTCAAGGTAGGGTAGGTCTCTATAAACGAATGCATGTTTAAGTCTGTTCTACAGGAATGTGTGTGTGTTTTCCTGGTAACATCTAGCTCGTTGTTTCTCTCTTGGCCACAGGATAATAGAGATGAACAACAACAGTCCTCCTCTGACCTTTAAGCGGTTTCAGACCATTGTGAGCAGACTGGAGTTGCCCAGGAGACCTCTGCCTCCCGTCACCCAGCAGCAGATGGACAAATGTCGCACTAACATAGCTGACAACCACGACCAGCTATACAGTATACCTTCACTGGAAGAGCTGGGTACAGTTGATTGTTTTTCTTCCAGGTTTAGAAATGAATGTGACAGCAACAACCACATTAATCCAAATGATCACTACATTTCTGATCTCTCTCAGGAGAGACACTGTGACAAAGTGTTATCATTACCAGTGTTTGTGTGTTAGTTAAAATGCACCACTCTATCCTAGTCATTAACACATTATATTATGGAGTTTAGCGTAACATTTCCTCCGATCAGTAGCAAACTTCTTATTTGCTTCTCACTTAAATATGTGTCCAGGTTTCAGGACAGAGGGTTTACCTCCTGCCGTGTGGCGTGGAGGAGAATCTGAGGCTCTGGACAGACTCAACAAACATATGGACAAAAAGGTAATGCAAGCTGAGGCTAAAGCCCCAATTACAGCTCCAGCGTGATTCCAAATACAAACTTTGGCCATCGTGTGACCTTTTGGTGCACCTGCTCGTTTATCACTAGCTTGTATGAGTCAAACCCAATACATTTTGCAGCTCTTTCACACACAGTAAGGGAGGTGGCATGCCCTTTAGGCCAGCGGAAGACTTTAATATGCACAATGTGTGCAGGGTGTGTTTATTTTACTCTAGCAACCACTGGGAGAAAAGTGATATGAATGAAAACAGGAGCAGCCGAGTTGTGACTTGACTTTGTAGTCAAAAAGTTGTACTGAGGTGAATTTATAGACATTAAGGAAACAAGAGTTTACATTAAAAGCTAAAAGCATCAGCAAGGAATTAAAGAAGTAGCAGCATAACAGGCACATAAAGGCAATGTTCTCTCTGCACTTGTAGTAAAGTCAGTTTTAAAGTAGTTGAATAGAACTAATTTCAGTTAATATGATTCTCTACAGGTGTGGGTGGCCAACCTCGAGCACTCTCGGGTCAACACTTGCTCTCTGTATGCCAGTCCCACTGGCCTCAGCCCCTACCTGCGCTTCGGCTGTCTCTCCTGTAGGGTTTTGTACTACAACCTCAGAGAGCTCTACATGAAGGTACGACGCCAGAAAGACACAATCATGTCTGTTTGCTCTGATCTCGGCTATTTCATCTCTCATTCTAACCATAACATCTGTGCTTCTCCGTCAGCTCGGTAAGAGATGCAGTCCTCCTTTGTCCCTCTTTGGCCAGTTGTTATGGAGGGAGTTCTTTTACACAGCTGCAACAAACAACCCAAACTTTGACCACATGGAGGGAAACCCCATCTGTGTTCAGGTACACCGTCCACCAGTGTGTTCAGAGGTCATTGCCTCAGTGGTTAATCCATCAACAACTAAAATGAAGTCGACCCAAACCTGATGGTTTTCCATATGAACTCTGATATCTCAGACACTACAGTGCAGCTTTCTGCTGTACTGTGAAAACGTACTTGTACAAACTAAAGAGTGACTCTGAGTTAATATGATATTATTATATTTTCAAAATATCAAAAGTTGATCTGTTGAAATTTTATGCCATTTAAAGAGCCAAAATGTGTGTGTTTGATCATTAGATAAATGTTTATTAAAATGTAATATGGAATGGCTACAAAGAACTGATTGGTATGTTGAAATACTGGATCACACTGAAATGAAGAGGTTCCTGCTCACCAGGAAGGGGATGTGAGATAATAAAGTTTTCTGGTCTTGCCTGTAGATATTCAGTTTATTTATATAGCATTGTTTATATTGTCTCCAGATCCCGTGGGACCAGAACCCAGAGGCACTGGCCAAATGGGCTGAGGGTCGGACTGGTTTTCCCTGGATAGATGCCATCATGACCCAACTGAGGCAGGAGGGCTGGATCCACCACCTGGCCCGACACGCCGTGGCCTGTTTTCTGACCAGGGGAGACCTGTGGATCAGCTGGGAGAGCGGCATGAAGGTTAGCTACATCGACACAAACCTGGTCTCTGAGCCTAGTGTGTGCCAGGCTGACTGTGTGAAAGTCTGATAGTGTTCATCATGTATGTGTCCCTGCAGGTGTTTGAGGAGCTGCTCCTGGATGCAGACTGGAGTGTAAACTCTGGCAGCTGGATGTGGCTGTCCTGCAGTGCCTTTTTCCAGCAGTTCTTTCACTGCTACTGCCCGGTCGGCTTTGGAAGGAGAACTGATCCATCAGGAGACTACATCAGGTAAAACCTAATCACGTAACAAACATTTTTATATCGTGTTTCTGCTTTTTATTCAGCTGTAAACGGACTAAATATGCATTAGAATGTCAGCCGTAAGCACAATTAAAGTTAAGATGTTTAAATCTTCTTTGACACTTCTTACAGGCGTTACATCCCCATCTTGAAGGACTACCCGAACCGGTACATCTACGAGCCCTGGAACGCACCGGAGGCCGTCCAGAAGGCAGCCAACTGTGTTGTGGGAGTGGATTACCCAAAACCTATGATCAACCACGCTGAGAGCAGCAGGCTCAACATCGAGAGGATGAAGCAAGTTTATCAGCAGCTGTCCCATTACAGAGGACTAAGTAAGTTGACAGACACGAATAAGCTGTATGACACTGAGCATACATTCTCCACAGGCAAGAGTGTCTTTGTGTTGTGTCTTTGTCCCAGGTCTACTAGCATCAGTACCAACAATCCAGGAGGAGGCAGAGCCACCAATGACTGATGAGTCACAGACTAGCAGTGGTCCTGGTAAAGGGAAAACTTAAAAAGTTTGATTTAAAACTGTTACTGTGCATGTTGTACTGTAACTCATAAACATGTTTCTCGTTTTCTAGACTCTCCTCACAGAGGACCTGATGACGGCGAGGTAGCTGGCTGCTCTGCGGCTCCTGATTCGTCCACATTCTGTGCATCCTCATCCTCTGTCTCACACCCAGACCCAGGGGAGGCAAATGCTCACATATCCCACCCGACAACCTGCACCTCCTCAGTCTCGCACACGCAGCCCACAGCAGCCTTGCCACCTAGTTCTGCAGCTCCCCCCTCACTACCCTCAACACCAGCCCAGAGCTTGATTTCTAGGTCCAAACCTTCCTTACCTTCCACTTCATGTATGATGTCCCCATCCCTGTCTCCGAGCCCAGCCATGACCTCAAATCAGACCTTTTGTCTGGCGCAGAGGAGGAAGGGCCTTGTCCGCAAGATGCGACGCAGCCAGAGGCAGTGTGGCCCGTCAGCCAGGGAGGCAGAGCAGGAGGAGAGGGAGAACACAGGAGGGGAGGAAAGGATGGAGGAGGACATTGATCAGGATGAAGACCGAATGGAGGAGGAGACTTGTGGAGAAACAGAAGGACTTCAGCAGTGATACAAGGTAAAACACAGACAGATACTGATGATCGGAGTTCTTCTTTCACCTTTAATTACTCTGAAACAGTGTTTTCTGCTGCCAGCATCTCTTTCAGGTGGCGTTCGCCAGAACATCCATCATCCTGGGCAACTGGACACAGTAAAGACAGTTCAGAAACAAACTGTGCTCCGGATATGTTGATAACATAAATATATGTACTATAAGCATGCACACAACACAGGTGGAAGCTCTACAAAGTCACTTAACTTGCATTTCTTCAGTCAGAAAATGAATAAATATGTTGTTTAGACAATCATTTAAAAAGCTCAACAAATATACCTGCCTCATTTAAACAAGTTGGAAAAGAATCTCCACTCGTGCTTGCACTTAGGAAAAAGGAGCAGGAGCCTGAACGTCAGCTGCCAAAGCACAACGGCCTGTCCTTGCATCATCTGTGTTCTGCACTTGAGACTCACAGAGACTTGGAGCCAGTGTATTGTGACGTTTTTTGCAGTTAAATGCAGTTAATGAGATTTTAAAAAAGAGTCTCAGAACCAGATCACTGAGGCAAAAAACTGGCTAATGTTGTTCAGAGGCAGGAAGTAGAGCAGTAGTATGTATCTATGTTAACCGTGCGTTCCTCCCTGCACTGTGCAGTTGTTGATCCACTGTATTTCTATTTATATAACCCAGTGATCATCAACTTTAAGGGTGGTGTATTAAGACAAAAGGAAACACTAAAAAACATGATTGAAATGCTACATGTTACTAAGTAAATCCCTGTTTTGGAAAATATCTCCTGCTTTGTTTGGCAGCAGTAATCAGGTTAATTAACTGTTTTTTTTCTCCTTTCTAAATCCTAATTTAGTGTTTTAGAGGGCAAGTTGCTAATTGAAGCAATCTAACTTAATTAAGACACTGTACAGTAGATGTGGCAGAGAAGAGTAAAATTAAGTCTCAAAATGTTTTTGCCATATTTCTTCTCTGGTAATAGAAAATGCTGCTTGTGTGGAACGAATGTAGAGAAAAACCCAATGTGGTTTTCCCCATGTATTTATCAGTTTGTATATATATTATATATATATAGAAATATGTAAACCACACCCTGTCTGAGTTACCACTGGTCCGATTAAGGGGGTTTCACAAAGTTTGTAACTCCTGCCTGGATGTGTCTTAGACCATCCACTAGAGGCTGCACGTGATCAGTGAAGGGTTGAGACTGATTGGTTTATGTTCAGTTTACTAGAAGGATTTTTATAATACCTACCAGATTTGTCTGGTATTATGTTTGTAAAAAAATAACTAAACCAGTCAACTAATTGATTCATCGACTAATCAGCAATTAGTACTGTCCAGTTTAACATGTGGGTCCAAAAGTGTCATTTTAAAATCAACTTCAAACACTAGGAAAACGTGACGTCTGAGTGCTAAGTAGGCAGCAGGCAGTGCGGCTTTGTGAAACCTCCTCAGTGTTTTCCTGGTTGGAATTAAAGTTTCCCCAAAGAGCAATCGTAGATTTTTTTGTTTTGTTTTTTTACAGACAGACCTTACAGCCGTTGAAGCTGACCCACTGCTGGTGCTAAAGACTAATGGGGTGTGAATTTTAGAAAGTAAATGGTCAAATCAGCTCATAGTCCCCACTTCTCCTCAGCACAAAACAAGCCAGGATGGATGCTTGTGTTGGCTCTACATTCCTACCAACAGCAGTATGATGCTCTGCAGGGCACTGAGGTCTGTCTGTTTGCTACGTGGATATTTATTTGTTTTGTATTGTACAAAAAAAGAGTTTATTTTCATTAAAATCGCTGACAGAATTGTGAATGAATTTGGAGTCATGGTTTTCTTTCTGACCATTTATGGGTGTGCTTCAGATCATTTTTCTGTTGCATGACACAATTTCCACCAAGCATTAGAATGGCCTCTACAACACTTTGTGTCTTGGTCAAATTAATGACTGCTTAGGTCCAGTGGCTGTCTAATCATCACCCCTCTTGCTTGATAGAGGGTATGAGGTGTTTCACCAAACGGTGCTGGTCATTGAGGCCTGCTGCTGCTCAATTAACCAAATGCTGACTATTAGCAACACCTTGGCTGCAACATACCACTTTAATCCCAATGAATCAGTCACAGGGCTTCTAGTAATGCCCAGGTTTTGTTTCTTGTTTCTTGTTAAATTAATAATGGTATGATGATAAATGTAATATGCTGTTGTTCGTCTACCTGGGGGGGGGGGGTACCTACTTTGGAACATGACTAATAGACTGTTTTTTAGTTCAGTGCGTGCTATGTTTGATTGACCAGTCCAAATGTGCAGACAAAGCACAGGCAAGTACACGATCAGAGTTCACTCACAGCACATCAGGTTCTGCTGTTCCTGAGTTGATAGTCTGGTGTACCGTTTATTGCAATGTGTATATATAACACATCACAAATTTCAACCCAGTTATTGGGACTAACCTTTCCCATGCTTTAGATCCTTCTGTCCTCGCGTCCTCCTGTCTTTTGTCCCATGAATCCCTCCATCCTTTCACAGTGCACCAGGCTACATCAGGTCTTTTTTGCCTCCTCCATAACAATCTGTAAGAGATATCGGACTCTGCTGCAGGCTGATCTGCTCTTGTGCTACTTGATACTTTAGAACAGGACAGTGTTGAGATTGTGGGGGTGGTGTGCTCGTGTGTGTGTGTGTGGTAATGGACTTTTATGGACCAGCTGAAATCCACAAGCAGATCTTTACTTAGATTTCACTCTCCACCAACCTGACCCTGACATTTGATGAGTTCAAGTTCAGCTTTACTGCAATTTTAAGTACAGAGAAATGAAATGATGATGTTCATGGTCATACCTGAGTAAATATATAGGAATGAGTTCATTCTATTCATATCCATCCAAATATTAGATAAAAATTATCCATATGACCTAATCTTGGTTAACCCGTTCCTCCAGACGACGTCATGTGAACAGAAAAACGTTCCTCCATGTTGCTGCATTGTTGAGTCCATCTGAACAAGAGATGGTCTCGAGGCGTTCTGGAGATGTCATGTTTACCAGAATGGTGTGGATGGAGTTACGACCCAAAAACATTCCTCCAGGACTAACCCAGCATCTATAGCACAAGTAGAGACATATTTGAAGACAGTAAAGGCACGTGGAAGTTAGGCAGCACTGCATATGCGGTGCACAGCGCTTGGACACAAATTTGTGCCACTTCCAAAACCTTTAGCCGTGAATGTATTATTGTCAGGCTAACGCTTATAGCAAGTTGTATTTGCAGTTGTTACTGCAGTAAATAGTCCTGCCACCATTCATCTTCTAAGACCTGTAGTGTAGTTCTAACCATCAGCCAGCAGGTGATACAGCAAAACAAGTGGACATGGTTTTCAACTTGAATGATTTGATAGTTGTAGCAGCTGAATTCCTGGACTCATGGGCAAAGATCGTTGGTGTTGCTGACATAAGGACAAGATGCTCTGCTGCTTTTACCTGCGGGCAACTGAACATCTTATAGGTGTGTGCTGCCCTCACAGAGACCTTAATGATACACAGATAGTGTTGAGCACTGCTGACTTTCATGGCTGGACAAAGCGGACTAGATAAATAAAGTAAACAAACCCCTTTCCAACCTTGTGAGCATGAACAATTCCTCTAAGGGCTTCAGAAATCTCATTCTGTCAACCCACGACTCACTTCTACAAACATGTGTTGTCTCAGCCAGACTTTTCCAGATGTCTCTCCTTTAATAAAGACATGGCTTCCAGACTCACACCTGCATCCACCTTCGCTTTCAACTGAACTGATGCTGGAGCTTCACATAGATTTGTGACATGCACGTGTTTAGGACTGGATCCCTTCCAAAGTAAATAAACACATGTAAATGTCCAATGTCCATTTATTTGGTGGCTGCATTGCTCGCTGACTGGATAAACCTGAGTCTGTCAGTTAACCATGTGGCCGTATCTGACTGGGTTACACAGAAACACACAACACAGGGGCACACAGTCAGTGTTTATTATCCTTAACTCACAGAAATTGCCACAGGCAGATGAGCTGATGTCATTCTGTGCTCCGATTGGTTGGCCTTGACTTCCTCCTCCCCCTCCTCCCCTCTCTGCATCTCTCTCTGCCTCCTCCCTGCCTGCTTGTTTCAGTCAGTCCTCGTTCATCCCATCACTATTCAATACCACCTCTCCCTGGTTCTCTCTCCTCCTGCCTCCTTCTGTCTCTCTACTGCTCCTCTTCTCTATCTGCTCTCCTCCTGCCAGGAAAAATGATGCTGATGATGAGGATGATGATGTTATACTGACGCCAGCCAATGGTAGTGCATAGAGTGAAAGGAAGGGGCGTGTCCAGAGACCAAGCTTGGAGCTGTTTGATGCTGAGAAGACTGAAGAGGAAGAAGGGGAGGTAGAGGAGGGTGGGGGAGGCCTTGTCCACGCTGAGGAGCTCCTACTCCGGCTTAAAAAAAGGGGGGAAGAATAGGAGGAGGACGAGGAAGGAGGGAGGAAGGTGTCGACTGTCAGAGGGGGGATCAACCTGTGCTGTCATGGACAAATATCGACCAAAGAGACCAACCACCCTGGCTCTGTTTCCACAGCTGCCACAAGCCGGCACCCAGGTACGAAGGCTGGGAGGAGCCCCTGTTTTTAAAATGAGCTGGAGAGATGGTTTACAGTGTGTGTGTGTGTGTGTGTCTGTGTGAGTGTGTGTAACATCATGGGTGTGTTCAGCAGGAGGCAACAGTGGCATGAAGCTGAATAAACGGCTTTCTGTATGTGCATATTGCCTGGGAGGCTCCTGTCTTCAGAATGAGACAGCATTGGCTTGCTGTGTATCTGTGTGTGTGTGTGTGTGTGTGTGTGTGTGTGTGTGTGTGTGCTAACAGTGAGTCAGTTGTGAAAATGGCTCAGCTGTCGTGTTGCAGTGCAAATGACAGTAGCGGACCTGCCTATATTTAGAATATTAATAATTCAATCTATACATCGTGTTGCTGATTTGCTTGTTCCAGTTGACCCACGGACGAAAAGCAGCTGGAGGGTTCTGTGACTTGCTCAAGGACACTTTAACAGGAACTGACCCTAATGCTGTTGAAACAAGAGCCTCTGGGCTGCTCTGCTCTCTCACAAAATAACTAGACACAAGTATATTTAAATGGGTCAGCTGTAGCTGTATGTTCTGGGCACAGGAGAGAAGACGAGAATAATAATAAAATCTAAATGATAGTAAAATGAAACCCGGCTGCTCAGTAATGAGTTCTGTCTGGAGGGAGCGAGGGCCGGCACTAGTAGTATCCCTTTAAATATGTTGCATCCTGTTTACGGTGTCAGTACAGCTCAGACCAGAGTCACCTTAAAGGACAGGTTCACATTTTAGCTTCAACAGTCAGCGGCCATATGAACAGTGTTTACTTGTAATCAATGCAGGACCTTGAAGAGATCCACCTGAGACAATAGACATTACATTCGTGTTTGCAGTCTTGTTATTTCCCTTCTCCCACTGCCAATCGACATAGAAAACACACTAATAAGACTTCAGCTTTAAAGATACTTGATCCACTTGATTTAAGAGACCAAGAGCAATGATAACAGCAACAAATGCATCCTGACGGCCGTTTTAAGACACGGATGAAAAATTGTGAACCTGAGATTCTTCCAATGAAGGTGATGGAGGAGAAAAACTCTGGAAGGCCGACATAATAATAAAGTAGATGGTAAATATGGTCCAAGGGAGCAGCTGAAAGAACTTACTATGTTGTAAATTGCCATCTGTACTGTTGGTTATTGTCTGCAGTAAAAGCAACTGCAAGTGATTCAGGGTTTGATATGTAGTGCAGTAAATCCATACATAGTTCTCTGCTCTGTTGTGTTTCTTCTCGGGGGTTTGAGAATGCTTTTAAACTCCACAAACTGTAGCTGTGTACTAAAATCACTGCGAGTCTGCTGTCAGGACAAGAAACGTTATGGTTTGGTTGGATTTAAGCCCCGGGAAAGAAAAGTAGTTTAAGGTTAGGCAAAAAAATGATGCTTTAGGTTAAGTTAGGGTTAAGGTTGGGGTAGGGTTAGGCTTGAGACACTAGACATTGTACATGTTGAAAATGACTATTGAAACTGGAAAGACTGACACAGACACGCATCATCAGCAAACATTAGCACTGTTTTCTAATAGCCTGTTGTCTATGCTAATACAACTTTAATAATTAGTAAAAATAAACATTAGAAAATCTATTTCCAATGATGAATCGTACTCTTAGTATAACCCAGTGTGTGACCCGAGTGTGACGTCAGAGGCCTGTTCTTTTCAAATTCCAGTCTGACTCCTAGTCCATCCCCTACCAGGTGTGTCCCTGAGCCAGACACTCAGCGCTAGCTCCATGTAAGACGCTTTGGATAAAAGCATCTGCCAAGCAAAGTAAAGTAAAGTAAAGTAAAGTACTCCTGCTTCCTCGCACAGTCCAACCTGCAGTTAAGTCAACCGGTGCCTCTAAATTACCCATTGTTGTGGTGACACACTGGTGAACTGCATCCCGCCTCTCATCCGATGACAGCTGGAATTAACTCCAGCACCCCCACAAAACCTAACAGTATATGTGGTAAGAACGATGGATTTCAGTTAAGATTTGCTAACTGCAAAGAAAATCATATTGCTATGACCATTCAGCGACTCTTTTGTTTAATGACTAAAATGTTTTTAGTTTTTAATGCTTGTTTTATTGTTGACGTGGTGCCACAGAGGAACAAATCAAGGGCAGAATAAACCTAAAAGACAACAGAGTTGTCAAAAGCCGGTCTGGTAGCTCAATGGGTTAAGCGTCAGACTGGGACTCCTAGTCCATCCAAGTGTCTGCCAAGCAAAGTAATGTAAAAGTACTGACATTCTCTATGAAATAGAAGTACAGATAGTGCAGGTTAAAATCCTTTACTTAAGTAAAAGTAAAAGAGTACAGGTTTAGAAATGTACTTTAGTAGAAAAAGTAAAAAACAAACAAACAAAATGCCGATCGTAGCATAACTAGATTGAAGTGACAGAGCTCATGCATGAGCAGCAGGAAACTGTTCTTGTTTACATTCGCTGCTGCTGGAAACATATGATGTTTTATCGCCGCTTTGACTCTTTCTGTCAGTAGAGAGTACAGATACTTCTCTAGAAATGTAGGGAGTAAAAGTAAAAAGTCATCAGAAAAAGAAATACTCAAGTAAAGTACAGATACCTGAAAAACCAGTAACGAAGTACAAGTAAAAGCACTTTGTTACTTGACACCTCTAAAAGGCATTAACCTTGGAAGACATCCCTTCAAAATTGTCATAGATTTTCTAGCATTATAGGAACCTAGAAACCACACAAGTATTTTATCTTTCAGTCATTAGTTGAAGTTACTGTGGATCAGCTAGAGCAGATAATCCAGCATCAATATTAGAGCTGTTGTACCTTAATGGAGTAGAGCAGCTGTTCATTTACGGACTTACAGCATTAGAGTAGTGGTGATTTCCTCTGTTACCTGGACTGTGTGATGTGATGCTTCTCGACACACGCATGGACATTATGAACACATGTGAGAATGATGCGGCTGATGGAGGTTGCAGCTGAGGTCCAGGCAGGGAACCACTATGAGCAATCTAATGAGCCCCTGGGCGAGCGGATTTTTTAACCATTTATTGATTATTTCTAACTATTTTTCAATTTCTTTACATGGTTTTAACTGTTCATTCACGTTTTGGCACAGTTGCCTTCGTCGTCAGTTGCAGTTGCAGCAGTCGCAGATTACGCGTATGTCTGCTCTCAAGCGTACTCCAACGAATTCTCAAGTCAGACTTGCGAAAGCCCTCTGGAATGGAAGGGTGAAACGTCGTCAAGAACCCAAACAAGTCCAGTTGCTATTGGATAAAACCTTTTTGGGATAACAATGACCTGGATGACTGAGAACCTTTGTTTTTTAAGTGGGGCAGTGGCTCAGGGGGTAGAGCAGCCGATTCCTGCCTCCTCCAGTCATGTTGAAGTGTCCTTGAGCAAGATACTGAACCCCAAGTATGTCAGGCCAGCTGCATAGCAGCTCTGCAATCGGTGTGTGAGTGTGTGTGTGTGAATGGGTGAATACTTTACTTTACTTTACTTGGCAGACACTTTTATCCAAAGCGACTTACAAGGAGCTAGCGCTGGGTGTCTGGCTCAGGGACACACCTGGTAGGGGATGGATTAGGAGTCGGACAGGGTTTCCAACACAATGAGCTACCAGGCCACCACACTATGGAGCCAACTGTCCAGATGTAGCATGCATACTTCTCTTTGACTGTGGCTGCTGGCTTCATGTTTTTCTGATTATGTTTTGATGTTGAGTGAAGGGATAAAAACTAGGTTATGTCTGGTCTTCTTGGACTCATCAATGAACTTGAATATGCATGAGAGCAGACATACACGTAATCTGCAACTTGACTGATGACGAAGGCAACTGACTAAATGTCAGATGTGAGAGTAAAAAATGATGAACAGAGAGAGGGGTGAGTTTTAGAGAGACAGACTTTGATCCTCTATCACTTTGCTCACACACACTCAGAGTAACCATAGTAACAAAAAATGACAAGGGGAAGCAGATGCATAGGAGTGGGATGCCAGTAAATGAGAACGCATGACACTGAGGCCACACCACTGCACAGTTTTCCTTCCCATGGTATTAGAAGGAGTGAGATAGAAATAAAAATTTTGCTGATCTGAACATGGACACCCTGAATAGGAGCTTCTTCCTCATCTCCTTGCGTCTCCTCATGTGTATATGCTTACCTGTGTATAATGCTCAGAGCTACGCGGCAGAAAGACGAGAATCTGCCCTTTAGCTGTCTGCAACCTTAGAATAAACTATGAACAGGAGTGTATGACACGATAACCTTGTTTGTTGTTGTTCTTATGCCTCTGCTGTGTCCAGGACTGCATTAACAACAACTCTTTGGGCAAGAAGGACAGCTGGAAGGAGTCCCGCTCTTCCTCCCCCCACATCACAGGTTTGGATCCAAACTGTTAATTATCATGGTCGTGTCCCTCTTTGAAGACAGCATAGCCCAAATTTTGGGTCTCAAAAACTTCAGAAGTATCGACACCTTTTCAAACTTCAAACAAGCCCAGTTGGCTCTAAACAAGAGCTTCAGAATATCTGTGCTAGAAAATTCAGGACGTCACCATATTTTCTGTAACTTCTATGTGAGTACATGAAGGTACATGTTCCTGAAATATTTGAAATTATTCAAGAGTGGATTATTCCACTGTTCATGCAACTCTTATCCACCATAAACTGCTTACTGTAGGCTACTTTGATAATCCCGCTGCCTACATCTGGTTGCCTAATCTGAGGCTTTTGTTTGTCTGCATGTGTGTGTTAAGGGGATCTAATGCCACCGGATGTCCAACCACAAGTGGAGGACAAAGTCCAGCACAGCACTCGCCGTCCAGCCCCAAAGCCACCCACAGCCAATGGAGCCAAAAGCAGAACCAACACTCAAGCTGCTGCCACCACCGTGGGCGCTCGAAATCGACCGCAGGAAAGACAGGTGGCTGGGACCACACACGCACAGTCTTCCAGCACACCAAGGAGTCAGCGGAGAGGAGGAGGAGGGGGAGGAGGAAGAGGGGGAAGCAGAGGAGCGACAGTGATGAGAGAGAGGAGCCTGGGGGACAGCAAAGGAAAGAATGGAGTGACAGCAGGGAGGGAAGACAGACGAGGAGGAAGACTGTGTGACAGGAAAGAGAAAGAAAGGGATGAACATCCGAGGCCAAAAGATGGAAATGGACTGAAAGGCCGAGGGATTGATAGAAAAGGGAAAGTCGGTGTTAAGGGGAGTAACAGAGGAGGGGGATTAACGCAAAATGACATCATGTCTAACCAGGAAATTTATCAGACAGCTATGGTGGTTCCACGTACACCTGTAGCACCAAGAAACCAAGACAAGACCCAAGACCAAGGTATGAACCCACCTGCGTCATGAAAACTGTAGTGAAGTAAAATGTATCAAGGAAAGTACAAGGCAGCGCCACCAGCCTCCTCTAAGAAAGTTAGAGTTGATCTCTGTTATCTAGCGACTTGGTGTGGAAAGAAAACAATACAGCTGGTACGGGCGAGACTGATTTTCTGTACTGTTACACGTGATTAATATATAATAATCTACTGTTTATTAGCTGATCTTAGTTTTATTGAGAATGTTTATGTGCAAAAATTATGAATCGTTTTTTATGAATGGAGTTGTTCACAAATATTTCAGTCTACATTTTATTACCTGTATTACTCCCTGTGTTCTCAGGCCAAAACCACGACAGAACGCAGGACAACCCCCCTGTTCTCTCTCGGTCAAGCAGCGAAGGAGGCTCAAACAGAATGTCCCTTAGCTCAGACACAGAGGGCCCCCCACCGGGGCCTCTGCACCCTTCTCTATCCCACCGAACCAACCCAGACATTAGCGAAGAGGAGGGGGAAGGAGCGCCCACTCCCTGCATGAACACTCAGAATGGTCCCATCCACTGCCTTGCAGGTAATGAAAAGACAGAGATGGACTGTACCACGTCAGAGGTGGAGGCAGAAGCGGATGGCGCGAACTCTGTCACTCAGGGCGATTCTGTGGCTGCTTGGACTGTACCAAAGAGTGATACTGCAGCAGGGCTAAATTATGACTCTGTGAAATACACTCTGGTGGTTGACGAACATGCTCAGCTGGAGCTGGTCAGCCTCAAGAACTGCTTGCACAGTTACGAGCACAATGATGACAGTGATGCAGAAACAGTATATCAGTCAGCCAATGAGGAGGAAGACCCAGAATATGAGGAGGAGAGGATGAGGAGAGATCAGGCAAGGAAGCAAGGTAACAATATAAGGAAAGTCATAAACTATCAGCATCTCTACTGGTTTCCATCCTTATTATCAAATAGTTTTCATCTGCTATTTCAGTAGCTAACGTTAAATAATTCAGTTTTAAGGAGGGAAGTGATATCTGAGCTCAGAATTAAAATGGGCTTTTATCAGCTAACTATGCTTGGAAACAAAATGAATCTACTTTCATACAAACTAATTTGTAGAAAACATACTGTGGTACTGCTGTAGGCTAATGAAATACTAAACAGACAGATCAAGTCAGAACAAGTCAAATTAAATCAATCAAAGCAGACAGCCAGATTAGCCAGTTAACTTTATTTAATCACACAATTAGACATTTTTAGAGTTTCTCAAAAGGTAATGTTATATTTTATAATATTTTATGAACAAACGACACACGCAAAAACAGACCTTTTTATGAAACAGGCTCATTTATGTTTTGTAATTTATATGTACAGCTGTGTGTCATCTGCATAGAGGTAACAAGAGAAGCCAAACAATGCCTTGTGGAACATCACTAAAAAGATGCTCACACTTTGTACCGACTTGTATTAGTTCATCAAAGCCTGGAGTCAAGCTCATGTTGTTTGCACACTTCTGTAGTTTTCGCTTTGAGCTGCTGTCTGTTGAAACCTTTCCTTTCTGCTCCAAGAGAGGAGGAAGGAGGAGGAAAGAAGAAGAAAGGAGGAGGAGACAAATAAGTGGAGGGAAGAGGACGTGAAGAGGAGAAGAGAGGAGGAGGTAAAGAGGAGGAGAGACGTTGTAGCAAGGATCTACAAGCAGACGAAGGTAAAGTCGACTACAACTTCAGAGGAAGAGGAGCCCAACGGAGGAAAAGCGAGCGCTCCCAGAAGCAAGAAGTTCCTCAATCTGTTTGCAAACAGCAGCAGCCCTTACAGTGCCACTGGTTCGTATATTTTCATCCATTACCAGAATTGCTTAAATAATACATCCGGTGGCATGTCTTATTAGATCTTAGTAAAGCTACGGTTAGTAGAACTAACCAGCTAAAGTGACCTTCTTCCCGTCTTTTAGACTGTCTGGGCCACAGGCCTACACATTTTTTAATATATTGTATATTGTATAATGTATTTTTAATATATCTAGCAAAACAATACATGGGATATCACCAAGCAATGGAGTAAGTGTATGTGTATGCAATGTTTCACACAATCTGAGATAGAGGAGTGAAGGAAGAATGATGGCTTTGGTGAAACTAAATCATGCATTTCTGGTGTTTAGAAATGGAAACAGCCAGTGATGTTAAGTATAAAGTGACCCTGTGCAGTTAGCAAACTACAATCAGTGACATTAATGCTTCTATCTTGAGCCTAATGGCCTGGGGGAAAAAGCTCTCTTTGACATTAAGATGCAGTCCCGTCCGAGTTCACCATCAAACCTATTCATGTCTTCTGAGCCATATTGTGTTTCCTTTGATAATTTGTTGCAGTTCTATCATTTAGTTTGCCATGAGATCTAGTATTTATTAGTAAAAGTCATTATGTGTTTCATTGTGTGAAATTATACCACCCATATGTTTTCTTCAGAAAAGAAATTATCAAACGCTGTGGAAAGCAATTCCACTCACCCAAGTACCTCGACGGAGGAGTTTGGATTAGTTAGCACAGTTTGATCATTATTTTGGAGCTGTATGACACAGTAGATTTAAATAAAATAATCAAGACGCAAGTGTTTTGGCGAAAGAAGAACTTTTCGTGGTGTTTAGATAATGATTTTGGCAATAATTCTTGGTAAATCCTCCTTCAGTGTCACACTGACACACTTGCAATCTGTAAGCCAGTGCTTGTGACATCACTGCTGTATTGTTCAGGTGCTGGCTCGTTTGGTATGTTCTCCTGTGTTTTGGATGGAGTGGAGAGGCAGCAGAGCCACAGAGCCGTCTACAGGTTAACAAACGACCACACAAACTAATGCAAAGGAATAGTAACACGTTCACGTTGAAACATTCGACTGAAATCTGGACCTCTGATTTTAGGTTTGTCCCTCGTCATGCAGATGAGCTTTATCTAGAGACAGACGATCCAGTGTTGATGCTGAACCAGTCTGAGGACCTGTGGTGTCAGGGTTACAACATGAGGACTGGGGCCACTGGTATTTTCCCTGCTTTCTACATTGCCAAGGTGGCCAAAGATATCAACCAAGGTATGCTGCAGAATACTGCACTGCACTGTAATAACAGTGTATGGTCATAGTCCATAACACTGACCGTTTCTTCTCCTTCTTTCTTCTCACAGTCCAGAAAGATGGATGTATAGAGCAGTTCTTGGTGCGATTTTTGGGTTCAGTTCAGGTCCCCATTCACAAAGGCAATGACGTGCTGTGTGCTGCAATGCAGAAGGTACAGAATACTACTGTGTGACAAAAGCATGAACTCGTCATCACCATGACAGTTTTATTATTAAGTCCAAATGATGTAAATGTGTTTACAGGTAGTGTGTAACAGGCGCTTAGCAGGTCAACCTCCCTCAGTCTGTGTGCTGGAGGTCAGTGTGAAGGGTGTGAAGATCAGTGTCCAGGATCAGTGTCAATCTGCTCACAGGGTGTGTATCTATACATCTACATGCTTCTCTTTCGTTTTCTAACAACTAATTGACCAGAAATACAATAGTCTAGAAATATCATTGTTAGTACTGACTTTGAAAAGTTACAGGGTTAGCTGTACCTAGCAGTCATTCAAACGTTGCGTTCCTATGTCTCTTTTTCTGTCAGGGAGACCAGTGTTTCCATTTTTTCCAGTTGAAGAACATCTCGTTCTGTGGTTGTCATCCAAAACACAGCAAGTGAGTTGATCTACTAAAGGAATTATTTGATAGAATGAATTCTCACATTTGCATCAGACATTTATTACACTATATTAAAATGTACCTACTGCAGACAAACATTACTTGTACGGATTTGTAAGTAAGCCTCTCGTTGCACTGCAGGTATTTTGGTTTTATCACCAAACATCCTGATCAACAGCGTTTTGCTTGTCATGTAATGGTGTCAGAGACAACATTACATCCTCTGGCTGAGTCTGTCGGGTAAGACCCAATGTGTTTTTTTCAAACGTCCTGTAATTTTCGAATGTGCTTCAAACAAGTCTCAAAACCAAGTCTCTAACAGCAGTCATAGCAGGGACTCGAGTTCTTACCAGGTCTAAAATGTTCAACCTGATCCAAATCAGACCCAATGAAAAAAATCCAACATATAGCCAACATCAAAATGAACATTAAAATCATTAAAACAGTTGTAGTGATGGGTTAGCTTGAACTAAATATGAGTAGGCTTAGTGAACATGCTGAATTTTTGTCTCTATTACAAACAACATCTAAAGTCGTATTTTAGAGGAGGATAGCCTTAAAATACTATAACTTTGGTTACACTCAGTACTTCTGTGTCAAACCCAATGTGCATGGTGCACAGGTAGACAGACAGAAACAAACAGGCGAAAAGTGAGTTACACACCTGCTGACATTTTAGAGATTTAAAATGAAAAATGTGCAGAAATAACTGATTTTCGTAGACAGTCTATTATCTTTTGTGTTGTGTTATTTCATTTATCTCTGCTATCCCACAGGAGGGCGTTCCAGCAGTATTACAAGGAGCACATTGGCTACTCCTGTCCCACTGAAGACATCTTCATTGAATAACAACTCCCCTCCATCCACACTCTGTACTGCATACTCACTATGTGCATGTAAGCGTGGTCTTACACCACAGGCTGGACCACTGATACAGTATATCTTTGTCAGAGTACTTGCGTGTTGGATTTTCTTTTCTTAGCCGCACCGAGTCATATAGCAAGCTTTCCCTTCCTTTAGCCATGTCACAATATGAATACCTCTATAGATGGATAGGGTCACATGAGACGTCCCATACAGTGAAAACTAACGTAAAATCAAAACATAGACAAGCCAAACTCAAACACACAAATCTAAAAAATGATGCCTCTAAGAGACTCTACATAGATGATTGATTCTAAAACCTTCTAAACAGCCTCCATGAGGATGGAGTGTTTGTCATTGATTTCAGAACTTGCAGTACTAGTGCTGAATTTGGAAATGCCAAAGTTATTGCCTCGCATCACGTAAATCATTCTATAGCTGTAGAGAGGTGTCATTTACAGACAAATGATTAAATATCCAGTGGTGGATCACCAAACCAGGGGCCTCACTGACTGCCAGTGACATCTGTGGAGCAACGTGGTTAAGGTTAAGGCTAACAACACTGTAAACTGACTATACGTGCTTGAGTACACATAACATGCATGCAGATAAAAGAATCTAAGAGCAAGCTGCAGGTTCCTGAGAACAAGGTCAATGTTACACTTTTCCTGATTCTTAACGCTTCAGTTAACAGAGGCTTCTTAACAGTTCTCCACACAGTTTCAAACACAGGGATTTCAAACAGTGCACAATTAAAGAATGGACCTGCTTATTTATTTGCACAGAAAAGTTCAAAGATGCTGACATCTGCTCGATGTTCCTTTTCTTCCAGGTTATGCAGGGTTTCTCTCGTTGAATATTTGTTCATTAAGGCAGAAGACACACGAGATGCAGTTTTGTACGTGTGCATCAGAGATTTGTGGGATCGCTGTGCAGTCATGTCTAAGTCAGCCAACATCACCATTGTGCTTCTATTGCATTGCTTGCTCAAATCTAGGTTTAAATCAAATGTGCAAATATGTCATTCCCATTAGCCAGAGTTGTATTTTCAGTTGTTTTGAGCTTCTTATAAAAAGAAATGCTGAACTTGGTTTTAAAAGACTCTAAGCTGCACTGATCAACATTTTTACAACAATGGATAAATTGACCACATGCCAGAGTAATTCATTGTGATTAACTAACCTAATTATTACGAGCTCTGTGTAGAGTTTTAGCACATTTTATCCAAATCTTTTTCATTTCCACACATGCATATTACTCTGGTGAACCTAACAGCCACTGCAGCCCACTAATATGCTCTGACAGATCCATAATACACCGCGCCGAACATAGTGGAATATTATCAGTAGCTGCTGAGGCTCAGTTCAGAGTTCAAACATTGTACAAATCTCTGCTGGGTATGTGACGAGACGTGGCTCGTTTGCTGTGATTAAAACTTTAAGACTTAGACTGCAGCCAATGACGCATTGATTCAAGCGTGATGTTTGAGCAGAGAAATTCAATGGAAATGAAGCCTGAAATGATTTGTGTTTAAAAAAAAAACAACAGTGCCTTTTTTGGTTTGACTGTCCTCTGTTCTATCTGTTGACGTCTAATGTCTCCTATCACAGAACGTCCTGAAAAGATTCAGATGACCTGGTGTACCTGAGATGGCTGCCATGGAAATTAAAATAATGTTAGCAGTATCTCCTCACAGCTCGTGGATTCAGACCTGGGTGCCTTTCTGTGTGGAGTTTGCATGTTCTGACTCTGTCTGGATTAACTGGACTGCACCGCCCTGGAGCGACTGCAGTGTGTGTCTATACATCTTACGATTTTAGGACTACTATATTGTATAGTAGTCTAGAGCAGGGGTGGCCAAGTTCGGGCCTCGAGAGCCGCAGCCCTGCTTGTTTTCCAACCCTCCAGTCGTTAACCAGG
>JAUMHF010000023.1:794776-875475 GCA_032359275.1 Microctenopoma steveboyesi | reverse complement strand
AGAAGCTGTAAGTGCAGGGATGGTTGGAAAACAAGCAGGGCTGCGGCTCTCGAGGCCCGAACTTGGCCACCCCTGGTCTAGAGGTTTTTCTCCTCTTACCCCCCTGCGTTTGGAGCAAAGGGAAGATACAAAGCAGAGTACACTGCTAATTACAAAATAATATTTTGTAATCAACAATATTTCAGTACAGCTTCATGCTGTTCGGTAATATTTCTAAAAGGCGTGTAGCTTCTGTCTGAAAATAGTGGCACTGGTCTTGTGGCACCTGTCACAACAGGACTCTTTATGCAGGACGAGGCCATTTCTAAGTCATTGTCTTCCAACAATTTAATAGGAGCATGAGAAGAATTCAGCCATGTTTCTTTGAGCCTGTTGATAAATGTCCACAGTCAAGTGAATGGAAATCACTACTGATGTCAAGGGGACGTGCAGTCCAACAAACCAGGATGAAACTAAGATGCGAACGATTAGAACGGTCTCACCTGGAGCAGAGCACATTTCAGCTTTCTCACACCTCGTGTGAGGTACTGTAGAATCCATGTCAGTCACCTCAGGTGCACCACAGTAAGTTGTTGTGATCTGCCGGAAAGTGTCCTTTCTATGTATTCCACTTCTGCGACTAACACTATGGGGATCTACTCTACTTAACTCATCCATAGAGATATATCATTTTAGTTACTGTATGTACAGTTCAGATGGTGAGTATTTAGACAGTAACCGGCATCAGCACGTTCAGTTCTAAATAAAGTCATGGATACTAGTGCGTGCCCAATCTCAGCTACACACACACTTTCTTCTTCTTTCTCTGCTCTAATTAAAGCTGAGACTTGGCACTTTAACGTAGTGACCAGTGTTTTATTTGAAATTGAATGTGCTGCAGCACAGACCCTAAAGATTTCAAATGCATACATGTCCAAATACCTACAGTTTGTGCTGTTCGTATGTTTGTATAGAAGTTAATAGTGTATGCTGTCGGTATAACCAAAACCTGGGTGTAACACCGCATGATATCGATGTTGTTAAAAAAAGACAAGATGCACAGACTGATGGTGATATTGACGATGGTTATTCTTGTCAATAAATCATGTTTACAAATGCACCTATACAACCAACATGTTCTTTGGTAGGAACCACAGCACCCGCTGTTAGAGAATATACTGTGTTTACGTACATTAGCTTTAGGATCAGTTGGATTGAGCTGAAAATATTTCCTATCAATCTATATGCAATCACCAACAAAAGCCCTGCGTCTGACTGAAGTCCACCTGTGACACACTGAACTGATCAGGCATAGTTTAAAAAGCGCATGCCTGTTTGGACGTAAAGTCTCTCTGCATAGATGAGGGCAGACGAAGCATCAGGACTCTTCCTGGAGTCCTCAGGCTGATTAACTGGACAAGAAGAGTCCAGAAAGTCTGACAGTAGAGATGGTGAGTTTTAAAGGTTTATGGTGAAGGATGGTTGTAGAAACAGCACAGATGAATGATGTGGCATCAAGAGGCCTGGCATGATGCCCAAGCCCTCAACAACGAGAAGCAGTGAAGGCACAGTCACAGGCTCAATAAGTACAGTGAACTGTGTAGACACAATCCTCCAAGCACATACCACTCCCATTCCCTTCTGAGTACCATGTCACATGGTGGCCCAGAGGGCTGGAAAGGAAACTCATTCAAATACTTACCTTACCAGCAGAGATGCAGTGTTTAGCAAAAAAAACATGTAGCAAATGGAAAAGAGGTGAAATACAAGAAAATGCAAGAACTATTGTGCAAATAGCTGTTTTAGCTACATTTTAACACACGTGCTACTAAACAAACTTAAATACAGTTCCATACATAAATGATTTGAATTGTAATGCGGGGTCAACGTAGGGGCAGAAGCTGCAATAGAAAGTGTAGAAAAACAAACATCGGCATCACAGCCTTTATTATTCACAGTGAGTAAGGATCTCCATTCGTGTAACCTCACACTCACATTGAGCTTCATATCATTTCTACCATAATAAATGCTAAAAAATAACAAACGTCATGCTTTCCTTACCATGTAGTTAATGAAGAATACATACACATAATACATTTTACGTAGCGAACAGTGGTAATGCCCAGTGTGGTCCTCCTCTTTAACAGAACACTCTACAGCAGCAGGAATACAGACTACGCTGCTACTCTAAGTTGGTGTACAGTCAGTGACTTCTACTCCGATATGACTCTTTTCAGGGAACATTGTAAATATGTGTCAATAAGTATTAGCTGGAGTGTAATTGGTGCTATTCACCTTGGTTGTACTGCACATCACAAGCCCCCCCCCCAAAAAAACACGCGGGTAATCCAGACGCTTTCTCAGGAGAGATTACAGTAACTGTTTTTGCTGAGCAGTGGGGTGTCACATGACCATGTAGCATCAACAGTGATTTGAGTTGAGGACGTTTGTCTGATGCAGCCACAGTGAGGTTTGGACTTCTAATGGAAGATGATGTATCGTCACGGAAAAGTTCAGAGGTCAGTTTTCAGAGGAGTCCGTCTCTTCATTGGAGCCATCGCTTTCCACCTTCCTCCTGTGGTGGATGTTCCGCCTCGGGGAGGCCTTCCTCTGCACCTCCTTCAGCCCCCCCACTGCACTGCCACTGCTGTTGCTGCCAGGGCTCACCGAGATCTGGGCGATTCTGGGCAGCAAGGGACAAGAGATGTAAAGTGAAAAACAGGAGACAGACCACTCTTGAAACTGACTTTGTTGGTGCTTGTCGCTATGTTCGAGTCATTAAAGAAGAGCCAATGACATTTGCATACCGCTAAAAGAAAAAGAAAATGTGCTGGCTTGTTATGATGTGTGTGTTTACTCACAGTTTGTCCAGTTCCTGGTCCATTTCTGGATCAACGAGTATCTCTGCCTTGTTCGGTAATGCTCCTACAAATCAGGAACAGAAGAGGTAAAACTGTCTTAATGTTTCCAGACGTCTACAGTCCACAGAGCGAAACTGACTTCGAAGAGGACGAGTACTAAACAAGCACAATGTGCATACACTAATAACACACAGCAGTAGCAGAAACTGTAGAAGTAGTGTCAGTAGCAGCTGAAGGAATACCTACCAATAGTTTGGTTGATGGCCTCATGTTTAGCCAGACTCATCAGGAAGCTGTAGTAACAGACTTTGTCAGTCTCATGAAGTATTTCCTTCATACAGGACCTGGAAGGATGACTACACACAGATAAAGACAATCAGGTAAAGCACACACACAGATAACAATACATAAATTATTGTTTAATACAACTACTCCTGTTTGTCACACAAACACTTCAACATGAGGCCAGCTTGGCTTGAATTGGCTCCCGACTGTGTTATTTGTAATTGTTATACTATATTATTAATTAAATATGTTTGTTGGCCAGCCGTAAATGTGAGAGGTTGATGATGGAATGTCTATTTGTGATGGAGCATTATGTTATACTGGATGATAGCAGCATATTGTTGATATTATGAATCATATTTATGTCTCTGCAGTAAATGTAACTGTCAATGTTTTTGAACTCTTTGGCTTTCTGTATTTCTTGTCTTGTATTTCTTGTTCTAGAAATAATATATGGTATTTTCTGATACCAGTGAGTGACAAGTGGAATGTGTATGTGTTTACCTCTGTTTGAACTTGTCACACAGGGCGTCTACACACTGAGCCAAAGTGGAAGACTCCACCTCGTCCTGCTGCTGCAACTCTTTGTCATTCTCTTCTGCTGCCACAGAGGGGAGCTGCTCGATGGAGGTGGAGGTAGGGACGATAACAGTGTTAGGACTCTTTCCTGCTAAGAGATCCTGATAAATCATCAGCACGCTGTCCAGGAACTCTAGAGAAACGGGGGATAATAGGTGGCTATAAGTCATAGGGTTTGGTTCTGTCTTATTGAGCTTTTGGTTTGAACTGGAATTATTAAATTGCTCTTCACAAGTCATTCTACAATGATCCAATCACAACGTTTTATCTAATATTGTACATCTTAATCCCTGGCACACTGCACAAAACCAATATGAACCAGTGGCTTCTGTTATACCTTGGTAATAGAACTGCAGCTGGAAGGCATAAAGGAAGTCAGAGAACAACATCAGACAATCTATAGCGTCGTCCATCAGAACGATTCTACAGGAAAAAAGGACAAAAGCAGTTAACAGCAGCGTATACCAGCTTTAGCACTGGATGTAGGTTACATCCAGTGCTAAACAATTCATTCAGAAGCTCAGGAGAGGAAATAAACTCTACAGTGTATCAGTGCACTGACCTGGCTGCACTCTGCACCACCTCCACTGGGAAGTCTGGACATAATAACTGGAGCAAAGATCTGTATTCCAGCATGGACAATAAGTCTGGAATACAACACCAAACGCCTTTTAGTTGCAACATAAAAGGCGTTACAACAATACATACAACAATTAATCAAAGACTTAAATGTTGAACAAACTTGTTCAGTAAACTCAACAGGAGTAGTGGTTTAAAACTAATTATGAAAAAGAATGATTTTTCTATCCCAATGTTTGACAGTTGTCAAAAGTGTTTCACATAAAACTGCACAGAGCATGGTGCATATATTTAAAGGCAATAAAATAATTCTCATCAGTCTAAGATATTTCTCCCTAACTCACCTCCACTCTTCCCAATCTGTCTGTAGCACCTCCAGAAGACTCTGATGAAGGAGGCTCTATTATGAGGAGTGGCCCTGATGTAGTTAAACTCTCTGAAGAGGACGTGGTTACTGTTCTTCACACTGCTGAAACTACAAACACACAGCTGAATGAATATAACTATAAACCGACTCAGACGCCACTTCACGACACATTTAGGTTCAACACTTTCACATAATTCAACACTTAAAGACCAGCCCTACCCTTCATCAATCGTCAGTCTGAATGTTATTTAGTGTGTATAATGGTGAATGAGTAACGTACTATTCAGCAAAGTAGCGGATCACCCCAAACTGCGTATATTCCTCTTTATGTTCGAGCAGCTGGTTCACCGCATCGCTGAGGTACACCAACACATTGCTGTCCGCTGGGGGAGAAATAAACGCAAGCACACAATTACAGACACACATAAAAGATCCAACGCCACGCTGACGTTTCTATTAAATTGGCGGAGGCATGGAGAATGATAGACGAGTTGGTAGCTCAAGACTGCTAAACAGAGATAGACACAAACTAGCTAAAGAGCTAAAACAGTGCTTAACAGCAGCTAATTCACACAGAACCTACCGAGGTACTGGTCAGCCGGGACGGAGGAACTGAAACGGTTCATTCTGGTCGTATGTTCGAGGAATAACACTGAAACTTGAGATGTATGTAACTATAACCTAAACAGCAATCTGTTACACATGTTAACTAAGTTATCATACCGCCCAATGTCCTCGCGCTTTTAACACTGTGGTCTCCCATAGAAACAGCAGGATGTTGTGAGTTACACTAATAAAACGTCCCCCAAACCACCTCAGCACAAAACGTTCCGTTTCTGTCCGTTACGTTCCATTTTATTTATTATATTTTACAAATCATTATTAAACTAAATTTTGTGGCATTGTAATACAAAAACACATTTAGCCGCAAACATCTTAAATACAACATCTAAGTCCAACTATAAATCCGTTATTTTTTCACCCCTTCTAATAAAGTTCAGCAAGAAGCATGTCACTTGTCATATATTTCTTTGTGTTTTGTTATGATCATTATTCCATTCAGAGGAACCTGTAACAATAATTATTTTTTAAGAAATTACTTTTGATACAAGGGAATCACTAAATAGCAGTAACTTAAAAATAGGTAGAGGAAATGTGTATGTCATGTGGTCATATATGCAGCTTGTCTTAATCATTCTTGGTAGTGTAGAAGTGGTAAAATAGCTATATGACATCTACCTACAGTGATACAGACTGTGCCTTAGCCATCCACATTAGGAAGTCATCAGCTCCAAACATCTGATGAGAAACTGTAAATACCTTACAATAATTCAATTTGAGGCATACAGTTCTAAATAGGCACAGTAAAGTCACAGTGGAAATTCATATTCTTGTTTTATAACTTCACGAGAAGGAGAGGAGTTGAGGAGATGGGTTGTTTTGCCGCAGTGACTCTGAACAAGGTTTCAATGAAAGTTGTATTGCCTTGTGATTACTGCTGTTAGTCTGCTAGCTGCTGTATGTAACATTGACGCCCTCTTTAGACAACAGATACATCCACCAATGATGGAACGACTTTCATAGTTACTGGGCGGTCTTAATTCCAGACTAGCCAATCAAATTACATTTGGCGACGAGCAAAGTGTCACATTCCAATCAGTAAAGGAATTTTATATATTAGGGGCGGACCGTAGTTCAAATACAACCAATAAATGGCTTTGCCTGATGACAATTAAGGAAGTCCATTATAACAGCGTTATTGAGTAAAATGCAAAGATGGTGTGACACAAACACAATATTCCGTGGTCTGTACTGGTGTTTTCTAATTTTGATTTAATTCTTCGTACAGCGAGACTGTAAATGATACCTATTATTTAGCACAACAATGCTGTAGTCAGGGTGGTGTCTCTGTATACGCCCCTTCTCTGTCTCTCCGCCCATAGAGACGTTTCAAAAATCCTCGAAAAGCTAGATATAGCAAGCAATGTTATAAGCCGGAAATAACCTAAGAAAATAAAAGCTCAACATGTTTTAATTGCACTATATGGCACATAAACAATGTTAACTATACTCCGCTGTGTGGATACTATTATTATACTTACTAACATTATTAATTGCAACTAAATTCGATATTCTCTTGCAAACATTCAACGTTGTAGAAGTCAATTTTATTTTGCCTCGGAAATCATATATTGTCTTGTAGGTGGCTGTCGGGACCCTTGTATAAAGCTCGGCTGTGCTTCTCGGTAGTGATCCCATTATCTTCCTCATCTTACTGGGCAGCCAGCATCATATTGTCTCCTAGAAACGCAAACAGGTACTGCAGCTATATGAAACTGTTTCTTATTTAAGTTAAACCTCGTACTTGACGCCCCGTTAACCTAGCAGTGTGTTGTTATTCTGCACCTGGTGTGAAGTGCGTTGTTAGGCCTGGCTGTGTTGGCGCGGATGGAAGGTTAGCCTTGTTTGTCGGCAGCTAACGGCGGCTACTGACCGCTAACGGCACCAACGAGTAAGACCTCGCTATGAACATTTTGGTGGACCTGGCACATTTATATCACATATGCTTTCACCGTGCTGCTGTCGTCACTGTGTGCTTGTATTTTTGCTGGTGCGACTTTAACCGGAATGAGCGGGTTAACGTGCTAACCTAGCAACTGTCATTGTTGATGCTAAGTTAGCTAGTCAGTGGCGCTCAACCAGTAACCGTCGACAGTTTACTAGGAAGCCGAGTGGTCGTCTTCTGAGCAATATAAGAAACTTAATTTCTGCCAAGGTGTTGAATAGTTAGGTCCTGTTTTTGATTGACTGTAAATTGGGATGCGGTTTAGTTTCTTGGTGCGTGTCGGGTAGCTGTTCATGGAGTGTAACGTTACACAGCTGTCTGAGTACGTGCACTCACGTTTTGAAGCATTTATCGGTAGTTTAACTGAGTCATTTTTAAATTGTTGTATGCTGCTTGGGCTGTGAGACATGGTTTTTGTGTTTGATGTTACTGGTGCATGGTGGCAGAACGCTGGGTAACGTATCAGATGTCATGTATGACATCAGATATTGTTATGTGGCAATAATGTTGTAATCTAGCATGCGTTTTCTTAGACTAGATCAACGTTACGCCCTCATAGGTCAATTATAGTCGTTCGCCTCACCGTCAATAACAAGATATTGTGATGAATATAAAATAGGTTGACGTATCTCTTGTTAGGGATCACTGTTCCCATAGACTACTTGAAAGGCTATATTTGTTTCCATGGCTTAAATGTACTTCTGGCTTCAGACTGACGGTAATGTGCAGATATGTGGATAATGCCTTTTAGTCACTTTACTTAGATTGCAAAAGTAATGCATAGCCACTCCCTGAATGTGCATTAGACAGTCACATGCTTATGGTTTCAAGTGGATGCAGGTTTGTGCTACACACAGATCTGAGTGGCTGTAACAAAGCAAAACAACAAATTTTTTTAAATCTTTAATTTGGGTGGAGTTCAGTAGTATTTAGATTATGTATTTACACCCTTTTTTGCTAACAGATCTGTAACTTTTTTCTGATCATAACACTAGCAGCCATACTGGAGTTCAGCCCAGGTATTGAGGTTTATTACCATTCACTGTATTTGATCTTTCGTAGTTGTTTGAATGATGCTTAATATTGACCCTTTTTGAAGTTCAGAAAGCGCAAGCAATGCAGGCAACAAATTTGATGTTTTCTCTGTCATATTTATTAGCTAAAACTGGTGGGGAAAAAACAAAATGTACACAGTTATATGGATTTCTTTTATGGGTTTGGACATTCTTCCATGGTTTTCTAATTCCTCTGCAGTAAACCGCAGTAGCAGTAATGGTGAAATAAAAAATCTACATGTGTTCAATGAATGTTGTTTTCCAGTTGAGTTCTTCTGGGGAAGCCCGCCTGCCCCCAACTGCCACTATGGGGGACGATAGCGAGTGGATGAAGCTTCCTATTGACCAGAAATGTGAACACAAGGTGACTAACTAATTGATGTCTGTCCTCTGAGATATTTTCTGCAATTTATTTATTTTACTCAGTTTGTAAAGATTTTCTTTAGATCTCAATTTACTTACTCTCAATTTCCCCTTCTGAAAAGTACACAAAATCAGTCACCTGCCTCATCACCCATTTTTATTATCAACACAGTTGTTGTTGATGGAGACAAAATAGAAGGTTAAAAAGTTGACCAAAAAGGATAAATGACAAACATTAGACATAATTTTCACTAATGCTGTTTCTGCAAATATCCGACCCACTCGTCTTATTTCACAAAAGGCTCTTATTGTGAAAATCAGACTTTTATGGACTTCTATGTTGACTCTCAGGGTGGAGTCGTGTGTGTTGTTCATATGTGTGTTATGACAGGGATCTGAAAAAATGTAGAAGTGGACAAAGCTGACAAAAAAGAAAAGTTGACACAAAGAAAAGGTTAATGAGACAAAGATAAGAAAAAAAGTTGACAAATATGAAAAAATGTCACAAATTATGCATTAACTACGGTTATGGTCACACAGACACAGCTGCAGTTACATGTGTACCAGCAGGAAAAATAGAGGGAGAAGTACCCTCACAAAATCCTAACTGAGGCAAAAAAAAAGGTCATATTGGAAAAAATCCAAGACTCCGAGTATGCCAACACTATCTCAGAGAAATTAGGGCTTAGTGTCAATTTTTAAACACTGGTCATGATTTGAAGGAGACTTTGGGAGAGAAATGTTCACATGGAAGTGAGTGCGCTGCCTGGACCAGTGGACACGCCATGTGAATACCATAAGACCTGTCATTATAAGAAGCACATGTGTGCAAAGAGGACAGAAGCACCATGGTGTCGGTGTGACTGAGGCATAGATTAATTACGGAGAGATAACGTGTAAGACTGTTGTTTACTACTCATTAAAATGATCTAAGAGTATGTGTTGTATACACTCCCTAAGGTAACCTTATTTTACCTGCGTTAGGAGCAAACATTACATCAGAAAAATTATGCCACTGTTGCCTGTTCAAATGTCAAACATCAGGAAGCTTGGCTGTCTGCAGTCAAATTTATGACAAACCCAAGTGAACCCACTCACCTTCGCGTAAATAAATGAAGGTGTAACACCTGAACTGTTTGAGTGGACCAATAACTGAGAAAAACCCCCTCCATTAGCTGATTTCACATTTTCTGCCTGTAGCTTGAAGATGTATTCATATTATCCTATGATATGAAACCACTGGTGTAATGAGCAGGAAAACAACAGCTGATGAAAGAAGCATTGGATGAGCTGTGAACAAATGACGCCCAAATCCACAGTCTGAGGCTTCCACTGAGCAGTGGTGGAGGTGTCACAAGTCACAATAATGAACATGACTTTATGAGCAGATATATAGAGACAAGTCTGCAACATGACTGTATTGTCCTGACACAAAACTAGCCTACATATGTATAAATTATATACAGGTCTGTTTTCCAAAGTCAGCAAAGACAAAGATTAGGTTCTTTCGCCAGATTGGAAATCATTTAAACATCAAACAATTTTATTCAATTTAATTATATATTTTTTGGGGTTCTTCTTCATTGAGACTCCACAACATCAAATCCCAGCCTATGTAACTTTCTCATTCTTCCCTTCAGGTGTGGAAAGCCCGTCTCAATGGCTACGAGGAAGCTCTTAAGTTGTTTAAGAGGATAGAGGATGAGAAGAGTCCAGAATGGGGGAAGTACCTGGGACTAATAAAGAAGTTTGTCACTGAATCCAATGCTGTGGCTCAGCTTAAAGGCCTGGAGGCTGCACTGGCCTACATTGAGAATGCTCATGTAGCTGGCAAGTAAGTGAACTGTGTAACAAGAATTTCATCTGCAAGCAGTCAAAACATGCCTAAAAGTCTTTAAATTATCACTTTGCCAAGTACTTGATCTGTATTTGCAAAGTGAATGGAGATCTAGTATTTGGAGTCATCAGTGTTGCCAGGTTATCCTGCTGCACCACTGTGGTCTGTGGCCTAACACTTAGATTGAGTGCACTTTGTTTACCAGCTGGGGAACCTGCCACTGGTTGTTTATGGCCGGAGGCCTGGCATTTGTTGTTTGAAAAGAAACGGCGGCGTCAATATGTGCTTTAAGTGAGGACTGTGAACAGTTCACAGTTATGAGGGTTTGGTCAAGAAATCCCTACTTTATTCTACCCACAATGACGCACAGTCACTGTCCAAATATAAAGACCAAACTGTACTTTTATTACGTCTTCCCAGCAACGCTGACAGAGCGGTTCCACCCAGAATTACCTTTCAGTAAAGTCTCCAGGAATAAGTCCTTAATCAAATATTAATAATACAAATATTATTATTGGTTACAGCTACGTCAAAGTGTCAACAGTAAGATGTAAAACGAAGAAATTTGTTTTATGAGAAGAGTAAAAAATGTTTTAGTTCATTATCATTTTTATTATGAGGTGTGTTCTTATAGGGTTGTGTTTGTGTCGTTTGCATCAGGACGACAGCTGAAGTGGTGTCCGGTGTGGTGACCAAAGTGTTCAACCAGCCAAAAGCCCGGGCTAAGGAGCTGGGCACTGACATCTGCCTGATGTACATAGAAATCGAGAAGGCTGAGGTGGTTCAGGACGAGTTGCTGAAAGGACTGGACAACAAGAACCCCAAGATAGTGGTGGCCTGCCTTGAGACACTCAGGAAGGCTCTCGGGTCAGTGTTACGTTCCTGGGTTTGGATGACCACAGTTGTGTAAATGCATTAGCTGAAAATCAGGCTGCTGTTAACAAGGAATATGTGTGGATACATTTCAGTAACTACTTATTTCTATCATTGTGTTTCCTTCTAAAATTAATTAAACAGAATAGAAGGAAATGTTAACGTGCAACTATATAGCGTAGTCATAAATACAACTACAATAATTTTACTGCAGAGATTATGTCCTTTAGATGAAGTAACCTGTCTCCACCAGCCTCATGCTGAGAAACAAGCGTTTAATATCCTGCACTGTTGCTGTGTAATGTGTGGTGGCATTTTCACTCTGTGCTCAAGCTATAGTTCAGATCATAAGGTTGAGAACTTCCATACACTTCAGCCAGTCTATAAAATATTTAAAGGCCAGAATTAGAGGTGACTGAGACGACTAGGCGTCACTTTGAAATAACGCTCAGTACCAGCAGGTGGCAGTAGCCTGTATTCAACATTCAAAAGGGGAAAGCAGCAGACCTTGTACTGCAGCTAGAAAACTGTTGATAATGCAGCACCTGGCAGTGTTTGCTTATTGTACTCGTATCACAGAGGGTTTATAGTTGGTTCTAAATGAGAAATATTAATGGTGACTTTGAATTGTGGAGTCAACTAGATTTTAAAATGGTCTGTAATGAAAACAATTTCACAGTAGTGTAATGTGTCCAGTTACAGTGTGGTCACTGTGTGGCACAGATTTCACACTGTGCAAAGAGATGTGCTGGTACTTCAATCATGCCAGTCTTTCGTTTGTTGATGACACATCTGTGCGTTATCTCTCCCTAGTGAGTTTGGATCAAAGACGGTGACGCTGAAGCCAGTAGTTAAGATTTTACCCAAACAGTTCGAGTCCAGAGAGAAGGCAGTGAGAGATGAAGCCAAGCTGCTTGCTATAGAGATCTACAAATGGATCCGAGATGCTCTGAGACCCTCGCTGCAGAACATTACCTCTGTACAGGTTAGACACTCATTACATCCACTCGCCCATCTTAAAGTTCAGATTTCAAGAGTCAAACAACTATTTGGTTCTGTGTGCAGCTTAAAGAGCTCGAGGAGGAATGGGTGAAGCTGCCTTCATCTCCTCCTAAGCAATCCAGGTTCCTACGCTCTCAGCAGGACCTGAAGGCCAAGTTTGAACAGCAACAGGCACAAGGAGAACAGTCTGATGGTAGGTTTAACTAATACTATATGTGATACATACAGAATCTGTCTTTGCTGTTTGTGTTTAATTTTGAGGAGCAGTATAATCATGGTCTGGTCCCTCTCTCGTACTGTAATTCTTTAGGAGAGGAGGAGGTGGAAATGGCTGCAGCTGTGGATGCTTATGAACTGCTGGAAGCTGTGGAGATTCTGTCAAAGATGCCCAAAGACTTCTATGAGAAAATAGTAAGTTTCTGTAATTAAGGGTGCACCATAATTCTGTCAAGCCGGCAGTTAGTTATTTCAGCTTTCTTCTTGCCTCTGAAAAATGTAGACATTTCATCTAAAGTCCTCAGTCTTTCCTGCCAATCATTTTTATCTTATTGCTGTCTTTATCAGTTTATTCCAACTTGACCTAATGCAATGACAATTATTTTAAACACTAAAAAGTTTGGTTTGTATTTTTAAATTTGTATACAAAATATCATCTTTGGTGTCCCTGTAGTAATACAGTATCAACACACAAAAATATCACAATACCACGCTATATCGATTTTCTTTTTTACTCCCACTCCTACAAATTAGCCATACGGATTGTTGGTGGGTTCTAATGGCTTGTTTACAGTACAAATGTTAGACCACAGTGGCACATGAATGGAAATATGGCAAGTCACCTTGTTTTTAGTTTAGGATTATTTCTTTGATAGGTGGTAGTATCTGTATTTGTAGACGTCAGAAGAAGTGGCTTGTTTTTAAAACAAGTATGAGCTTTGACTTAAAAGCTTCATCGAGCCCTAAATGTTTGTCTATCTGACCTTGTTTCTTCAGGAAGCTAAGAAGTGGCAGGAAAGGAAAGAGGCCCTGGAAGCTGTGGAGGCTCTGACCAAGAACCCTAAACTAGAGAATGGGGACTACGGAGACCTTGTCAGAGCACTGAAAAAGGTAAAGACTGAAGTGTGTTGATGTGTATTATTGCGTTAAAAGGAAACTCGCTAGGATTGTAGATACATCTCTGTGGTTTTGTGTTCCAGGTGGTGGGGAAGGATGCCAACGTGATGCTGGTGTCAATGGCTGCTAAATGTCTGGCTGCACTGGCCTCTGGTCTGAGGAAGAAGTTTGGAACATATGCTGGACATGTATGTGAAAAGAATATAATATTATCACCTGTAATGGAATCACTTGCTTTAGTGCTTTGATTTAAACCCTATTGAACATGTTAAAACAGGAACTTTGCCGTGTAATGGGAGGCAGCAACAGCAGTGTGATGCGGAAACCAGCAGCATGTGAGCAGCTGCTGGTTCTGCTCAAACGACACAGTAGAATTGTGCATTATTTCATGTCTTGTGTGTGTTTAGGTGGTTCCAACTATTCTGGAAAAGTTCAAGGAGAAGAAACCTCAGGTTGTCCAGGCCCTGCAAGAGGCCATTGATGCCATCTTTCTCACTGTAAGTACTGCAAGTCTTATTGCAACAGTTAAAAGTTAAAACATCTGTGGAGAGCCGTTTAGATGCTTATCCAATGTGATGGAACCTAAGAGTATGTTGCTTATTTAGTGTTTTGTTCATGCTATGTCCCAGTGTAGACATGGTGTATTACCCCTTAATGCCTACTAATGTTAGCAGTTCTTTTTTAAAAAGCAGTCTTCACCAGTTCACTTTGGTTTAATGCTACAAGGCCGTTGCAAACTCTCATGTATTGATTCCTGACTTAATGGCTACTGTTACTTACAGAGCACTCTACTGAGTCTCCAGACAAGCTTCTAGTGCATTTTCTGGGACACCCTAATGTACATTGTTTTGATTGGTAGATTATTATTCTATCTGTAGTTTATATAAGGTTGTTTTTTTCAGACCACTCTGCAAAACCTTTTAGAGGACATCCTGGCCGTGATGGATAACAAGAACCCCTCCATCAAGCAGCAGGCGTCTCTGTTTCTTGCCCGCTCCTTCAGACACTGCACACAGGCCACGCTACCCAAAAGCATCCTCAAGTCCCTGAGCTCTGCTCTCATTAAGGTAATGTAATATCATTTCACATGAAAGGGAAAAACACTCCTAAGAATTTATTTTTTGCAAGTAAACCTTTACTCCTCTCTGTGACCTCCTCAGCAAGTGAACGACTCGGCTCCAGAGGTGCGCGACGCTGCCTTTGAAGCTTTGGGCACAGCCATGAAAGTGGTGGGAGAGAAAGCTGTGAACCCTTTCCTGAGTGACTTGGATAAACTCAAACTGGATAAGGTGGGTGTCGGTAGACGCAGGAAAGAGAGGCCCCGTGATTTAAACCAGGGGAAAGTTGTTTTTCTTTCTTATCTTCTAACTGCTACACCCCCAACCTTTCATATACTAACAGATAAAGGAGTGTGCAGATAAAGTGGAGCTCCCTGTAGGGAGAAAGGGTGGAGGAGGTGGCAGCAATGTGGCAGACAAGAAGCCTGCAACTAAAGCCCCTCCACCAGCAGAAGCTCCATGCAAATCATCTGCTCCACCCAAGAAGACCCAATCTGCTGCTGCCAGCAAGGTATAAAAATGTGTGCTGTTACCTGGTCATACCCTACATACAGTAGTTGGGTCACGGACATATCTAAGTGACATACAGTGCAGTGATTTTTTTCATCTCTCCCATTTGACAGCCATCAGCAGGTCCTCCTAAGAAAAGCAAGGCATCATCTGCACCTGGTGGGAAAACCAAGAAGACCACTGACAGTAAAGAAGTGACGGAAAGTGAACTGTCTGTAAGTGTGTGTGCATGTATGAGCTTTCTGTTCCAAGCGCTGTGTAGTTCAGACAAACGGTGTGGTATGTTTCTAGATCTGTTTTGTATGTGATCTGAACTGTGGAATTGATGTGGTGTTTAGCATCAAACTTACGTTAGGGAGATAACTGAATGTGGAGGCTTCAGATGTGTTTGACCAAATTAATAATCCAGCAAAATATCGTCCATATCATGTTTATCCTTTAAAATGCTGTTCAGGGACATCTGGACTTGCTTCTTACAGCAGTTTCACCTTCCACCCAGAATGCTTCATCAGTTCATTATACCTGCAGCTAATGGCTTCCCCCAAACCTCGTTTGAAACGGTTCTTGTTATTTAGCAGCATGTTTTGTTACTACAAACTATTTCACTTGCTTTTAGTAATGTGTCCTCTCTTACACAGGCAGTGATTAGGCTCCTAGAGTGTAATGTAAATAAAGGGTAGTGATATGTCAGGTTTATCGCCACCTACTCTGCACTTCACGGTCAATGACAAGACTGCATATGTGATGACAAATTTTGTTTTGTTTTAGTATCACTTAAATTACGTGTGTGTGTGTGTGTTGTCTTGTCAGGCCGAGGTGTGTGAGGAGCAGGCAGCTGGTGTCCTCCCTGCCTCCTGCCTGCAGCAGCTGGACTCGGCCAACTGGAAGGAGAGGCTGGCTAGTATGGAGGAGTTCCAGAAGGTATGGTCACACAGAACCATTTAGATCATTTTCCTTTTGAAGTGAATAACATACTGTTGATGTTATATTTTTACCTGTCACTACTTGTTAAAGAATAAAATGCAGTAATTTTGATGTGAGGATTGTTTTTTTGCTTTCAGGCAGTTGAGACCATGGATAAGGCAGAGATGCCCTGTCAGGCCTTAGTCAGGATGTTGGCTAAGAAACCAGGCTGGAAGGAAACAAACTTCCAGGTAACTTTCTGCGTCAAAGCAACTGGTAGCAGCTGCTTGAACTTGCAGTGAATTTAAATTAGATTGCATGAAAGCGTTCTTAAAGCGCTCTTAAATTGTTCTTAAATAGAGAATTAAGCCACACTACAGTTTCAGAATTCACTGTATGTTCACTTCCCTTAATTGCACTGCTGTGTTACTCTGATGCATCTTAAGCTCAGCAGACACTGAATTTAATGTTGACGCGTAATATTATCACAAATACCTCCAACTGAACAGGTCTGTTGAGCATCTGGTCAGGTTTGTGCTGTAAAGGCCAACACATAGAAGCAGGTTCTTGGACCTGCTCTCGTGGTTTTCTATCACACACCTGCCACAAATTGATGCATGTTGAATTGATTAAAGGAGAACAGTACGGTGTGTGTGTGTGTGTGTTTTTATATCACTGCCTGTACGCAATGTTCTGAACTCTTTATTACAGTTTTAACATGTCAGTACTTTTAATATAAGATGGCACGTGTACAAAATTGACATACAGGGCTACAGGTTGCCCATAAAGCAATAATCTGAAATCTTTCTATGGGGCTTTTACAGCAGTGCAGCCAGATTATCTGTGACATTAATGTGTGCAGAATAATCTGACTATAACTAGAGCTGATATCTAAATATCTCATATTTAAGGTTTTTCTTTTAGACCTACTTTAGAACCATCTGTAAGAGATTGGGATGTGTCCTTCTAATGTGTCCTTCCCTGTGCAGGTGATGCAGATGAAGCTGCACATCGTGGCTCTTATTGCTCAGAGAGGACGGTTTTCAAGGACATCAGCCTTAATGGTTTTGGATGGTTTGGTGGATAAGATTGGAGACGTCAAGTGTGGTGGCAACTCCAAAGAAGGACTGACTGCTATTGGGGAGGCCTGCTCACTGCCGTGGACGGCAGAACAGGTTCTTACTGTCTCACTTTTTCAGAACATGGGAAAACGTCTTCATTTTCTGCAAACAGTGATTGTTATGCATGATGATGGATATACTGTAATTCAAAGGTCTGTATTTTGTCAGGTTGTGTCTATGGCATTTGCACAGAAGAATCCTAAGAACCAGGCAGAGACTCTCAACTGGCTGGCGAACGCCATGAAGGAGTTTGGCTTTGCTGGGTAACTTTCAGTCCTGCTTTCAATGCATCATTTGGAAGAGTTTTGGGTCTAAGGAGGAAGCGGTTGTCATTCCCCCATTCTTCATTTTAATAAAACATTGAGATGACTTCCTTCCCTCTCTGCAGTATAAATGTGAAGGCTTTCATCAACAATGTGAAAACTGCGCTGGGAGCAACTAACCCAGCAGTTCGGACATCAGCCATCTCCCTGCTGGGGGTCATGTACCTCTACATGGGAGCTCCCTTGCGCATGTTCTTTGAAGACGAAAAGCCGGCTCTCCTCGCACAGATAGATACCGAGTTTGAGAAGGTAGGAACTGTGTGGGTGAAGTAGACAACAAAAACCTAATTCAAGGTGTAATGTGAAACACTTTGATGATGTCCACCTGTCGTCGATACCAATAGTAGTTTTATGAAGGAACAGGATCAGTACATAGGTTGAAGAAGCCATAGTGTCTGTGTATTACCAATCAGCAAAAGTCAGCCTTCCAGCCCTCTAAAGTTCCTGAACCCTCAGAAAGTACCAACACCCAAGAAAGAACTTTTCTCTAATTCCTTCTTCCAAGGTTGTAAACATTGGTTGAGGAAACAGAGTTTGATCTGTCTTTCTCCTTATTAGATGCAAGGCCAGACACCACCAGCTCCATTCAGAGCGATCAAGAAGGCGACGGTGGACCAGGACAGGGATGAAGGTGAGGAGCAGGATGAAGATGGAGGGGGACAGGACATCATGGACCTACTGCCCAGAGCAGATATCGGGTAACAATACACCATGACCTCTCAGTCATTTTAAGGCCACTACACACCGGACACGTCTTAAGTGGTGTCAACTTTCTGGAATTAGAAACTGTTCATCTGGCATTAATGCAGGTCGGACATGGACCAAACAGCTAGTTCATTCAAAGTTGTTACTGGAGTTGGCAACACGAGCACAGCTAGCAACTAAACAGGGCCATTTGACGATATTATGTTTATATTCTGTGGACAGCATTTTTAGCTTTAAGGACATAATCGTGAATATCAGATCGAAGTCCCAATATTTGTATTGCAAAATATATATATATATATACATATACTAAATCCTGCTTTATACTCAATTTCTATCTTTGCTTCAGTTCTTAAAAACATTGCATCTTTGCAGGGTTGGGAGGTCCCTGCTATACTGTTTAATTTTTCTTTGTTGCTTTCCTTATTGAAATTGGAAGAAACGGGGTTGATCTTGTTTGCTGTTCTACTGACTTCTCATCTCATCTCTTTTACCTCGCACCTACAAGTGACAAGATCACGTCTGATCTTGTATCCAAGATTGGGGACAAGAACTGGAAGATCAGGAAGGAGGGTCTGGATGAGACCGCCGCCATCATCTCAGATGCCAAGTTCATCACAGCCAGCTTAGGAGAGCTGCCTCTGGCGCTGAAAGGACGACTCAGCGATTCTAACAAGATCCTGGTTAGTAGGAGCGCAGACCTGTCACTGTTTAAATCTAAGAGCTGTCAGCCGACCGCAAACCGCTTCCAGCCAGCACAGTGTTAACATGCAACATCACACATAGGTGCAAATCATCTTAGGTCAACATAGTATTACTTAGACTACTTCACAATTTATTTAAATTTTCAATTCAATGTCTGCATGAGTCTGAGAAATAAGGGGAAACGTTGAACCTGGTCATAATCATGATGGCTTTAATTAGACATGTTAAATCCTCCTTATCTGTTGTACATTTACCGTTAGTGTTTTGATTCATCATATTAGTTTATGCATACAATGTGGAAATATATTAAGTCCAATAAAATATACATTTTCCATTTGTTCTAGAGATATATCAGGAGTCTTTGTTTTGGAGTATTACAGTGATACAGATGTTTTTCCTACGTTTCCTAAATTACTGTTCAGGCTAAGTCAGGAGCTGTCTGAGAGGATTTTAAGGTTTGTGAATACAACACTGACAGTTCTTGTTCTGCAGGTCCAGCAGACTTTGGCAATTCTGCAGCAGCTGGCTACAGCAATGGGACCTGGCCTCAAGCAGCATGTAAAAGCACTGGGAATCCCTGTTATCACTGTACTAGGAGACAGCAAGGTACACACCATCAGCAGTAATGCACACACATCTAACAGCTAGTGTGTTCAGCTATTGTTTACTATTTCAACCATGAGAAATACATTAATAAATTACACAGGTAGAACATGCCGATATATAAATGGAAAACACAGACACAAAGGTGATGGTGGACATGTCTCTCTCTCTTCCTCCACAGCCCAATGTCAGGGTGGCTGCTGTAACCACTCTGCAGGCTTGGGTGGAGCAGACGGGAATGAAGGAATGGCTTGAGGGAGAGGATCTGTCTGATGAGCTGAAGAAAGAGAATCCGTTCCTAAGACAGGAGGTCAGAACAGATATGCACATACAGATCCTCTTTCTGGTCTCGTTCCAAAAGGCAGTTCACACGATGCACATCAGACATGTTTTACGTGAACGTTCTTCATCACACAGGTGCTCAGCTGGTTGGCAGAGAAGCTGCCCACCATGAGGACGGTGCCCACAGACCTGATGTTCTGTGTCCCCCAGCTCTACGTCTGCCTGGAGGACAGGAATGGGGATGTGAGGAAGAAGGCTCAGGACGCCCTGCCCACATTCATGATGCACCTGGGCTATGACAAAATGGTCAAAGCAACTGGAAAACTGAAAGTAATGAATTTCAAAAATTGTGTTCAAACAGTTGATCGAAACATGCTTTTTATTTTTCAGGGAACCTCACGTCTCAAAATGTTCTAATATTTCTGATTGAATAACTGGTTACACATGCAGTATGTGCGCTAATGTGCATATGTTCCGTTATGGAAACAGCAATATTTTGTCTCTTTCTTAAGTTTGATTTTTTTAAAATGTGCAGCAACCCTGTTTTCAGTGCAGATGTTCATAGCTGTCTTGTCTCTTTCCAGCCTGCATCTAAAGATCAGGTGGTAGCCATGTTGGAAAAAGCCAGAGCAGTCATGCCAGCTAAACCTGCTGCTCCTGCCAAAGCTGGAGGAGGCAAAGGTTCTGCAGAGCCCAGCAGATCTGCCTCAGGTTAGTAGGACGTGACACTTTTAATGTCAAATCTGGTTTTTAACATTTAGATTATTGTCCTTTTGGAAAAACGGCGTTTAACCAAATGTGTACAAAATCTGTGTCTCTCCCCTGCAGCGTCCAGGTCTCAGCCAGCCAGTGATGAAATCGAAGGTAAACCCGACGCCAAGAAGGCCAGAGGAGGAGTTTCTGCTAAGAAGGTATGTCTGCATTAATTCATAAATTCTCTCTGTTACCTGACACACCAGAGTTGTACGAGCAGATTTTACTCCCCACTGACTAATGAATGGGGGGGAGATAGAGAGCGAGAGAAAGATGCAATGATTTTAGTTGAACTACAATTGTGTGATATTAAATGTTTATACACTGAAGACCATGTGTGGAAATATGCACACACATTGGAGGTTGTGCATATGACAGTTTCTTTTCTTGACACCATTTGTTTTGTCATTTCATGATGCAAACTGTAAACACAATGTGGTTTTTCTATTCACCTAGCCTCCCTCCCCTCCCGAAGAACCTGCCCCTCCCCCTCCCTCCAAGGACAAGGACAATAGTACTAGTAAAAAGCCCCCCAGCAAAGGGAAGGCTGCTGCTGGCAGTCAACAGGTAGATGTGTGACAGGTGTCCTCGTGATGAAACTCGGTCCAGAATCTTTCTTTTTTTTACCTCAGCTATTCGCTGCTTTATCAGCTTCAGTGGACAGAGTTTCTCAGTGGACACTTGACAGTGGACCCCCTGCCTAGCTTCTCTAATCCTATCATGTCTCTCTCTAATAACTAATACTGCCACGAACTGTAGGTCTGATTTATCTCAAGCTAGCACGTTACAGGTTAAAAGATTCAATCGGTGCAGTATATGCATGCTTACACCGGGAGGTACCGATAGAGAGATGTCACATGTTCACCTGGATGTTTCTGGTCACGCTACTGCATGAATGTATGTTTGTGTTTCATGTTTTGGGCTGATATCTCACCAGTGTTTCTGTTTATGTGCTAATCTGCACCAAGAGCTCTTAAGCATAACCACCTGTTGTCTACTGTTTTACTCCTCTGTCACCTAAACACAACTCTTCAAATCACATAAAAAAAACCGTCGAGGGGAAAAAACACATTACACATGATTATTAGTACACATCCACGGACAGAACATTGCTTCCCTCACTCTGATGTTACTTCTACCTCTTTGTCAGGGTACAGCTGCTAAGAAGCCTCCAGCTAAAGGCCTGAAGGATGAGGAAGATAAGTCTGGACCAATCTTTATCCTCATCCCCAATGCAAAGGAGCAGAGGATAAAAGAAGAAAAGCAACTGAAGGTACGTCACTGGATGGACGGATTGCATGTCTGTAATATGTTTTACTTAAACCAGACAAAATAATCTGTTTGACTACAGTTTTAATACTCTGACCTAAAGCAGTTATACAAACGGTAGAAAATAATTTCCTGTTCATTTGTTTACTAAGGGAATCTTTATTATTATGTGGCAAAAGTATGTGAAATTGAGGATCATTGATGACTCGGATGTTTTAGTTGGATGCCAGTCGGGTATGAATCTAATAGGCTGTACCCTACTGTATTGTAAATGGGCAGAGACCAGTATGTTTCATTTAATAGCGAGTAACTCACTGGTCCGTTGGCACACGCAGAAAAGAAATTCACTTCTCTTAGTTTACTGAACTCACCTGTCGCATATCAGAAAAGCAGTTGACACCAGTGTAAATCAAATGTCTTTTAGATATTGAAGTGGAACTTTATCACTCCTCGAGATGAATATGTGGAGCAGCTGAAAACCCAGATGTCCACCTGCTTTGCTAAGTGGCTGCAGGACGAGCTCTTTCACTTTGACTTCCAGAGACACGTCAAGGCCATAGGAGTCATGATTGAGGTACAGCTTGGTCTCCTACAGTGTCGTGTTTTTGGACTGGACTAGTTATGGTGGTAAATCATATGTATTTCACAGAGGCTGGAGAGCGAGAGCGAAGCCACCATCAGCTGCTTGGACCTCATTCTAAAGTGGTTCACGCTGCGCTTCTTTGACACCAACACCACAGTGCTGATGAAGGTGCTGGAGTATCTAAAGCTGCTGTTTGCCATGCTGAACAGGGAGAACTACCACCTGACCGAGTACGAGGCTAATTCCTTCGTCCCCTACCTCATACTCAAGGTGAGCCCCCTTCACGCTTGGATTAATAAAACAAGCTGCTGATGTTTTGCTCAGCTTTCATTCTCCTCTTCAGGTTGGAGAGTCGAAGGATGTGGTTCGCAAAGATGTGCGGGCCATACTGACCATGCTGTGTAAGGTGTACCCGGCATCAAAGGTCTTCCCTTTCCTCATGGATGGGACCAAGTCCAAGAACTCAAAACAGAGAGCTGGTATGTCTCTCAATAGAGTGAACTAACTGGTTACAGCTGCACCAAACCGAGACTTTATCCTGTTACTGTGCTTTCCTCTGTCTTTAGAATGTCTGGAGGAGTTGGGTTGTTTGATCGAGGGCTATGGGATGAATGTATGCCAGCCGACTCCAGCCAAGTCTCTGAAGGAGATTGCCGTTCACATCGGTGACAGAGACACGTCTGTCCGCAATGCTGCCCTAAACACAGTGGTGGCCGTCTACAATGTCTGTGGTGACCAGGTCTACAAACTGATAGGAAATGTAAGACGGAAAACGTTCCAGTTTGTCATAAGACTCGAGCCTGAATCGTGCTCTCTGAGGTTTCACGAGACCCTTTTGTCCCCGGTCTTTCCAGTTGTCAGAGAAAGACATGAGCATGTTGGAGGAGAGAATCAAGCGTTCAGCCAAGAAGACTCCTGCAGCTCCTGCCAAGCAGAGTGCGCCAGAGAGGTCCCAGAGAGAGCACCCAGCTAACCCCAACGCCACCTTCCTCCGCAAGCCTGCACAGGAGGACCCCAACAAACTCAAGTAGGTCACCTCTGATTTCAGGTTTGGAGGATAAATGCCCTCATCTGAAGAATAACTAGTGAGAGGCCAGTAATACCTGCTCACGACGAATGTTCGATATTGGAAAAGTAGTTTAGCATGAAGTCATCAAAGGATGTAACATCAACCTGCTCAAATTCCTTTGTGTGGCGGGTGTAATGGTTCTGAAAGCAAGACCAAAATCACAGTTCAAATGTCTCGGGTTGTGGTTAGGCTGCCACCTCGTTGCTGATATCTGAGGTCTCTCACAGTTGAGTCTCCAGTATATCAAATGCAAAACATCTGCAGTTTGCTCCATGACAACTTGTGAAATTTCACAAAGTTTAAAAGGTTTGAAGCATGCTATTCATTCTATCAACCAATGACCTCTGTAATCTCTGATCCCAACTAATCTGTCCTCCTTTTCCGACCCTGTTATGAGTCATCGCATGTTGGGCTGAGACACCACTCCATTTCTTCTAATGGAAAAGTGGTCCATAAAAGTCAATCCATGTGTCTGTGAAACCAGACTCTGTGTGCATGTGTCTTTGGCTGCCTCTCGGGCCTCCTAACCCTTCATCTTTCTTCCTGTGTGATTTCCTCCTTTCTCTGCTCTGCCTGCCTTCCTTTCTGGAGCAGAATTATGTATCGCACGTATAGGATGTGAGTACCTCTTCTTCTTCCTCCTTCTCCCTTTAATCTGTGTTTAATCACATCTTTGATCATCATAATCGTCACAGTCAAAACAGTTGAGTTTTCGTCCTGTTGTTTCTCATGGCAGAGAATAAAAGTCTTATTTCACTCCCCGTCAACGCTCCTGACTAACGTTCAAAATGTCCTGTGGTTCATCGTCACCCTTTTCTTATTTGTGTGTGTATGTTGTCTACTGGAAATGAGAATAGTCCACCCCCCACCCCCCAGAGAGGTGTGATTATATGAGCCACAACATTAACACTATCTGATGTGTTTAATATTGCGGGAAACGGGAGATCATCCTGTGGAAAATGTTTTGCAGAGTGCCCATACTGAGCCCTGTACATGACAATATTTGACCGAACTAGGATTTTATGTTCAGGGGTTGGGTCTGGATCTGAGCTTGGCAGTCTTGTGGCCATGGCCACATAGGCAACAGGTTAGAATTGTTCTGCAGTGTAAACATACATATGGAACAAAGGGCAGTTCAGTGAATAAACTGCTTTTAGACTGGGTGTAGTATTGGACGGTGTCTAAGCTTCGAGAAGCCTTGATTTATGCTTTAAAAATAAGAATCTCTCCCACTGGCATGAGCTTGACACAGTTTTGGCTCATGTAAAGACTGATGTCTTAACCCGTTGCTTTGGTCCAAAGTGTGTACGTAACTTAACTTGTCAGTAGTTTTTTTTTAAGTCCAGCAAATCGGCAACAATATACATCCATTCAACCACAGCTGGCAGATTCTTAGTGTAAAGAAATATCTCTTCATTATAATCACATTGTTCTGTGTGATACTGTATTGGTTCTCAAAAGCAGTATGGATTTTTAATTGGTATTCCACATGGAAACATTCACGGCACAGTGGTTGTGAACACTTTTTATATAAAGGTGGTGTGTTCTTTAAACTGTTATCCTGAAATCCAAACCACCATATCCATCACCTTGTGTACAGTATGTCACATTTCATTCCCCTGTATCATGGTTTTGCGTCACCACATTCAGACTCCCAAAAGCTTGTGAGTCAGGCAAAAAAAAGTGTGTGAACCCTTTGGAACAAGATGGGTGCATTACGGGGTCACGTGATCTGAACTTCATCCGAGTCATGTGCTGGGTAGATGTTCATGGATTAATGAGCAGTGCAGGAGATGAAGTGCAATGTTAAAGCCACTTTTTCTTTTATTTGATCGGTTCCTGAAATACAGCAAATGTTGTAGTGTAATATATTTGAAAAGATTAATATTAACTTAAATTTACTGTAAAGCTTAGAATGATTTCACTGCTGACTCACATGTTTTTGGAATTTTACTTTTCTAAACGTGGATTTTTTTTTTGGTTCTCTGAAGCAGAGCTGTGCCTTATCAATGTCATGCCAAACAACTAGTTTCACGAGTCCACCGTGTCGGGAGTAGAGTACCTGCTGCTTCTGTGTGATGTCTTTAAGACTTCCTTGTTTCTATGGCGTTGCCTGTGGAGTCATTAGCATTAGTGCAGCTTCAACGGAGCGTAGCCACGGAATGAACACGTCTCCATTTCTCGTTGAACTGCGGACAGATGAATACACTGCTTCAGGGTTCAGACTTTTCTAACGTACACACAATGTTTGAATAATCTGTGGTAGAACAATACAGTTTGTCTGTGATATTAGTTCAAATAGTTTGTTCATAATTGTGTCTTAGATGAAGATCTGATCAGACGTTAATGAACAATGCAGGTGATTCCAAAAGGTTTACATACTGTCACTGTCCTGTCCCCTCTCGTCATTGCCATCATTTCTTCTTTACTTCCATCTGTCTAGCCAAGCCCGCCAGAACAACCAGCACAGCGAGTCTTCCCACCCCTCCATCCCCAAGGAGTTCCAGTTAGACCTGGACATGATCGAGATGGACCAGAACAGAGTCTGTGAGCTGCCAGACCTTGTGCAGCACAAGCTGGATGAGCTGTTGGAGCCCATCATGATCCCTGAACCTAAGTAAACGGCCTCCTCTGAACCGACGATACACATAGTTTTACGTAAAGAGAATAAAGTATTTTTATAATTGTTTTTTCTTCAAAGGATACGTTCTGTGTCTCCACACTTTGATGACCTGCACAACAGTACCGCCTCCACCATCAACTTTGTCATCTCCCAGGTGGCTAGTGGTGACATTAACACCAGCATACAGGCACTGGCACAGGTATAAGACACACACACATACATTTGAAGTAGTAACTGTTAGCTCTCGGTTAAATAAGACATTTTCTGTTGCCTATGAATAATATCAAATCTATTTGTTTAAAAAATAACAAATCGCAGCCCTAATTGAAGTTATGTTCCACATTCAATAAGAAATAAGATTATTGTAGCAAAAAACGATGCTTGTCAAAACTGGAACCACCACAACAAGGTGACATGTCAGTCAGGCTGTACCTAAATAACAGAACTTAGCATGCTCATAGATTTATAAGTAAATGTATTATAGCTACTAAAGTGTGACTGTCCCGCCCCCCGCAGATTGACGAGGTGCTTCAAAAAGGGGACAAAGCAGAAGTCATGTCGGGACACATCGATCAGTTCCTCATCGCCATCTTCATGCAGCTGAGGCTCACCTGCAGCACACACATGGCTGATGACCGGCTGGACAAGAAAGACATCATCAAGCTGTACAGCTGCATCGTAGGGAACATGTGGTCTGTGAGTCGCTGCTCCCACACACACTCCGTCACCCGCATCAATAGGTGGATGCCGAGGGTGAGAAGACGCTAACAAACTTCCCCTGTCTGTCAGTTGTTCTCTATGGAGTCGCTGGCCCGAGAGGCGTCTATGGGGGTGCTCAAGGATCTGATGCACGGCGTGATCACACTGATGCTTGACGACAGAGTGGACGACATGGAAGACGGAGAGCAGCTGATCAGATCAGCCAACCTGCTGGTAGCCAGAGTCTTGGATAAGTCTGACCATACAAACATGATCAGGTTTGTATGAAGCAGGTTCATTTTAAGAAGCATATAAATGCGATCTGATCGTTCAGCTGAAGGCTGCAGTGACAGAATCGATTCTAAAAGAAAACTGTTGTTGATCTGTCGACCACTTGATTCCCTGTCTCTCTGCAGTGCTCTGCTGGTTTTGCTTCAGGATAGCTTAGTCACAACAGCTGGTCCTCCCATGTGCTCTGAGCTGGTCATGAAGGTAAGAAGGATCAAAGAATCGGGACCTGACGCGCCATCACTCAAACTGGCGTGCTGCCTCACTTCGACTGTTCTGTGTGTTTAGTGTCTGTGGAAGATGATCCGCCTGCTCCCAGAGACCATCAACAGCATCAACCTGGATCGGATCTTGTTGGACGTCCACAACTTCATGAAGGTGTTTCCCAGAGAGAAACTGAAGCAGCTGAAGAGCGACGTCCCACACAGAACCCTCAAGACCCTATTACACACGCTCTGCAGGCTCAAAGGAGCCAAGGTATAGTATAACGCTAGGTTTGCTGTGTGTAAGTCCAGATACAGTTCTACTGTGATAAGGATCATTCGGAGGACTGCTTGAGGATGGTTTCTGTGCAGTCCAGTCTAGCGCCGTTCAGTGCAGGTGATCAGAGAATGGTCATGTGTCGCATTACAATCCATTAACGAGCATTAAACACATTTTAAAATGTACCATTAGGTTATTAAGGGTAAAATTAAAATGTAAATTTACAAATTATTAAATATGTTAGTGACCACATATTTCATTATTTACTTGCTGTCAGGTCAGTCATTAACCGTGACTGTGTATTCTGTATGTTTTGCTTATACAGATCCTGGACCACTTGTCAATGATAGAGAATCGTAACGAGTCAGAGTTGGAGGCACATCTGAGGCACGTATTCAAACACTCTGCAAACCTGTCGGGACTCAAGAGCGATCGAGGCAACGAGAAGACTGGTCTGCGCACGGTGAGCAGCACATCGCATACGTACACAGAACCCTGAACACATCACAACACACGCGTCCTAATAACACTGTCCTGTCCAGCTCGGGGGGCGTCTGGATATTTGAACCGGAGTTTGTTTTTTTTACTTTACTGCCCATTTTATGATTTTTTTTTATGGTAACATGTGACGACAGCTGAAATGTTTTTGTTTTTTTTTTTTGTTTCATTCTCCGGACGATTGAATGTCAAAGGCGATGGTCAGTGACCTCCTGTCTGAAATCTTCAAGAAGATCGGCTCCAAGGAGAACACTAAAGAGGTTAGCAGCTTCATTAGCTTCAGTCTGCATGTGAGATTATTTTAAGTTTATGATGCAAACATTAATCATTTGTTCATTATTATTAAGTAATGTGTGAATGTGTCTGTCGCGTCTCTTGTCAGGGTCTGACGGAGTTGTACGAGTACAAACAGAAATACTCGGATGCAGACCTTGAGCCCTTCCTCAAAAACACGTCTCAGTTCTTCCAGAGCTACGTGGAGCGAGGACTCCGCATGATCGAGTCAGAGAGGGAGGGCAAGACTCGAATCCAGACCTCGACAGGTACAATGGGCAGCTGTCACTGTGAGCTCTGATCAGAGTGAGAGTCTGGGAGTGTGTAGTGACTGTGTGTGTGTGTGTGTGTGTGTCTGCAGTCATCCCTCAACATGCTGACTCCAGTCTGAGCAGCAATGAAGAGCTGAAACCAGCTGTTTACTACGAGAGACTCAAGATCCTGAGACAGAGACAAGGCCTGGAAAACACCTCCAGGGTCAGTGGGCTTCCTGAAGCAGCTTCTCATGAATCGGTACAAATCCAAGCTAACATCTTCGACTTCTGTCTCTGTCCACACTCAGCAGGGCGTTGGCGGAAGTGAGGACGACCCCCAGCAGCGCCCCCCCATCTCGTCCCTGCTGACCTCGAAGCCATCGGTGGCGTCCTCCACAGACATGCTCCACAGCAAGCTCTCTCAGCTCAAAGAGTCCAGAGAGCTGTACCAGCAGGAACACAACTCGCACTCGCCGACACACGCACACACCCGCTCGGCCTCCCCCGCAGCCAACCTGGACGACCTGAAGAAGCGTCTGGAGAGGATAAAGAGTAAACGGCAGTGAGAAGCACCACGCCGCCGCCGCCTCATCTCATCTGCACCGCCCACTCTCTCCTACTCTGTAACTCACACTTTCTATTCTTAGATGCTAGATGGATAATAGAAAGCACTGAAGCCCGCTCCCCACGTTTTAACAAATCAGGTAGCAACAGACAGACAAACACTCAGATTTGAACCTGACTCCACCCACTGTGCCTGTACGATAATGGGAAATCAAACGCTCCCTAGTATGATTGTTGTCGAGTACATTCAGATTAAACAAAGGCTGGAATCTTTAGCCTACACACAAACACACTCTGCAGAACCCAGAGTGTGTTTTGGCAGCTGCTCAGACAGATGGAAACATGCTTTTATTTTGACAGTTTGTTTTAAGTGTCAAACCCCATCGGGGCAGAAAGAGACGAAAAGAAGTGAGTTTAGATGTTGTGTGTACCGCTCATGTAGTTAGATGTAGTTGTCGGCCCCCCCGCTTCTTTCAGGTCGCCCCCTCCTCCACTCCTCACTGTATTATAATGCCATCATCAACTCGCCCTCCTTGTCTCTCTTGTTTTAGAATCACTGCCCAATATGCTTGTACAGATTTTAAGCCTACCCCCTATAAAGTGCTTTTTGCAGGAAAGTACAAACATCTAACCATGATGCACCACGATGCTGCTGCCCTGTTTGAAAAGAGATCCATGTCAGATTTGTTGTGTGTAAATGCAGTGCTGCTGCCCTCTAGTGGCTGAACTCGGTTGGTTCCTGTCACCAGTGGTTTCTAGTGAAGAGTAGTTGCATAAATTTGATATTTCTGTGGTTCAAAACTTAGGTGAGGAGAAAAGCAAGCAAGTTGAGTAACTCAAAAGAAACTCTTGAAGCTCCAGCACTTACTTGAATCAAATTTCTGTCAATTTTAGACTCATTGTGGGGCCACAAAATAAGTTCAGCTGCATTTACACAGTGACATATAGCCCTCTTTACTCTGCCCTGCTGGGGTTCAAAGTGATGAGGCTCTAACAGCAACCGCTCTACGCTGAAGAAGGAAGCTCGTAACTAGCTGCTTGAGGGCTGTAGGGAGCTTGTCCTCTTTTACTGTTACTCTCTAGTAAACATGTTTTTTTTTTTTTCAATCTTCCTTCAGTGAACAGAGCCTAAAGCTTTTACTCCTATTCGAGAGTAGCACCCGAAGATCTCTGTGGGACACGCTCCTGCTTTTATTTTGGAGGAGAAGTGATGCGCTATAGCACTTGTCCCCTTCATTAGCGAGTTCAGCTGCTGCAGACCAAGCAGGGGCGTCTGCAGGTGTATGGAACTTCTGTTTTGGACTGTGCTGTGGTAACTGTATATACTGTATGTAATGTCCTCCATTTACGCCTCCCTTTAGTTACTTAACATCAGCCATGGAGCAGGACTTTAGATCCAACATGGCCACTGACCAGACTGGATGTATATGTATCCAGTTGAAGGAGGGTCACTGTTGTTTGTAGGCTTTGAGAGCATGGCATGAAGTCAGTGATTGTTTTAATTTTGTCATGTAAATAAAGTTTGCATTAATAAACCTGCTGTTAATTTTATTTCAGATGGTGGCGTCTTCAGTCATCTGTTCTGTAGCCGAATGTTGAATAAAGAAAACCATAAATAACATTGTTTTGTATTTAATTAAGATGTTGGTTCTAGTCTTAATATTGTTGCTCTCCAGCTTCCCTTGTATAATCCATAGTGGAACATGGCAATAAAGTCTTGTTTTTTTTAACAACCCATCAGCGACGACTTATTTTATTTACTTCAATCTTTTTAAAAGGAACGTGACAAAATCTTGTTAATTATTGGAACAAAATGCTCAAATAAAAATAATTTTCTTCTCTTCGAATCAAATCTAATTTTAACATGAGCTGGGATATTTGATCCTAGAGGTGGATTTTAATGTAAGTGTTTTAAACGTGTTGCTAAAAGGCTGTTTTTAGTATAGTATAGTATAGCATAGTCTAGTTGTACTTTCCTTAACACAAGAATATATTTATATATTAATTACCAGAGGTTATGGGTACACAAAGTAAAGGTTTATGTATTTCCAATACTCAAAATGTACTTGTATTGTTGGTAAAGTACTGAATCTGATGTTGATTACAATCGTTCATATGTGGAACTAGTTAAAAACCCCTAACCCTAAACCTGGTAATGAATAAAAGGTCAAATCTGATTGTGACACATTTAGATTTTTCATAACAAACTATCATTTAAATGATTTCTACTTGTGGGCACGTTTATTAGTGGGTCTTTAAAGTCCTCTTGTACTTTTACTGCACTGCATATATTTAGTAACTGTAGTTCCTTGTTAACTTGTGGATTCAGACTATGATCATAAGAGTTCTGATGTTTGTAAAGTAATTCTAATTATTAGACTAAAAATGTGTAGATCCAAAAGCATTTCTTTTCTGTGACTTCTTCCACCACTGGATACTGAGGCTACTCTAATAAATATATCACCTTATATTAGGAAAACATGTTCTGGTGTAACTAAAGCAGAGAAGGAAAGAAATTATGACCTTTTTGTCTTTCTGTAGATTTAGTTTAGACACTAAACACTTTCTGTTTTTGACCTTAAAAAGAAAAAACATACAATGATTAAAATAAATGAATACTTACAGTGATGTGGATGCAAAAAAAGAAGAGAACCTCCCCAGAGAGGCACAATTTATTTGAGAAAATAAACAATCATGACTTGAAGGAACAAAGAGTTAAAAACATTTGACTCTAAAAATATTAAATCTAAAACAGTTCAGTACAGCTTATTTATTATATACAGATGCTGTACGCTGAACAACATAGAAAAGTAACACACAAATATGGCACAGACGGGAAATACTGCAAATCTGTGTACAGAAGCGATTCAGGGAGCTCTGGTATATTCTAAATCTTCTTCATGTCCTGTCATGGTCACAGAGTGCTGAGTCCTGTCTTTATGAGACTGTGATGTCTTCACTGTCTGACTCCGACTGTTTGCTGGAGTCTGACGGAGAGGACGGGTTGTGATGATGGTGGTGGTGGTGGTGGTGAAGGTGTGACTCCGGGCTCTGCAGCTCTGCTTGTGCTGCACTGACGGGTGCGGTCCTGTCCAGCCTGTGGCAGTAGGTGCTGCCGACATCGGTGAGGTCTGGGTGGGGGTTGGTTTTGGTGGGGAGGGTCTGCTGGCGGCAGCCGCCAGTCGACAGCAGCTCCCTCTCCTTGGAATTTCTCCATTTCATTCTGCGGTTCTGAAACCAGATCTTCACCTTCATGGGGCACAGAAAACAACAAGGGAAGACCTCATCACTCTCAGTGAACAGAACCTAAACACATACTGGGTTCTGAGACGTGACCCTCTTTAATACCTGGGAGTCTTTAAGTCCCAGTTTGCTGGCGAGCTTCTTTCTATCCGGTTTGCTGATGTACTTCTGCTTTTGGAAAGTTCTCTCCAGGGCCTTCCTCTGCAGGTCTGAGAACACAGCCCGCCGGAGCATCCCTCTCCTAGGCTTTCCTCTGGGGGCCAAGGGCCAGGAAAACGTTCCCGGGACAGGAACCACAGAGGAGGAGGCTGGTGGGACGAAGCACAGAGTAGAAATTTAACAGCCAGCAAGAAGAGTTCAGGTAGAAATGAAGACTTCAATCACCTGGTACAGATTTAACAGGTTTCATCTGTTTTCATTTTGTGTATTTTGTTTGATCAATGTTTTATTAATTCTTTAAAAGATGCCAGAAAGATTTAGTGGAAATAATTATACTTCACTCATTAAGTTGTAGTAAAGAAGTTTATGTTTTGATAGTGCAACTTATCTACTTTTCATTTCTAAATTAGTTTTAAAGAAATAAAACTCACTTGCACACACATCTGACATTCATGATGAAATTATGTATTTTAATATGCATTTAATTATGACTAAACATATGACATATTATATGTATCTTTGAATAATAGGATGATGTTATGAATGTGTTATTTTTGTGTGAAATGAATGATAAAAAATAAAGCTGCGTTAACATTTCTGTTTTTCTTGAATGCTCAGGCGTTTTCTGTGGGACTGTTAGAACAGCACTGGGCCTTCTTCTTTCTAGCGTCAGCAGATAAGACTCCTCGCTCCCCACAATATAAAGGAACCTGAAATTTGCCTGAAATCAGAAGTTTAAAAGCCCAATTTGTCCAGCAGTGGAAACAGAGTCTATGCTAATAGGACGCGCTGTCCAAAGCTCGCCTCACACTGCCTCTAATGAAGCATGAAGGGGGTTTGTATGGGCTGCAAATGCATAGAAAAAGGTGATTGTGTTGTAATGAATTGAGTGGAAAAGGCCATTGACAGGCCAGTATATTAGAGAGCCATTAAAGACAGGTCAGCATAATGTAGAGCTCTTAGAGAGTCGTCACTCAAGCTTTAGAGGACACGCAGCGCTGAGAGCTGTTGGCAGCGTCCCACACCTGAATGTCCCAGATACCGCTGATGCTCTGTCTGTTCTGCAAAACCGCTTCATTCACTGGCAAACAAAAATCAAATCAAAGATGCGAATGGGATCTCTGAAAGTTACTACAGTAAGTCAGAGCTCAACTCTCTGCAGATTCCCGTGTGTGTGCATGTGTGTGGTTTTGCCTCCCATTGGTCACGGTGGTGGGAGCTTTGTGGGCAGGCGGAGGGGCTTGGTGGGAAAACGACAGCGCGTGAAGAGCCACTGAGTTCCTGAGCTGGGAAGATACCCGCCTCACATTTAGACCATGACAAACGGCACTAATATATTTAAAGCGTGACCAACTGGACTAATTTGTAGATTAGGACAACTGGTGCTAATGTCAGCAGTCAGCGCGTCTCCTAAATAGGCCTTCAAATTGGCGGAGTTGTCTGGGGTATTCCCATGCTCAAAGGCTGACAACGTCTCCAAACAAACCGTCCACATCAGGTGCACGCTGGGTTTTCATGCCACGTTTAGAAGCTCTAAAAAAGCTCTTTGGATTCAATTTGCCAATGAATGGCCCCATGGTATTATAAAATGACCCTCATTCATTATTTACTAGTAGTCCTGTTGATAAAACTTTACCAGTGTACAAGTGTTTGATCTATTTTGTAGATATTCAACCCATGCTCCTGTGGTTCTACTTTCAGAAATGTTTCTAGAGATGCATGATTGATCTTAAATCGTCCTCATCCTTATGAACCTATATTAAAATATGTTTCCGGCCTCTGACTGACAGCATCTGGAGAGGTTAGTTAACGTTGCTGGAAGAATAAAAGTGAAGCAGGGATATGTTTAATATCATTTACTGTAAATATACAAACTCGTTCTCCTCAAACTGGAACCACAGGAAACAGGAGAACATTTTTACTGTGATTATATTTTGGATAACATTGTATTAAATTTAATTATTTATTAAAAGAAATTGATATAGTGTCACTTATAATTGATTATTACTATGATATTATCTATATGGAGTGGAGGAAAGCAAAATCAAGTATCACTCAAGTTTTATTACTTGATTGAAACCTTTTGCTGGTTTGTTCCAGACGAACAAACACTGGCATACACTATCCATATGTTGTCTTTTTTTATTTCAGTGATTGTTTATTCCCCAAACTCACAAACAATTAGAAGCTGACCATATTAAATATGAGTATTAATACAAGTATTATTATTAGTGTGGATGTTTGCTCTTCATCCGAACCAGATGATGCTGGCTTCAAGTGAGCAGTGTCACCTACCTGTGAAATAAGTGGCTCTGCTGAAAGGATGGAGGCCTCCGTCGATGAAGGGCAAGGGGAAGGACTTTGTGGGCAAACTTTGGCCTGGAGGAGACAAATAACACAAGCAGGAATCAAAATAAAGGCGTGTTTAACTTTACACACAGCGAATGTTTAAATACATGTTCTGCTGGAAAAAATGCACTTTATCGTGATTTTTTTAAAATGATTTATATTTTAAGTTTATGTATTAAAAACACAATTGTTAGATATAAAATATATGTTGGTTTAGTTCTGTATTTTACAGCATTAAAAAAATGTTGCATACGACTATTATTATTTGCTCTACACATTTTAATATTTTTTTATTACCAAGCTTCCTAAATTATCCCTGAAAACAATTCATTATAATGAGAATAATCAGTATTATTTCTTATGTACTCACTGCTCCGTGTGCAAGGGGCTAGAATCGCACTGACGCCGAACTTCAGGTAGGCAGAGTCCGGGCAGGCCGTCTCTGGAGACCCGGGGCTGCTGCGGCTCGGCTGGCTGGAGCTCTGAGGGTCGCCCCGCGCTGTGCTGGGTCCCAACGACCCGGGGCCGAGCGGGAGGATGTCCCCGGGACTCCTGAAAGAGAAGGCCCTGTGTATGTAGCCGGCAGGCTGGCTTAACCTGATGAGATCCTCCACTAAGAAGCCCGAGGGGAGTGACCGGGTCAGCGGCGAGGAGAGAGCCACATGAGGACGCAGCAGACCCGGGTAGAAAGGCGGCGGCAGCGCGCTGCATGGAAACATCATCATCGTCCTGCGGGAGGAGAGAAATCAGCAGTTGGTTCAGTTTTGCTCTGCAGAGCAGCAGAGGAACCTAAACACACACACACACACACTCATACACACTCGCTCTGTGCCCCTGAGCCCTCTGGGGGAGGTTTTATAGGACGAGGAGTCACTCCTCCACAGAAACGCACATGTGCACACGCACAACTTTACGCGCACCGAGCTCTCCTGCGTGACTGGCGCGCGCCTCACTGACTGACACACGCTCAGCTTCATCACCTACACCTCGTCCAAGGAGTGTGTGCAGCTTCATTTCCCTGCACGGAGCCACCTTTCACGCAGTAGTTGAAATAATTTATCTATTTATTATTCGACTGATATTTTAAAACGTTCATATAATTGAACATTTAAATAAAATAAAAACATTTAAATAATAAAAAAAAGAATAAAAATGTATAGAATAGTAAAATGTAAAGGATAAAGTAATTAAATACAGTGACCCTCTTTTATCTCCACATGTAACATATATTATGCAAATATATATATAATATAATATAATATTTATGGACAAATTCTTCATAATATATTCATAATAATAACCAAAATAATAATAACAAACGAAAAATATAATAATATAAAATATATCAGTCGACCTTTGGTCGGATAAAAACCCTCCTTCGTGTTTTTTTTTTCATTAATGAGCCTCGTTTCTCTCATTGCATCATCATCATCATCATCATCACTTCCCGGCCTTTTGCGCCTTTTCCAAAAACGATTGAAGGAGCGAGAGACTTCGAAAAGCTTCGCTGTTGCCGCCTTTGATCACAGTGATCGACCCAACTCCCAGTGGTGGAGCCAGATAGTTTGACATGGGGGCAAAGGTCCAGGCAGGGTGGCAAAGCTGGACCTCCTCAGTGAAGTATACACAAACACACTATTTATTGTGTGATCATAAAAGAGGAAAGAAGAGGTTCCCCAGAATAAATACAAAATAAAAAAATACTGATTAATTACTTACTCTAACTTATTTGTTTACCTAACCATGTTTTTCAGGGATCTAAGATTAATTTACAACTCTATTTTTGGTGAATGTATATTTTTTTGAAGGCTATAAAATACGTTTGGACAAACATTTGTTTTACAGGAATAATTTTAACGACATAAAAGTTGTGGTAGCAGCTGAAGGGCCAAGACCCAAAAGCAGTTGGCCCCTGCAACGTCCCCATCACGTTCCCAGTTCAGAAACACAGAAATCCCACTGTCTATGGATGCCCCAAGATGACGTGTAATGATGTCAGGGAGGCAAAATGTTTCTACCACAGACAAACATTTTAGGCTCACGAGCTCATTACAACCTTTAAATAACCCGGATTCCTACCTCAAGGAGGAACGTCCGGTGAGGCCGCAGACCACACCTATTGATGAGCTTGATGGGCTACAGGACACAGGCACTGGGGACCAAGAGGTCAAGGGACCCTTTGGTCAGAGTCAGAGTTAATAATTCTTCTTGGAAGTCTTACAACCTAGTTCAAAGATGCAAAATGAGAGAGACATTAGCCCAAAGAGACACACAAAATGACCACAAACAAAACAAAAACAGACAAGAACTAAAAACAAGCAACTAAAAACAACCAAAGATCAGAAAATGACCAAATACAAGAGCAAAACGAGACAAAAAAACTATGGACAAGTAGCAGTTGTTAAATACACAAAATGACAAAACACTGAGACATAAAATACACAAATCGACCTCAAAGCGACAAAACACAACCAAAAGTTTCCACAAATAATTCAAAAAGACAGAAAAGATCAAAAATACACACACATTTTTTTTATTCAAAGTGTTTAATGTGTACTCCAAAAAGATATATAAAGATATATATCCAAAGGGTCATTCACTTCAATTATTTCAAACATCATTTCCATACTTATTTTTCACATTTATTGCAAATAATCACAATAATGTAATGTAAAACGCTTTTAGCATGAATAAGTAAAAAATAATTATTTTTGCAAAATTATTTTTCAAAATAAAAATAAAAACATGCTGATTATGGACTGATGTGGAAAAAAAAGGAAGTGACACAAAAAAAGCAACAACAAAATGAATAAAAATAAGAGATGATCACAATCATGCTCGTCAGCACAAAAACAATCATTAATTCTGACGACACCTTAACCAGAAGCCCGTCTCACACAGAGAGAGGGAGAAATAGTCGCGATCAAAGCATTTTATTCGTTCAGAAAATCCCCCTTTTGTGCGGGAGTGGAGCAGATGGTTCTCTGGGAGGGAACACAGGAATCAGCAGAACTAATTTCTCCTTCTGGTCCAACAGACAGATTCTCGACTCTTAACCAGCACCAGCAGCTGTTGGTGAATTAAACACCAGTTAAGACTCGTTTTAAAGCCATTAGCCTCTTGAAGTGTTACAACGCCAACCCTTCCCACCTACAACTCCCCGAAGTCATTACACATCCTGCAAGGAGGGTGAAACTGCTGAAGATGCAACGGAGTCGCATCTAGTCTTAGAAAAGAAAAGAACTTAGGAAAGTGTATTTTTAAAGGCAGACAAACATGGAGAGACTTGTGTGGACAGAAAACTCAGGGAGTTGGACTCGCATGCTGCTCCAGTTCTTTCAGATGCGGGGGGGTAATTACTTTTGCCAGTACTTAACTCTCTCTCTCTCTCTTCCTCAGTTGCTGGGCCGGAGCATCTGTTTCCAGGCGCTGTGGAACAGAGTGGATTAGTGGGGCCTTCAGTGTCCGAGTGCCGCGACAAGCATTAAAGTCATATTAACTTTCCATTAAACATCACCTCGTTCTGCTGAGAGAGAGTGAGAGAGTGTGTGTGTGTTCCTTGATGCACCTGTTCCCTCAGTGTACGTTTTGCAGGGGAAATGAAAATGCTGAAAAATACTAAATGAATGGCACCTGTCAAATTTGGCATATTTGTGATTTGACGCTTTATCAAATTAAATAAATTGAATTGAAACTTTTAAAGAATTAAAGAAAATGTAAAAGTAACTCATTTAGATGAACCTGCATTAACTCAAAGTATTAGGATGACTCAACTGTTTAGTACTAAATAGTTCATATATCTAAACGGTTGACACTGGATCCTGGAGCTCTTCCTATGATTTCTAGTTAGACATTTTAAAGGCAAAGGTTGAGGTTTGTATCTGGTATGTTTTTTGCTCTCCGTTGAAGTTCCAAGTGAGCTGAAGTGACACCAAAAGGTGATGACGGATGAACAACACTGGGATTTCTATGCTGTCATATGTCACACAATCACTTGAGCCATTTTCAAACATAAATAAAACACACAATCGAAAACTGTCCATATCAGAAACGTTCTCACCTGGTGATATAATCGATTTATTCACAGCAAGGCACGGTCGCTGTCGGAGGGAAGTCAGAAGTAAGAAGTAACAGTTTCAGTCTCAGACAGTTTATTGTTTAAACACTTTAAGTTCAAACCTTCGTAGAAACATTGCTAGCAATTGAAGATTTATGGAAGATTTAAATTTGGCAACCTGAGCGCATTCTGTACTGTACAGGAGACACAGCACAGAGGAGATTGATTGACAATGGTCTACAGCCAATCAGGACGCAGAACACAAGAACACATACACAAAAAAGAAAAGCATGCAAAACTGCACTAAACAAGCGAGGCCGCGACCACTGTAAACCAAAAGACCATTATTATGCATCACACTGCTTTAAAAGATGAAATTAAATTGGGTTTTCAGTCATTTGCTATTTGAGTAAATTTTGCCTTCTCTTCTAAAGAACATGCAGTCAGGCAGCTACAGTAATAAAAAAGAAATGAGCTCAGATGTCTCTTTAAACACAGTCTGCAGGTACTGCTGCATGCAGAGATCAAGTCCCATGAAAATACCAGGATTTACCAACAGAGTGTTCACTTTGAACATGACCACACAACACAAGCTCAAACACACCACAGAATATAATGCAGTCCATCACCTTAGACAGAAAGTGTGTGTCTGGTCCTCCTCCTCAATATATCATCTCATATCATCTACCGTGTAGTGTTCATTAAACTGATAGTGATATTCACATTGCTAATTATTGTAAGACACGGTTAGCCTTTTCCATGCAGCTGCTACTCTGTTCATGTTTTCTCTCCTTATCAGACAACTGTATTAAACTGTCTGAATCCCGACGTGTTATTTTCCTCACAGCTGACAGAGGAGGCAGGTAAAACAAACCAAAGCTCTGGTCTCAGGACAGACAGTTAGCCAGGGCTTCTTCTTCTCTTTAAACTACACTTGAATGCAAATTAAACACAGTATTCACAGTCTGTATAATATAAAGATCGTTTATTTCAATTTTAATGTTTTTCTAAAATCCTTTTAAGTGATTCCTATCTTCTTCTTTTTCGTGTGAGACTGGTGGGGCTGTGCTCCAGCGCCTTTTATTGATGGGTCGTCACTTAGACATTTATTCATGCTCACATTTAGCTCCCCATGTTCACCCCTGTTAGTGTTCGCTAGCTCTGAGTATAATTACGTCAATGTGTTTTTTAATGTGAAATGATTATAGTTTGCGTTTTTTACTGCTTCCCTCACATAGTGGCAATTTACTTCATTGCTAAATAATTGTACTCACTTATTTCCCACATGCTTGTACGTTTGGTTTCACTTGGAACACTTCTCTCTCTCTCTCTCTCTGTGTCGTGCACTTGGATCCTATTCACAGATACGTTACAAAACATCTCAGGAAAGAGTGCCACAAATTTAGTGCTGTTCATAGTGTTGCTGACAGATATGAGGAATTGTTCCCCTCAGTGTCCCCATCATAGTCTTTGGATATTTGTGACATAGAGCACGCTCATTGAATGCTCATTAGTTATAGATTGGTCATGGGAGCTCAGAGCGATACATTGCTGTGCTAACAATCTTTCCCTTTATAGTAGCTTCCATTCTTCCATTCACAGCCCATTCTGCCCTAATCTTATTGGAGTCTCATAATGTTCTGTGGCCCTTCAACGGGAGGCTTAAAGCACCTGGCAGGTTGTTTAGAGGGAAGCTTGTAAATGCCTGTGGTTTAAAAAGGGCTCCAGGGCCCAAACACAAGCCAAGCCCTGCTGGGGAAGAGGGGAGGAGGGGACCGATTTGGTTGTCAAGTCCAGTTTACATTTTGGATTTGCCATTGGAGTGAGCAAAGAGAAAGACACACACCAACCTGTTGCTTCACTTTTCTTACCTGTTTTCTTGCTATAGTCTAAGAATCTCAGAATTGAGTCACATTACTAAATGACTTAAAATATTATTAAAAATACGATGCACATTGGTTTAACAAATAATACATCTCAGTTGAGGTCTATCAAATCAAAAACTTAAGCTCAAGCTTTTCTTTAAGTTGGTATAATTGAACACTGTATCATTATTTTTGGTCTTTTATTAGCTTATCGTGACATGTCACGTAAGACTAACGACCAGATTTTATAATTTATATATAAATAATCTGAAATGAGCCATTCTGCAACACGTTTTCTTGTTTTATGAGCTAATGCTTGCATATGCTGATGACACACAGATGCATGTCTTCCTGTCTTCTGATGATTTAAGTCATTATACATTTTTTTTATATAAAAATTCCCCACTAGCCCCCTATGGGCGGTCTTTGTCCTTTAAGCTCCGGTCTGGGAGCTTGAGGGTTCTGCACGGTATCATAGCTGTTCCTAGGACTGCACATGTCAATCCCAAATGTTGTTCCTGGATGTTTGTGTTTGTATTTCCATGGGCACCACTGGTGTCGTTTCTATGTCTTCTCTTAGCCCTTGAATAAAAAGTAAAGAGTACGATTTTCATCTCCTTCAGTCGTTACCAGTTTTGTTAATATCTTGATGATTTCTAGAGCAATGAGAGCAAACCTGGCAACTTGCTATGACTAGCAGAGGCCTCCACATGGTGCGGCTTTTTCATTTTAGCCTTTCTGTCATCTAATGCCGCATCTGCAGACTGGCCGCTCGGTCAACGTCAAACATCAGTACGATGAAAGGGTGAGCAGTGCTCAGTTGAACCTTGGGTTTGGTTGTTCCACTCCTGGTTCCTTGGGGCCACATGTCAGTGTCCCTCAAGACACCAGCCAGCTACCTAGCAGCTCACCCACCCTCACAGCAGTTTTTCACTGAACTAAGTGTTTAATACGGTTTCGATGATTATTAAATTAACTCTGACTCCGCTAAAGTTCAACCGGCTTGACTTGCTTTACTTATGACTTGAGGCTTGATCAAGCTTTACTCCGTCCTAGGATTTCACGTTGGTATTGGTACTTTTACTGAAGTAAATCATCTAAGTACTTCTACTCCTGGTCCATTCCAGCTTTCCAGTGTAGGCAACATCAAATGCTAGATTATTAGCTGCATATTTCCGTCATCATTGGCTCAGCAGAATTTTCCATATCGTGACACACAGACTTCCTGCCTTAATGTTGTGTGTATAATATTATAAAATAGCTTTTTGTATCCTCGTTTCCACTGCTAGTGTGGGGGATTTTGTTTTGGTGTATAGAGAGGCTGGTGAAGCACCTTGTCCAAAGCCCTGTTTTAAGCCCGGCTGATGGGTTGAGCGTAGGGTTGAGGGCAGAGACTCTGTACTAGCGGAGGTGAAGGGGCTGAGGTTAGAGCTAGGCTTGGAGATGAATACGGACAGTCTTATTTCAGAGACAGGCTGAATACAAGGACGCCAGCACAGCACTGCAATGGCTAGCAGGTATTGATGCGTAGCACGCCACATAATTGGATTGAACGCTGGCCACGGTATTTATGTCACTTCTCGTCTTGTCAATCCCATAATAGGCATGGCAACGGCGTGGGGATCTCCCATGGTGACGGGACTTTGCCTTATTCAGATAGAATGGAGAGAATGGAGCCAAGCCTCATTTAATTCACATTTAATTCTCACTCAAACCGTTTTAAGGACTGATGTTATTTGCATAACAGGGAAAAAGGGACTCTGCCTTTTCAGTGCCCCTGTGTGTGAGAGTGTGTGTATGTGTGTGTTTGTGTGTGTGTGTGTGTGTGAGAGAGAGCGAGAACAGGAACAGTGTTGTAATTGAAAGTGTATAGTAGGCTTATATATGCATACGCCGAAGGACAAGCGTTCTCACACGGATCAGCAGACAGACAGATTCTGTTGTACAAGATACAGCTGTGTATCTACAAATTCTAATCATTCATGTGATGGCATTTCTACACAGCGTGACACAGTCGCATTTCCCCGTCATTAGAGCTCCACATTCAACAAATACAAATATATTGTTCATAAAGGCGGGTTCCTTGAAAATAAGGTCAGATTAATAGAACTATATACTGTAATATATAATGTAAAAGCCCCCTTACTGTCTCAGCTACAACATGCTGGCTTGTCTGATGTGAATAAGGTCTTTTAAGCTGTGAGCTTCTTTTAAACTTTGGTTCTGGTCATTTGCATTAGCACCAGAACCTTTACTCATTTGCCAACAGTCTTTGCATGAGTTGCTCTATTATTTCTTGTCGAATTGGTTCATTTGAGCTGCCACAGACCATCTAACTTAGTTCAACTGAGTGGAAACAGGGTGGAGGGCAGATAATTTTGACCATGTTTACCAGCAGTGAACCTGCAGCTTCTGCTCTGCAGATGTGTGCCTTCACCAACCGGTCAAGTTGGAGTTTTACATGCACAGGTTCGTCCATGAGTCTAAGCGGACATTTGTGCCAAATATAATACTTAATTCTTTCCAGGCATTCTTTAAGTCACTGTAACTAGCTGTTAGCAGCAAATCTCTGTGTATGACAGACTGCTGCCTCAGGCCCATTAGGCAAAACCTTTCCAATATGTTTCTTTGCTTTTTGCAAACCTGTGAGGTCACACATATTGTATAATTATAAATAAACTGTTATCAGCAATATAGCATGGGACAGCTACTTTATTTTGCATGCTGGAAAATCGCATTAAAGACGAAGGAGGAAGATTTTCAGTTGTCACTTAATTTATTTATTTTGCAACAACCCATCTCAAGGTATTTTGCATATTACGGTTAATACCTTACATAATTATAGGGAGAACCCAATCCCCCTCTGGGTATCACTACACAGCAGTAGAGAGGAAAAACCCCCTTTAACAAAAGAAACCTTCAGCTGAACAAGGCTCCGTCTGCCTCGGCAGGTTGGGGTGAGTGGAAAGCAAAGAAACAACAGTAGATCAACAACAGGCGACAGTCATGTACGTCTGAAAACTTTAGGAACCACAAGTAGACCTGCTGTGAGAGTGACATGTTCTGCTGGGATAATGTGGTACTGTGAGGTCTTTAAGATGCAGCTTATAGGTTTTCCCACAGTTGAGCTGTTGAGTGGAAACTGGATGACTTGCACGAGTTTACTCCCACAGTCCAAACACGTGGACTTCCGTGTACTGGTGACTCTAAGTTGCACATAGGTGTGAATGTGAGCGTCTGTCTCCATGTGTGATAAACTGGTAATCTTTCCAGGGTGCAGCCTGCCTCTTTTCCCTCCAGCACCACTGCCCCCCTTCAAATCAGTGAGAGAGAGATGAACAGATGTGTAATGTTGATATTCATATTCATATTTTACCACAGTGTTAGTGTAGATTACCCAAACAACTAGCTCCTGGTGCCTAATTCGCTCTAGCATCTGTAAGTGAGAGATTGTTTTTGTCTGGTTAGTGTAAAACCTGAATTTTTTTTTGATACACTGAAGGTTTTACTTGAGTAAATGTGGCTTGTGCTCACTACACACCATGCCATTTACAATTTGTAATTGGACTTAATGTATTTCTTAAAATAACATTTCCAATTAAACTGGTGTAACTACTGGTGTAAATAAATATTAAAGACAGATGTTTTGCTTGTTTGAAATGTAGATGTCAAATAATTGCAATATTATTTGACATATTATTAGACTTGGATAATCCAATCCAACATGTTGGCCATGAATCATCCCAAACCGGACAGAAAGAAAGGTGATAATTTAATTATAATACTACTGGAATGTGTTTTTAATGTTAGAACCCTGCAAAAGTAGGATTCATGGCAGAGACACACTTTAATAATTTGAATGATTGATTTAGTATGAATCAACTCAGACTTATTCCCAGCACCGGATGGAATAATTACCCAGCTGTGTAACATTACTTCTGTATCAAAAGCCAACTTCTTTTGATACTTGTGTCTGTGAGTGACAGACTAGGACTCACACAATCTAATCTGAGCATTGAAAACCATCCTCCCTGTGCTACTGTGTCTCTTTTTAAACCTAAACCTCCATATGAAATCTCCGTCTACCTCCCACCCTTCTCCTCTCAGGACTAATCCCTGGTTCAACCTTTGATTTTAACTGCAACTTTCTCCCTTGATCCCAGCGTCTGCCCAAGAAGAGAGAGAGAGAGAGAGAGAGCGAAACAGAGGGAAGAGGGATAAAGTGACTAGTCAGCTTCCTGCTGCTTCTCTCTTCTTGTTCTTTGTTGGCTTTCGGCCCTTTAGCCTGGCTCTTGGCTCCCCCGGCGTGCACACACACAAACACACCCGGACACATGTTATGATATGCGCAGTCTACACATGTATACGAGTGCGTGTGGTTTCTTCTGGTTTCCCGGTGGACTCCATTGTGTCTGGGCAGGAAACGGCTAATCCAGTCAGATCCAACCGAGCCAGGGATCTGCTGCTCATATAATCTGACTGCTAGGAGCTGTGCTATGGGAAAGAGAAATAAATAAAAAGCAAACTTGAACATTTCCAGGGGTGTTGGTTTCTGTTGAATGCTAAGACAGATGTCACTCCTACAAAGTTGAGCAGGTGAAACCTGCTGAGAGGCGAAAAACATTCTGTACGTAATAATTCTAAGAGATCAAGAAACGTGCATGCAAATTTCAACATTTATGTACAAACTTGACAGAATCTTGAAACAGTCCTAGTGAGGTTTAGCTCCACCTAATTATTTATATCTGTTTTATATATACAGAAACCATTCAGTAGGACTACATGTGAATTTATATTACCATTAAAATGAAATGTATTTTATTAACACTAACTTAGGATGATTTGTAGGGAACAGGAGTGTCAGCCTCTGTTCACAGTGGAAAGAACCTTTGGCAGAAAGAAACTTGAGCAAGGTTAGATCTAATCTGAGTGGTAGCTGTGGCTTAGAGCTGGGAAAGTGAGTTTAACCAGTAGCATTGTTGTCTTTCAGACACTTCAGGGCCCCCGCTACACTTGATATGAAGTCAAACGACGACCATGTGTAAACCACATATGTTAATTTGTCTTTTCCTCATCTTGACAAATCTTGCCCAATCCTGGTGATGGTCATATTATGATATCATATATATCAGTGCCAGTTCTTAACAGATGTTCTACGAGTACACACACATCACACCAGCAAGGCTGGTCAAACCAAATTCCTTTGAACAACACATACCTCACTTAGATATTTAACCTTTACTGTACAAAATTGTGACACTTATAGGCTGTTCATGCTGAAGGGAGGAAGTTTCTATGTAATGATGAACTTTTGAACATATCATTACTGAAAATGAGAACCATCATTCACCTACTGTACATACTCACTCACTCCTTTTTTATTCATAATATCAACAATATACCGCTGTCATCCAGTAAAGCCGGATGCTTCATTCTAAATAGACATCCCATCATTAACCAGTCACATTTATTGGTGCCCAAACAAAGTATTAAAATCATAAATAACACTGTTTTTTTTAAACTGAAATGAAAAAAACAACAAAGAAGAAAGAAATTGAACCAGGAAATAGAATATAGAAGATAGTAAAGGTAAAGGGACTGTACAGAACTTTAGAATGGTACCTGCAAATGAAAGACTGTATTACGATACCAGGCAAAAGATTGAAATGAGATGAGAAAAAAGTTATTACAATTATGATAATTATTGTTTTTAAATGTTAATGAAACCACTCAGGATACTGAAATAAAAAAATGCTTGAGGACACTATGGCAGAGTCAAATCCAGGACTCCTGTGTGCCAGGGTTTTTCCTTGTTAGGTGAGCTAATAAAATCTGATTATATGCGCTGCACTGGTAGAAGCTGGAAGTAGCACACGTAGAGAGAAAGTCTTAATGCGTGACGATAACAAATTAATGGCACATTTGTTAATAATACACAGAAATACACATAGCATTTAATAGAAATATCTATTAAATTATAAAGATATATTTTTAGACTTGACGGTTAGGCCAGCAGAGAAGGTTTTGTTGGCCCTGACAGTCTGCCACGGCTTGAATGAAACATCACAGGAATGCCTTAAAGAACAGTCCTCTCGGACTCAAAGGTCAAAGTCACTGCCCTCACTTCCATCTCATTCCTGTAAATCTGACAACAGAAATCTGTCTGGAGATAATTTCTTCAAATTTGCCGCAGGTACCACTTGGACCAGGGATGAATGGACTAGATTTAGTTTGTCAGAGGTTACTATGTCCCATTCTCAGAAACACCTGCATGTAAACTGCAGCCTGACTGCGAACACAACGGAGTGAGTCGAGTTCTTCTTTCTTTTCTCTTCTAGAGGCAGTTGCCTGCCCACTGGGTGGTAAAAGAACCACAGAGTCTTGTTGTGGGAGCAACAATTCACAGTAAAGATATTCAGATGTCATTATAATGCAATTTAAATATCCATTCAGAGAAAAACAAACATATTTCATTTTACAAGCAGACTGAAAGTCTTACAGAAAACCCGTCATTGATAGTACAAGTATCCATTAGCACCGAACACAGTGTCAAAAGGATGAATACCAACATGCACATAAAGAAAAGAATAAAAACACTTTCATTTCCTGTTTGAAAACTTTGTGGAGTTGGTCTTTCACATGCAGCGTGTGTACATTTATACATCCCAGATTATGGTCATGGTGCCCAGCGTGAGAGCTATTCTTTCTACTTCCTATTTCAGCTTTGTTTGATAATTTCACATGGACTAAAGTCAGCAGCACACGCAAAACACCCGGCACACACACCCCGGCTCACACACTAGAATAAAGAAACAGGAGGATATCCCATATCAGGGTTCCTTTGAAAGTTTCCACTCTGAGCTGAATGAGAGGTTTCACAGTAACCATTCACCTCAATGATCTGCTCTGATCCACTCACAATCAACCATATCTGTCATACATGGCTAGGTCTGAGAGCTGGGGGAGAGACGGGGACAAAGACGGAAATAAAGTAGGACAGAAAGACAGAGAGAAAAAAGTGTGACAACTCATGCAGATCAGGAAAGTGTCTCGATATGTTCACGTGCCGCTTACACTCTCGTTGTCACACACACACACACAGACACACACACGCGCGCGCACACACAGCTGTCAGAAAGTCAGCAGTTTCACCACCAGACAATAATGGTATCAATTTACCATGGCCATTTTGAGCATGAACACACACACACACACACAGACAAACACACTGTGGGTTAAAGACTGATTTCATGGGCATGTGTCTTGAGGAAGGTGAGGAAAGCCAGTGTGTGAGTCCAAACACCTCTGTGCTTCAGGGCTCACGTCAAATGCAGCATGTCCGGTATCTACGTAACTACTTTTGTTTCCACCTGCCCTTTATCAAATGAAATTAACTGTTCTGATCATAATGTGTCCTAAGTTTTGTTTTTATATTGTATTATTTGCAGTACAAATAGGCTATTCCTATCCATTTGAATGGTTCTGTGTTTTACATCCAGCTGTATAATGTGTCAGAGCATTAGTAGAAATGAAGGACCACAAGTTTGATGTGTGTGTGGTGGTAATTTGCATGTGTGTGTGTGTGTGTGAGCATGTCTGTGTGTTAGAGAAGAGGGGAGTGGGTGTGTGTGTGTGTGTGTGTGGCCTGCCCTCCCTACATCTCTAATCCCTGTAATAGAGTAAAGATCATGAAAAGCCCTCTAGCCTGGCCAGCCTGCTCCACTTCAACATATGTAAGATAAATGATCATTCTCATCATTTACTAAGGAGCCCCCCCGCCCTCCCCCATCCTCCCGTCTTACCCTTTCTCTCATCTATCCATCCACCCACACCTTTTTGTGTTGAGATAATTGTTGCTTTTCTGATTGAAAAGAGAGAATGGAATAAAGGGCAATCCTACGTGACCAATTGCATTTCGACATAATTCCCTGATCTCCATGTCCCTTGAGAGGAGAGATTGAAAAAGAGGTAGAAGTGTAATCCACAGCACATTTAAACAGTTTTTGTGTTTAATTGTGTTTACTTCATAAAGAGCTGCTGCATGTTGACCTCTCATTTGCGGCTGTTTTTAGCCACAAGATCAGTCGCAGTCTGAACAATTTGTATTATATAATATAATTCTATATTATATAATTATTATTGTTTAGTGTCCACTAGACAGTAGTAGGCGGGTGTCATCTGCATAGCAGTGGAAATCTCTAGCATGTTTGCCTATAATATTGCCAAAGGGAGACATGAATAAAGTAAAAAGAATTAGTCCAAGTACAGAGCCCTGTGGAACTCCACAACTAACTTATCATTCACATCAACTAATTGGAATTTATCTAATAGATACGATCTAAAATAACCTAGATTAGGTGGGTTCCTTTAGCACATGAGCAGTTGAGCTCATGTGGGAATACAACAATCCATTGTCATCTTTGATTTGTCACATACAAGGGAGTGAATTCGGAAGTATATTTTACATTGCACCGTGCCTCCTGCACTGTCTGAAGATGCCACCCTTCTTCCTCTGGAACAACAGAAACATTAACCTCTGTCTATGGTGAAAGATTCATGTTGGCAGATGTGAAAAAGCTCAATACGTTTTTCTGACATAATTCAAATTTGTTCCTGTGTGATACCAAAAACAGATCATAAGGCTCTAAACCCCCAATAAAATCCTCCAGACTTACACAAAGTACTAGAGCAAGTATGTGAATAATGACGCTGCTGATTCTGACATTACCTCCTTACTTATATGTGCTGATGAACAGCCAGTGTGACCAAGCCATATTGTCAGGATTGTAACTCAGGTGCATATTTTATTACTTCCTGACACACACAATCGACCAAACAAATCAAACAGCCACATTTATGCTAATATTTCCTTGTGTTCCCTTTTCAGGAGTACAACGCCGATTGTTTTGGTGACCACTACTAGTAAAAATAAAACAGATTTAAAAGATTAAATGAACATGAAAATACACTGTCTGTGTTTTTGTAGCCACAAACGATTAGGAGTGCCAACGCTGTCCCCCATCCAGCACAACATTACCACCAGGAGGTAGTATTAATTTTCAGTGTAAAGTGGAAGGATTGGACACAACCCTAAAGCCTGTAATGAAATCTACTTGAAATGATTTCCCTCTATCTGTAGTTCGATGAAGGTTTTCTATGCTGGAGCCCCGCTAAGCCACACAGAGCTTTACATACAAGGCTCTGCTGGCCGAGTGCCTGGCTGATCAGTCTCCTCAAGTGCTGCAGCAGGACTTTGAAGTCCCACATTCATCTCTTTCTCTACTTTCCCTTCCCTCTCCGCATCTCTGTCCTGAGCACAACTAATACCATAATGATGTAAAGAGGTAGAGGAGGAGAGGAATTAAATGAAAGCACCGTCTTTTTCTCTCATTGTATTTAATGGCTCTTAGTGTGAGAGCTGTCAGGTCACATGGAATCTGTGAAGGAGCGACAGGTTCGTTCTTTCTGCCATTCTGAAGAAAAGATGAATGGAGAAGTGGATCATGAGAGAAAGTGTGAGTGGGATAAGAGCAAAGTAGAGAGACGTGAAAGGCAGAAAAGGAGTGAGAGCCATTCTCGGGTTTTAATTAAAATACACTGAGGAATTCTTCTTTCTGTGTCCGAGTTCAGAGCTTAATGTGTTGGAAAACTCATCTGGGAAGAGAGAGGAGCGGAAGAAGAGGATGCTGAGAGCAAACGAGAGGCTGTTTACAGATAAAGCTATTAACATGTCTTGTTAATCAATTAAGTCTTTCACGGATAATGAAAAGGCTCATTAACTTCTGCTCAAAAGGATACGGGAGAACTGGAGAGTGGAGACGGTGGCGCTGAGAGGTCAGTGAAAAGAAAACAACAGTATGAGAAAATCTACCTTCTGTTCATTTAAAGTAGAATAAAGTATGATAACAAAGCTAAATGAATGGCATGCAGAGTAGCACACACTCTATCTACGCCATTCCTCCCTGTCCTGTTCCCAGCGGAGCTACTGACAATGAAGCATCTGTGAGGGCAGGTGCTTGAAGATCCCCTACAGACATATGAACATATTCTGCTTTGTCTGTTGAACAACGATTTCACAGGAAAACACCAGAAAGCATTAATTGAATAGAAGATTCATTCATTACAAAGTTAACAGGTTGACACATGACGTTTCTTATTTCACTGACCATAATGTTCCATTTCAACTAAACTGCAAACATGAACATGTCTGGTTGACACCATGATCATACACACTGAATATATCAATGAAATTTACCCAGACAATATTTTAGTCTGTTTCCTGTTTAAGGAATCAACAATTTTTTTCAATACCTCAACATAAACATAATATCAACAACTTAATCAACTTAAAAAAGTCTAGTTATTATTCTCAGAGCTTATGTCCGTGAGTTGTTCTGACTTCAAAGTTTGTTTCTGGTAAAAACTATGACAACTCTGATAGTTTACAGAACTACCATTATATTTAAAAGAAGAAACAAGGTCATTCTATTAAAGCAAAAATAATTATCTAAGTTCATCCAAAATATTAGTATTCCATGTCTTCCAGGTGAACTTCATCATCGCCACGGCAACTGGACTTCATCCACGCAGCGTCTTCAGTCAAACTACAGTAAGAGATCACACATCGTTTCATATTGAAGGAGTATTATTTCTGTAACTAACAGAACAATCTTCCTTAAGTTGAAACAACAAATTCAAGCTAGCATTTCTTTAATGTACATCTAACATTGGACCAAAACATGGTTCGTGTATTTGCAATATGCTTCTCATCCAGATTCTCCGCATCTCTCGCTGTCCTCCTCCAACTTCACTGCTCACTTCCTTGGAAAATGTTGTAAGTTAGTGGGAGTGTGTGAGCAGGCTCTTTTTAGTCAGAGACAGAAAGAGGGACTCTATAAAAGGGGCACTGATGCATGCTGGAGGGCAGGGAGTGATCTGCTGGCTTCTTCTACCTGAGAGGATACACACACACACACACACACGCACACACACACACCATACCAATGGGCTGTCAAGTGCAGTGAGATTGGTTGTGAGTGGGGCAATAACAATGGGCCCTTGGAGCTGCGGGGTGACCCCCAGGAGTCTATATATTCAGAAAGGGGTTAGTCTATCATTCACACAGTCACACACACTCTCTGAACAGACTCACAGGAGCAAGACAGGCTGTTCATTATCACGGGGGAAAGGCACCAGGGAGAATGGAAGAGGGTGGTTGAAAGGAGAGGAAGGGGTGGGGAGAAAAGGAAGCAGGAAGGTGTAAATAGATTTCCAATGTTTCAGATGATGAAGCAAAGTCTTAATTTCTTTCTTTTCTCTAAAACACATCAAGGAGGGAAAAATCAGTGCTGTAGATCCCAGAGGATTTAGGTACTACATGGGTGCAAAGAAAATAAAAATCATTAATGCTTCCTTTATTCTGAAACAGTTTTTATTTATGATCAATGAAAACACAAAACTGAAATGTTTTTTTAGTGACAGTGTGTGTACGGTGTGAAACTAACACACAAAGATGGTAGTGATGATTATGAGTCACATGCTGTGCGTTGGTCAGGAAGCGTCACTCTACAGTTTTACTTCACCGTACCGTGAAGTCACACTGGCGCCATTCATTTCTCTCCCATTTCACAATTTTCTTACTTTCACTCTTCTGATTACATATATTCTATATTCATATATCCAGTCAGCTTGTGTTTTCTGCCAAGGGACAAAGGTTTTGAAGTGTGAAGCTGAAATGAAATGAAACATCAGGGATGTTGGCATAAAAAACAAGCTTTTTGCTTAAGCTCATACTAAACAACTGCCTGGGGAACATCAGTGTGAAGTGTTCCTGCAGAGAATATACAATTTATAACATTTAGAAACTCTAGGAAAATTTTTAATTTTGACAGTTTATAGCTGGATGGAGCCTAAATTTGAAGAGGAACTTGTTCTGTATGACCATATGGAAAGATGACACTGATTCTCCTGCGCTGCGTTGTGGGTTACAACACTGTTACACAAAGAAAACTATAGTTTACATGATACTATTAGTGCTTTTTGGCCACTGAATGAAATAACTAACTAATATAAAAATGAATAGAACTCTGGATAAAAAAAAACTGTTGTATTTGGATGGAATAAATAACCACAGTGATATTATAGTAAAATATACGTAGTTTTCCAGTCTGGTACCTGAGAAGGTCAGATGTGGTGCCAAAATGTCCCTAAACGGCACACCTGGGAGTGCCCTCTGCAAATCTGTTCTATAAAACTGTGCGACTGTAGATGCTAAAAGCACCAACCTGAGCCGTAACATATTACTGTGATCATTCATACATGAGTTGGGGTACTGTACTATAAATAATGTGTTTTCTTCCAGGCGGAGCTGAAAACTTTCTGCTGTGTTCCAGGCGCATTTATGCATTTATTCCGTAAGTCATACATGTCTGCGTTTTGAGCAGTGCTGGTCATATATAGAGCTCCTGTGGTTTTAATGATATAATTAGATTTATTTATGTCATTTCAGACAGTGGGCAGTAAAAATAGTGTTGAAGAGGTTAACTTCTTTCCATACTGTGTGAAGATAAAACAAGCTGGGTTCCCCTTGGATCTGAACCTTCCTCCCTTCTTCCTCCTCCTTCCTCTCCCCTCTCTTTCTGCTCAGCTGAATAACCACTAAAGGTAAATTAGATCATAAAGACCATGTACTATCCATACAAAACCTGATTGGACATGCAACCCTCTGACTAATGAGCTGAAAAACTGCTCTGGGTTTGTGTGTGTGTGTGTGTGTGTGTGGATGACTGAACGCTGTGAGGGCTGATTTTGAGTTTAGAAGTGTGGTCTTGTCTCTCTGACGTTGTACATCAGAGAGACAGTGTGAGAAACACCGCTGTAGTGCATGTATGTATTTGTTGGCAGGGTGTTCCACTGCTTTTGTTTCGGTGCGTTGGAACTTCAGAAGTAGTGTTTTGAAGCAACGGTGTGTGTCGTGGTCAGCGTGCAGGGTAAAAAGGCATCCGCGGGCTGCTGGTCAGTCAGCACCGGGCCAGGAGGGCTGACCGCCTGTCAATCAAAAAGAACTCTCACAATACTGGAAGGAGGCGGCCTGAGCCTACACATATGCACACGCACGACACACACTGAGAGAGGCACCGAGCCCCCCTGTATGTATACATTTCCATTATACAAACCATGAACAATATGATGACAAACAGGGAACTAATAGTATTATATGTGCGATTCCAAGCACGAGCATCGGGCATGTAGACATCACATGACAGCGTCATCTAACGTGCAAATACCAGAGACGTCTGCACAAGATGTCGCTGAAACATGCAGTGCAAAGCTGAGCGACCGACCTGCGGTAATCAACACTGACAAGGAAGAAACTGTTGGAATTGCCAGCGAACATGTGATACAATGCTAAAATGCAACAGATCCACTAGCACCTGCTTCAAAGCTCTGCTGCATCATGTCATGTCATCATGACTTACAAGCATCAGTCAAATACTCCTGATGAGCAACACAAATAATACACGCTTTCTTCCTAAGAAAAACGTCAGTGGCAAGAGTGTAATCTGTCGTATAAAAATACACGCGATCAACATTTACCACTGCATCCCTGACCGTAGCTCCAGTTGTCCCAGTAGGACCTGTGCACCTCCATTTGCTTCAGTTCCAAGCACTCGCATTAATCTTTTGTAATAACACTTCAGTTCTCTCTCTCGTCTATGCACCACGCTGGAATTGTGTTTGTCTTTTCAAACGCTGGAGAAGTCATTCACTGATCATCGTTCACTCTAACGGGCCGCTCCACTACAAATCAAAGCCTCTTAATGATGCCACTCTTTTGATGCTTAAATTGAATCGTTGGTAATTCTTTGGGAAACGTTCGGCACATTTCATTAGGAGATTAAAAAAACTGAATTTTGGTTGAAGAAAATAAGAAAAGCGGCTTTGCTGGGTGTTTACAGATTTCAATTGTGTGTGCTGACAGAGGGCAGGGTGTGTGGTCGAGGTCTTCAAGTGCCACTTCACAGTCACGCGGGATTGGAGTTCTGATCTGCTTGGATCAGTGCACAAAAAATCTTTTCTGTGCAGCAAACATTTAAGCTTGCACGCACTAACCAGTGTTGTGTTATGAGCCTGTATTAGGTCACGTTAAAGGAATTTCAAAAGGGTTGGAAAAGTGTCGCAATCAACAGCTAATAACAGATGTGTGGATGTTGAATAAAACACCAAACCGCATACTTCTCAGCCTTCCAGTGCCCCGCGGACGCTGGGTCCTGACCCACTGTGTCGCTGCGCGGCCTGATCAGCTGACCTCAATTTGTACTTAAGAGTCAGTGAAAATATAAAAAAAGTCTAATTTTACAGAGAGAAGCTGAAATTTCCCAAACTTTTCGGTGTGAAGTTAACAGAACTGCAAACTGTAGCGTTAGCAGATAGACTAAAGATGAATAACCTCAACATCAGGCAGGCGTAGGTGACTAGAGACACAGTATGACATCCTTAACTAAAAGTATTGGAATATGGAAAGGAACAAATTTTAATAAATAAAAGTATGTCCATGCAACTATGAATGAAAGTAAAATCTCAATTCCTCAATTGGAGTCCCCAGGGCACTGATCTCGGTCCTAATTAAACTTATTACAGAATCGAGCTTTAACATAATCTTTTCAGGTTTAACAACACCACATACATACTATTCAACACCTTCCCAGCCTGAATCCACTTTGGTTTGCAACTGAAAAAAACACAAAACACCAAAAGGCCTGCTTTACTTTTTATGAACAAAATCTAATACTGTACCAGATACCAGAGTTTTAGCACTGAGCTTGACTACCAGCTGGTACACGGTGATACTAATCATCATCTACTACCTGCTTTCTATTGTAGGCAGTGCAACATTTGGTCACATGTAAATAGTGTGCACAGTATGTTCTCAGTCATGGTTGTCCTCGGATCCCTGAATAATGTCTCTTATTCGCTGTATGTCTGTGTGCAGTGCTTCGTTGTGAGGATCGATCTTGAGAGCTGCCTGGTAGTCTTGTAGCCCTGAGACAGGAACATATAAATACATCAGTACATATGTGGTAACCATAATCATAGTGAAAAACACAGACACAAACTCAGACCTTCTGCATACAGCTGCAGCTGACAGAAAGCAGAACCTCTGCGGACACTGGCTCTGGCTCTGGCAGCTGCGTTGGCAGCAACTGGGGGAGTTAACAGATCGAGTGCCTGTAGAGACACTGGCAGAGGGTTAACGAGGCAGGGTTCCCCACTGCCTGATGGAGCTGCTCCTTACCGGACAAGGAAATATCAAATCCTGTTACCTTTTTATGCTTTTGTTTTACGCATTGCAGCTTTCATACATTCTTGACTTTAAATAGCTGTGGCGTCACAGTAGTAAGATACATGTGTCTGTAAATTCATTATGTTTTCAGCCTTTTATTAGACTTGATGCACATGTTGGCTCCCCCTAGAGCCAGAAAAGCTAACTCCACACGAAAATGTTCCTGCCAGACCCTGTGCTTGCTGTGAGGCAGGAGTATTAACCACACCACCACCTCTACTGTGCATAATACAGAACAGTCAGACACAGATTATATTTAATGCACAAACCTGTGAGGAATCCTCAATGGCCTTGTGAAAATGTCTTAACTTCAGGTGACACGCAGCCCTGTTGGAATACAGAGCTGGGATCTTTCTGTTGAGCCTGATAGCCAGATTATAAGCATTCACCGCGCTCAGGTAGTCCCCACTCGCAAAATATGTGCTGAGAGAAAGAGTAAATGTAGTGAATCCACAGATCAGATAAATATGCAAATCAGTATTTGGAATGTTTTACTTACTCTCCTTTATCCTTTAACCAGTCTGGGTTCCTGTGCTCCTCCTTCAGGTCCTTCAGCTCTTCAGCATCGGCACTTACTGCACGTCTGGCTTCAGCTTGCTTTCTGAGCCACTGATTGATTCACATGTAAAAAGTACGAACTTAGTGGAAACTCAAGTCACAAAGCTTGCGATGCATTCAAGCTTCAACCCGACTGATTTGAACTTAGGGTGGAAGTCACTGGAGTATGTAGCATCATGCTGCCTTTCCTATTTCTCAACAGCTTAATAATTAATTTTCCCCTCTTTCAGTCACATTTGTACCTGATCTAGACATGAGGGTAGTTTTTTTTTGAGTTATTACATCAGGATTTTACTTAAAAGGTTTTGCTTAAAGAAACTGAGAAACTTAAATTAAAGCAAACAAAAGACATAATATTGAACCAGTTACTGTTACACAATAGGAATAAAATAGTAAACGGTGAAATAATAGGAATATAATTACATTCCAATATAATTATCTATAACAAAATATAACTAAATTATACGTGTGAAATTTGTTATTTCAATATACTATAATTACAAGACAATGTTTATTATTGGAGGTAAATTTTCTACTTTGTATTGTGTTTTTATTACAGTAACTGGATGATTCCCAGTTGACAGCAGATAAGACGGTGCTCAGCTCTCACCTCTTCCTCTTCATGCACCCTGGATTCTCTCAGGGCTGTTGGAAAAACCCTCGGGGTAAAGGTGACTTGAATATTTCCAGTGAGTCTCGGAGCATCCAGTGCCGCTTGTTTCTTCTTGCCCTTTGCGTCAGTTGTTCCTGTTTGATCCACACACAGGAACATGTTCGCTAGCATTTCATATCCAATCCATAAACTAGTTTATCAGAGGCCACACAAGAAATGACTGACCCAGCCCGACTCCTCCGCCTGAGCTTCTATGCTCCTGCTTTTGTGTCACAGCCTTCATTTGGCTGCGTTGGTCCCTCTGGCTCGGGAGCTTAACTGTGGCTTCTGCCTCGGCTTCGAGTCTCTGGCTCAGCTGCCAAACTTCCAGCTCTGCCGTGGTTTTCTCTCGCTCAGTGTCTTTCATTTTCTGGATGCTGTCTCTTTCTTCCTTTTCAAGCTACAATCAAGCAGAACATTTTTCATCAACTGTTTGGATATGTGTATATGTCATGGTGGTCTCCTTATCTGGGTCCTTGTGTCTATCTATGTTTATGGTTGGGTTGTTTAGTTTGGAAAGACGCGTGAGAAGACATAACACGCGTCAGTAATAACGCTGCTACATAAAATGAAGTTGGTTCACGCAGAAGGCAGACAGCTGTACAGCTGTGCGTGTACACGTCACCTGTTCGATCTCTTATTCACAGACATAGCTAAAGTCTGTTGGCTTTTCAGGATGTAATTGTAAATCACATTTATTTCTGAATCCACAGTTTTAAGAACCACTTACGTAGATTATCTATTTCTTTTAGAGCCCAACCTGACTGGACTGCTCTAAGGCGCTTTACTCACAGCTTGTCCCTATTAAATCAAATATATATATATGTATATACATATCCTTAGGTTACCAGCTTTGGTGATATTGCATTGGCTTTGGACACTACTGTGAAGAATCTTTGTGTTATTTTTAAGCTTAGGAGCATCCTGTCTCAGAGTGATGCTGAGAAATTAGTCCATACTTCTGTAACTCCTACATTAGCTTCTCTCCATCTAGAACAGAATTAAAAATTCTGCGTTTCACTTCTAAACCAATAAGCGTTATGAGTTACCAGTCACGTGATTCTCTCAGGTAAACACTGACGACAGCAACAGTCAGACTCAGTCCAGAGTTTTGCCTCTCATTGGAGTGATTGTCGCACTGATTTATTAAAGACTCTTTTTTGTTTAAACCCTCTCTTGTTCTGGTCTGCGTTTAGTATGAACATGAACAGACATAGGAATTACCTTCATCATTTTCTCCAGTGCATATTTCTTCTCCGCATGTTTTTTCTCTGCCTTGTATCTGAACTGTGAAGAAAGCTTCTCCTGGTATTTCAGTAGAGCCTGTTGTCTGATCTCCTTCTTTTTCTCTTTATCATCTACAAAGACATTGAATTATTTATATCTATTTATACTTGAGTATAGTCCAGTAAACAAAAACGTTTTGTGGTGCCATACAATTTGACAATTAGTGAATTATTTTAATGAGGGTTATGGCTACATATTTCCTATTTGCTCTTAACTCAGCTGAGTGACATCATACACAGCGCCAGGTACCAGGTCAGCTACATGTTCTTACTTGTTATCATCAGATGCTCCCACACTTTACTTGTCCTCTTTGGCAAGCTGATGACTACCACTCCATTTCCAACCTTTGCTGTGCTTCTGTCGTCATCAACAGGTTCAAACAGGAAGGCTTCAAATAGATATGGTGGAAAATGCACCTGCAGAAAACAAAGTAGGAAACATTTTGCAGAGTAATTTATACCAAACCCCCGTCATGCATTTGCCTTTCTTGTATTTTAGTGATGGAAGTTAGAGTATAGCAAAACACCCAGCAGGTGGTGGTGCACACTACACAATGAAATATATTGAGACAGTAGTTTGAGTTGTGGAAACTTTTATTTTGACAAACGGAAGTACGATGGCGGAAAACGCTCAAGCGTTGATTCCCCGGAGAGCAGCACATGTTCAAAGTGAATACGATATACGGTAATATGTGACAAGACAATGTACAATTGTCATGAAAGAAAATAAGCAAGCACAGTAACATTAACTAACGTTAGGTTAGTGAAGCATGAACGTGTGTCATTGTTTACATAATCACATAAATTGGACGGTGTTGCGTTTACTTGCCTTTATGTATGCGTCTGTAGACACAATGTCCACGTTCCCAACTTTCGCTCCTTTTAAAGGCACATTTATGTAAACCGTCGAGTCAGTCTGTGTCCATGAGTAGTCTGTCACTAGTAAAGGCATATTTAACTCCGTGTCGCTATGCTCAGAGGTGTACAACAAACCTTAAACGAATAGTCGTCTACGACTACACCTATGTCTAGTACGCCGTTGCGTCGCGTTGCTATGGTGACCACAGAGGCAGCATGCTGCCTTCACGTTTGTCGGTAAAATCGTAATCGAGCATTCTTATAAGAATTGAGGAATAATACTGTTCGATCTCTTTCAAAACAATTATGAATTTGGGTTTCTTGTTACTAAATCTGTATTTGTGAACATGAAATTTACCCAGAAGAATAAATAGGTTAGAAATATATATTTTATTATATATTGAGGTGAGAAAGTGAGCGGTACAAGGTGACCAAACAGTACAATCCTTCCAAAATAAAACCACATTTTCAGCAATATTGGAGACAATATAGTAACAGAAGTCAGAGCAAAATAATTGCACAGATGGACAGTGCCAGAATAAATGGACAAAAGTCTCAGGGGACATACAGCAAAATGTGCAATCTGCATCAATATCTTTTTTTTTAACCTTTTACAGTAAGCTTTGACTTTGAGTTTAAATTAAACTTGTTTAATTTAGTATTTGTTAATGTTAATGGTAATGTAGAACTCACTGTTTAATTGTCATTGATTGCTGTTCATGATGAATTCCCTCACCAAACACCTAAGAAAAAGTCTGGACTCTTTAGCAGGTCTCATCAACTGGTCACTAACTTTGTCTGTGTGCTGGCAAAGTGGTGGATTGTTCACTGGAGTAATCTGATCTAAAACAAACTTGTTGGAAATCCTCTAAACTAAATAAAAAATGACATGTCATTTGTGAGAACGCAGATTGTCCTGATCTCATTCTCAGCATTTATGTCTTTTAAAACTCGTAATTTGAGTTGAAATTATTATTTAAGTACAATAATATTTCCTTCTCCTTCTCCTGCCATTCTTCATGCTTCCATTTCTTTTGACATACTATATTTATCTCTATAGAAAAAGTATTGTTGATTACTGGAAATTAAAAACACTGATCCTACAGTACATTAATGTCGTCTGGATAAATGTTATTGACATGTTCAGTAGCAACATGTTGGCAACTTAACATGCTCACTGTGTGAAGGAAAAACACAATCTGTTTGTTACGAAGCCCACGAAAACATATTAGTGATTACAGTTTATCTGAGTTTCTTTTCAGGGAAAGTTTTGGCACAAAAACGGTATTATATGGTGATTTTTGAGATTTCTTTAGTAATCATTGAGGAAAACTCAACTTTCTGTTTCTTCAAAACCATATGCTTAAACAAACAGAACAGATGTGCATAACATAATACTGTATCACCACACATCTTGGTAACAAATAAAGTTTCCATTTTTACACAGGCCATGGGTCGTTTTTTTGACTTGCTTACATAATCAAGTCCAGCTCTAACATCTAATCATGTTTCCTAAACATCAACTTATAAAACCATTAAAACATCTGTCGTGTTGGACATACTATTCTTGGCAGGCTTTTATTATTGTGATCTACGGTAATGTGAGATAAACACTGACCCTGCCACCTCACAGTATCTCCTCCTCTTTATCTCTTCTAAAAATTCATGTTGCCCCACATTTCAATACATACAGTGTTGTCGCTTAAGGCTTGAAAAGTACATTGCCCTGCTTTTGAACCTTGCTTGTTCCTTTCTTTCACTTCAGTAAAAGTGATAGTTTGGTAATAGAGAGTCGTAACTTCCAAAGCTATAAAACATGTCTGTGAAGATTCTCATTCATCCAGGTGAAGTTGTCAGTGATTCACAGAGAAGATAATCGTTACAGGGTAACATAATAATAGGTTCTTTGGTTAGTAAGGCCTGGATGAGTTCACAACAATTTCAAAAACAAAATGCTTGATTTGTGTGTGTTCTGTATGTGATAGCACATTTTGAATCAACGTATACTGTACTGTAGATAGTCAGTCCAGTTACCAGAAAAGTTTGTTAAAATAGCAGATAAAACATACTATCATGTCATATTTACAGCTGCAGTAACATGAAGGGATAACATCTTTCATAACGCCTCTCTCTTCCAGCTCATGATGACTGTGTTTTACAGCTGTGTGACTACACATTAACATTCATAAAACGGTTGTATTATGGTGCCTTCGGTTGAAAGTTAACTACACAATGAAAAACGCAACTCATGCCTTACACAACCATAAGACTCAAGTAAGTAAGTACATCCTTTGAAAAAAACACAAATAAAAAAGACGCATACGTACTCCACTGAAAAGTTGTGTTTTAGATTTCATGTAAAATTTGATGCTGATGATATCAGAAATGTACAGGCCCAATCCACATATTTTTATCACTCACAGTTGAAAATTAAGGGAAAGAATAAAGCCTTAAGTTACCACATGAAAATTGGTGTGAAACAATTAAGTTGATGCAGACATGTTTTTCTTTTCGTACCCTGATGTACATAAATTAAAGCATGCATTCCTGGTTAATTACTGTCCCTGTCACTGTCAGGACAGATCTAGGTCATGGTGTGGCTAAAAGTGGGGACAGGAAGTAGGCAGTCGGCGGTGAAAGCTAGCAAGACTGGCGTGCACTTTACATATTCTTTCAGAAAAATAAGTTGCGAGAGGAATCTGAAAAGTTGCTAAATATAATGACAATTTTCCTACGTTTGGCAAAACTGGCTAAGAAAATGTTTTTTATCATTCTGGTCTTCTAAATAGCTATTAGTGCTATTACTATTTCTGAATAAAAACTCAAATTTGTGATTTGCGTATTTGCTAAACCTTATTGACTTCATATGACAAATGTTTCTTTGAGTAAATTTCAAAATACCAAAAAACAGATTTGTATAATTATGGGTATAAAAAAAGAATCATCCACCAAGTGTAAGTAAAGACCATGTGAAACCATAATGTATTACAAATAATTTAAGTCTAATAAATCTAATTATATTGTGAAAATACCACCCTGAAACTATATATATAGCCCTCTCCAATAGCAAGGGAACAAATTAGTCACACTAAGGTGATATACAATTTAAAAGACACAAGCAAGACATCACAATAAATAAAAGCATTACCAGCATTTATGTTATCTCTGAGCACTTCGGCAGCATATTGACTCATGATTGTGAGTGAATATGCTGATCATGAAAGTCGTTGTCATTTAATGCAGTCTGCCACTTCATCCAACTATACAATACAAAACACCACCAGATCTCTGGACCAGTGTTTATGTCAAATGGACTGAAGTATTTACAACCTCACGGTTAATGTATTACCTGATATCGTTAATGGGAGGGAAGCTGTTACCCATGGCTACATATAGGAGCTCACCTTCCTCTCCTGAATGTCTTAGTGTAGGGCTTCAACACAGGCAACCAACATGGGGAAGGGTTTCTTCATCAGCAAAGCTGTTGGGATAGTAGGTGTTGTCCTGTGTGCAGGTGCCCTTGCTACCATCATAGCTCTGTCTGTTGTTTACTCACAGGAGAAGGCTAAAAATAATAATCAGGTCTCACCAACGGATGGAGGAACAACACCTACTTCAACATCTACACCAACATCAACTACGCCAACATCAACTACACCAACACCGTCCAATGAACCTTGGGACAAGTATCGCCTGCCCAAGAGCCTGGTGCCAGAGTCTTATAATGTGACCCTGTGGCCACGGCTGACCAAAGATCCAACAACTGGACTCTACATTTTTACTGGTAAGGTCTCATTTCGCATTAAATGGACAGTGATCTGTTGTGCAAGTAGTGGCATTGATCTCTCTTTTCAATGTCTTGATATTAGTCTAAATACACTGTAGGGACCACAAAAAAAATCCATCTTAAGATGGTCCGTTTGCAGAGCAGTTTCCAGTCTCTTGTTTTCCAGCTAGTTTGGGGCAGATTTATTTATCAAATATATATTATTGTTTTTTTAAGCATTCATTATATACATTTATAACTCATAGAAGTATTTTGTTTAGTAATCTTCCATGTGAGACGTTTCTATTAAACAAAGAAAACTCATATGCAGCTTATACTGTGAAATTGTTTTATTGAATCAACCTGTCTGCAGAGTAATTTAAATAACTAAACCTAGTATTTAGATTTCCACAGGCCATCATCTTTGTCAGTTACTGCAACCAGAAAACTCTAATCTGAACTAATGAATCAATAGGTAGACCGGAGGTTTCGTACTACCGATGACCATATTTTTACTTTTTCAGGTGAGTCCATTGTGCACATTAAGTGTGTTGAGGAGACGGACCTGATCCTTATCCACTCCCATAAGCTCAACTACACAAGTTCTAAAAATGCACATGGAGCAAGGCTCACAGCTCTCAATAGTAGAGAACCCGCCCCGCCGATCAAGTCTAGCTGGCTACAGCCTGTGACCCAGTACCTGGTCATACAACTGGATGGTAAACTGACCAAAGGAGAGACTTATATTGTATCCATTAATTTCACCGGAGAGCTGGCAGATGACTTAGGAGGCTTCTATAGGAGTGAATACGATGAGGATGGAGTGACAAAGTATGTGCATTTGGTGTACATTTTAAAACCTACTGAATATATTACATCACTAAGACTAGGAATACACAAACAAACATCAAAAAATGAACTCACTAGAATGAATATTCTTAATGGCTTTCTGAATCGCTAATCAATTCTGTTCAAATAAAAACATTTATAAAACTGTAAGAGATCAAACAAATTTAGTGAATGAGCATTTGTTTACTTTTATCAGTATCAGTGCACAAAAAATATTACTGACTCTATAGTGTCAATTTTATTATGACAATTCTGAGTTTGATCTATTAGGTGTTTTCTAGATTATCTTAAGGCAACGTAAAGCTTAAGTCTTCCTAATTACTCACATTAATTGAGTTTTGGTTTTAGCAAAATCCCCTTTTTTACTTTCTGTCTACATTGCAACAGAAAAACAAAAAAATACCTTTAGAAAATGTCCTTTACTGGCCAGTAAGAACCGGAAGAATGATGACAGTGTGTAAAACAAATTCTTCTTATGGGCACCTAACTGAGAGTGAACCTGTTCTAACCTATGTTAACATAATTTTTGTAGTTTATCATTATCAGTCGAGTTTTTTAAGCCATTGGAACTTTACATTATTTTGGAACTTTACATTATTTGGAACACACAAATTAAAATAATATGGAGTTTTCCTAAGGTTTTGAGAGCTAGAGAGTTTTCTCCTAACTCATGATAAATAAAATGCTAATTGCATACAAACAATGAAGTAGAATCTAAGCTTCATGTGTGTCTATTTCCCATCAGGGTTGTTGCTACTACTCAGATGCAGCCAACAGATGCCAGAAAAGCGTTCCCCTGTTTTGACGAACCAGCTATGAAAGCAGTTTTCAATATCACTCTGATCCACGATCATGGAACTATAGCCCTCTCCAATGGCGAGGAAAGAGGTTAGTTAAGCTATGGTGATATTTAAGCACTTTGGTTTCAGACAAACTCAGCTAAATGTATGATGACTGCTAGACGAAAATGTTTAGGCTGCTCTGAGTCTCAGTCTGTGGACAGCAAGCTGCATTAATGTTATTTGTCACGCATATGTGTGTGTGTGTGTAAAATCACCTTATAAATATATTTTCCTGTATAGAATCAGTGAACTACACCATTGATGGCCAGAATCTGCGGAAAACGGTTTTTGAGTCAACTAAGAAAATGTCCACGTACCTGCTGGCGTTCATTGTCAGTGACTTTGACTTCATCAATAACACCATTGATGGAGTTCTGGTAAATGCTCCTTTCTTCTAATTTTATGGAGAACTCATCTTTTTCAACACCGGCTGTTTGATTAATTATGTACTGGGAACCTTCACAGATATTGTCAGTTATGGTGGTCTGAAGCTAATCCACTATCAGCTGAACTCGTATACATGCTATCAAATCTAGTATAAACTTGGCAATTAAATGGATGATATCAATTTAAAACCATAGAAATTGTATGGTTTGGTAATGATTTTCAAGTGCAAAGAAATGTGTGTAATGATCCTGTGTGATATGTTTAGATCCGCATCTTTGCCCGGAAATCAGCCATTGCTGCTGGCCAGGGAGAGTATGCCCTTCAAAAAACTGGACCCATCCTTAAGTTCTTTGAGAAATATTACAATTCCAGTTACCCTCTGCCCAAATCTGGTAAGTTCTGCCAAATCATATAGATATGAAGGAGTTTTATTTAAAAACACACAAAAATAAGTAAAGGCCATGATATGAACGGCTACAGTTTTAAATAAAGAGGAAGGTGCCTAGTTAATTTGTTTAATTGTTCATTACAAATATAAACCTTTGTATAAACAACTAAATTGTTGAAAATTGTTGATTTTCTTTTAACCGTATATGATGTGGAATTCTCTTATCTAGCGACTCCACCTTTTTGAAAAGTTGTTGCTATAAATTTTATTGCCATTACATGCTTTTTATGATCACACCCCTAAACACTTTGACAGCTGTGTCAGGCTTTTTAAGGTCATATAAGACTCTCTATTCATTGTTTTCTAATCAGTTTTGTTCTTATCAGGACTTATCTCATGTTTATGACAGGGCTTTGGGCACCACATGCTGTATCAATCATTAACTGATAAAACTGATAGCTTTATTGATTGCAGTCTTTTATGACAGCTGTAATTTTTTCTTACCCATCTTTATCATCGATACAGTGCATTAACCCAGAGTTCATAAACCCACTACATTTTTTACATTTGAACTCTTCTGCAGTTTAACTTGGTGAACTCGATGTACAAGCAGTTTACAGAAGTTTTCTTTCATGGTGCAGATCAGATTGCTCTACCTGATTTTAATGCTGGAGCCATGGAGAACTGGGGTCTGATAACATACAGAGAGACAGCACTGCTCTACGATGAGGCCTTCTCCTCCAGCTCCAACAAAGAGAGGATTGCTACCATCATCTCTCATGAACTGGCTCACATGGTTAGGTTTTAACTCTGTCAATAGTACCACTTCATCGTGTCTGTTATATGGTTGTCATTTCAAAAAATATTTAAATATCAGAAGTATATAGTTTCTCTAACTAATTAATGTTGTGCAGCCTTAAAAATGAGACCCAAGTGCTTTTGGCTTCAAATTTCAACTTGAAAAGCAAACGTATACGTACTATATACGTACTAAGTCTTTAAGTTCAAGTCAAGCTACATTTTTCAGGCAGTGTATTGACATGTTTTTTTTGTGCTGTCCTATTAGTGGTTTGGTAATCTGGTAACCCTGAGGTGGTGGAATGACTTGTGGTTGAATGAAGGCTTTGCATCTTATGTTGAGTACTTGGGAGCAAACGAGGCTGAACCTGACTGGAACGTGGTAAGAACTTTCCTCCTGTCCCTTACCTTACGTAATTAAATCCAATATAAATAATGTGATGTACAATGTTAACAGGGATTTGTTTCGAACATCTTATGTCCCTTTTGATCATAGAAAGACCTTATTGTGCTCAGCGATGTACATAGGGTGTTTGCCATTGATGCCTTGACCTCTTCTCACCCTTTGACCTCTAATGAAGATGACATCCAGAAACCAGCACAGATCAGTGAACTGTTCGATGCTATTTCATACAGCAAGGTACAGCATCTCAATCTTTCTAGAAAGCATGCACTGGTCCCTTACACTGACTCTATCACAACCAAATGTCTATCTAGAACCCTGAAACCTAAAACCAAATCTCCAACAAAACCTACTCTCAAACAGCTCTTAAGGCTGTTGGAACCTAGACAAGCCACATATTATTGTTTTTTTTTTATAATATCTCCTAAACTGTTGACACAACTGATCTTAAACATATTTACTCTTCCTCAGGGAGCATCTGTTCTCAGGATGTTGTCAGATTTCCTAACTGAAGACGTTTTTACTATGGGACTCCAGGTAATGACCTCATGGACACACACTGTACCTGTTTAATAGTCACAGTAAACATTATTCTTTAGGAATAGTCAAATCTAATTATCAAAGACCTCCTACACAGCTTTTTGATGTATACTGAATGTAGAATTGTGTCTGATTATGTCCTTTTTTCTGGGAAGCACTAAGGTCCAGTTTACCAGAGAGTAGTATGTAGTATAGGGTGGTAGGTGAATATTGGGGTGAGTGTAGAGTAATATAAGAACATCATAGCTTTTAGGAGAGTGAAAAGAATAGAAGAACAATATTTCATTTCAGAGCTCGAGTGTGGTGACCGCACCCAACAAGCATTCTTCATTTCATGTCCCAACCCAACCATAATTAGTTTAAAATAGTAAAAAACCCAACCATAAATAGTTTAATAGCATTTTAAATGAGAATATAGGAAATGGATTCAGTCAGTTTATTAATTTATAAATGTACAAGCAAAACATTTAAGCTATCGGAGCAATTTAGCCTAGTTAGCCTAGTTAGCCTAAGTTAGCCGATGAAACCCTAACTAAATCCACACACAGTTCGGAAATGCTAATACACCTCCCTTACTTTGCCTGTGTTCTCTGTCTATCCTGCAGACCTATCTGGCTGAATTTGCGTTTGGGAACGCAGTCTACACAGACCTTTGGAAGCATCTTCAAATGGTATGTTTTTCCTATGAACATTAGGCTAGTGTCTTACACAAAATAACTTCCTGATGGAGATATTTACATTTAGATTAATCACTTCCACAGGCTGTCATTGCTAATGGCACTAAGCTTCCTGCCAGTGTCCAAGACATCATGAACACCTGGGTGCTGCAGATGGGCTTTCCTGTGGTTACCATAAACACTCTGACTGGAGACGTATCCCAGAATCACTTTCTCCTGGATCCAAATTCTAACGTCACGACACAATCTCCCTTCAGGTACATCATATACACTGTTTCTTCAATGCTCTCCTCAAACTAAATGTGTGTGTTTGTCTACTGAAGCCATTTACCCTTATCCTGCAGCTATAAATGGATAGTTCCAATCAGATGGATGAAGACTGGAAAAATTCTGGAACAACAATGGCTGAAGGAGAAGTCAGGTAAGATACTGTATACATACACCAGCAATGGCTGGCCTCTCTTTGCTGTGGTAGTTCATTGCATCACAACTTGTATTTAGTATGTTTCCATCACACATCCATCCACTTTTTTACCTTTTAGGGGGTAGTGTAATACTGAACTCCACCATTCCCAACACAAATCAACACACGGGCTTCAGTGAGGAGGTCATAACAGTCCGTGTGGGTTAACTGTCATTAAAAACACTAAGAACCAACTAAAGATAGAAAGAAAAGAAGACAGTCATATTATGGCCAGGAGGCCAGCCACCCACTGGCAGGGGGCTGAAAGTATTCTAATCGAGCATTAACAGTAACTGAAAGCACACAGCAAAACAACTAAAGTGACACAGGCTCACAAACACAAACCATGCAACTATAAAGGTGAATGAACTCCCAAACACCACCCACACCCGTGGATGGAGGCCACCGCCAATAAAACTACAAAACTCTCTAAAACCATTAACTTAAAACGATTGTAACAACAAAAGTTATTGAATTTCATCTTCTGATAAGAGTGAAACAAGTTCTATGTACAGTATGGATGACTAAAGATCTTAAAAATCTTAAAATTTTTTTACACATTACAATGAAATTTGTCTTCTGCATTTGACCCATCCCTCCGGGGAGCTAGCGCTGAGTGTCTCGCTCAGGAACGCACCTGACATGGGGGATGGGCTGGGTCCCTCAGCTGGGAACCGACCCTGCTATCTCTGCATCCCAGCCCTCTGCCTTAACCACTAGCATAGATATATAGAGTATGAATGTTGCCTCTTCATGTTGCCCCTGGGTTACATTCACTTTTTATCCACTTTTGGATCTGGTATGAGCTTCAATGAAGCTTATATTTCACAAACATCAAAAGTCCTTTCTTCAGAAGCGTTGTTTTTGGTTGATGCAGGATTTGGATTGATCTCTGTTCCAACAGTATACGATATTGCTATCACTACACTGCTATCAGTGTAGTTGCTTTAGCTGCTTGTCATATTTCTTCTTTTTTGTGCTATATAAGTGCAGACCAGTTGCTATTTTCATACTTGTTGTTCCTACAGTATTCTCAACAACTTTAAATTTGTGCAAATCAGTAATGGCTAACTTTGACCTCTCGTTTTCTGCAGCCACAATTGATCTGATGAAGACATCAGGGGAAGACTGGGTGCTGGCCAACCTAAACGTTGTGGGTTATTACAGAGTTAACTATGACCAGGATAACTGGGACAAACTTCTAAGTGTGCTGAGCACCAATCCTGAGGTATGATACAGTTGTATGATGTATGATGATTTGTGTGAATTAGAATAGACCTTTATTTCTGCTGATGAACAAACCTCTTTATGGTGTTAGCTGTTTCAGTAGTAACAGAGATATTACTATTATTTTTCAAGCTTATTCCAGTCATCAACAGAGCTCAGTTGGTGGATGATGCCTTCAACCTTGCCAGGTATGTTCTGCATTACAGTACAACATCAGTATATGGAATGAAATAAGTTAAATATGACTCTCTCACTCATTTCCTCTATCTTGTGACCCCAAAGAGCACAGATCATCTCAACAGTGCTGGCCCTCAACACCACAAAGTACTTGAGCAACGAGATAGAGTATATTCCCTGGCAGTCAGCCCTGAACAACCTGGACTTCTTCACCCTAATGTTTGACCGCACTGAGGTTTATGGACCCATGCAGGTATAATATCAACATATCCCCATAAAAATATAAATAGTCAAAAGATAATACGTTTATAGTTTCTAATCTTCCTGAAATTATCAAATTGCCTTACTTGTGTTTTTAGGATTATCTGAAAAAACTGGTCACTAACCTGTTTGAATACTACAAGAGAATAACTGAAAACTGGAGCAAAATACCCAATGGACTCATGACCCAGTGAGTAAACATCACTGTGAATCCACGGCTTCATTAAACATCTGTTAACATAGGATTGATCACTTAAATAATAATAAAAACTGTCAATCATTAAGTTATAATATAATTACCAACCCCGCTGAACAAATGTATTACCATTTGAACAAAGACTACACCGACAGATGCAGCCGCTAATGTTCCTTCTCCTACCTGGTTCTCTGTGATTCAGGTATAATCAGGTGAATGCCATCAGTGTGGCATGCAAGACAGGTCACGAGGAATGCCAAAATCTGGCCAAGACATGGTTCAAGGAATGGATGGACACAGATAAAAACCCGTGAGTGTAATGTGTAACTAATGTTCTCCACTATACAGCCACGGCCTGTGCAGAGATCAGTCTGTTATCTACATATCACTGAGCTCTAAAGTGTCTTCTTTCTTCAGGATCCACCCCAACTTGCGATCCACTATATACTGTAATGCCATTGCAGCAGGTGGTGTAAAAGAGTGGAACTTTGCTTGGTCTGCGTTTGAGAATACCACCATCGCTATTGAAGCTGACAAACTCCGCGCTGCTTTGGCCTGCACCAAGCAACCGTGGCTGCTTAACAGGTCTGCTCACATACGAGCTTTGGAAATTCTGCGACAGTGAGGATCACATATGAAATCTTAATCGCTGTGGTGCTTGTACACTTTAGGTACCTCGAGTACACTCTGGAACCAAAAAGGATTCGAAAGCAGGACGCAACCTCCACCATTGTCTACATCGCTAACAATGTTGTGGGTCAGCCTTTGGCGTGGGACTTTGTCAGGTCTCGATGGTCGTACATTTTCACAGAGTGAGTCCAACACTTTCAGTAGCTAACATCTCTGAACTGCCATGAAGCATGAGATAAGGCCAGGGATTTTTATGGGAGCCCAGTTTGATTTACAGTTTGTCCACAACAGGACAACCTGTTCGGAGCTGTAAAAGTAACAGACAGTGTTATAAACGCCAGGAGATAACGTGTTAAGCAACATGTGAAATATTCAAAGGTCCAGTGTGACTTAATCACATAACAGCAGATAGTAAGTGGTTTTTCCATTGACATTCATGTGTTTATTGGCCGAACCTGGTCACAGTCATTCAAACTGTGACTCATCCCATCATGTACAACGCACATTCCACTACTATCTTAACTAGAATTAAAGAGATAAATATATTGAATAAACCCATAAAAATCACTATTAGACAGCAAGATCCTTTTTCCCATTATGCTCTGTCGCTCACAGGTATGGTGGTGGATCATTCTCCTTCTCCAACCTCATCAGTGGCGTCACCAAGCGCTTCTCCACCCAGTTTGAGCTTGATCAGGTTTGATATTCTATGTCCTATAAGATATGTGCCTTGTTGCTGTGTGATCTTTGCCGTCTGACTGTGATCCTTGCCGTCTGTGCTTTGTTTGTCGTGACAGCTGAAACAGTTCAAAGCAGATAACTCTGATGTGGGTTTCGGCTCTGGTACGATGGCAGTGGATCAGGCCATTGAGAAAACCATCGCCAACATTAAGTGGATTGAACAGAACAAGGAGACTGTTCTGAAGTGGTTCGAGACTGCAGTAGACGAATGAGGCTTTGCACTAGCTCCTTATTCACATGTAACTTTATTTAAAGTCGTTCTGTCATGAAAACAAATCGTCTGCTTGACAGATGTTGTTTTGTTTATATATTTCTAAAGCAGTAGAAAAGCTCAGATTTATGTAAATCGTTTCACTGTCCACTGGGTAGCAGTGTGTGAGTAATGTTTCCGTGAGTCACTTTGTCCCCACCCTGGGTCAGTCCAGAGGTTCTGTGATCTGCAAACCCATCTGACGTTAACACTGTATATTTTATGATGAATGAAAACACCAGTTGCACTGTTCTGCATATGAATAAACATATTTGTTAATAATCCCTGTTGTGCTGTTTGTATAAATGCATAGAGACAAGACACTCCTGGTAATTTATTGCTCCTGTACTCACACTCCAACCTCCACCTCGCACCCACACCTTCAATTCAATCTCCATTCAGCTTCTTTGTAAACCCACAGCAAAAGTCAAATAAAAAACTAATGAGCCAGTGAATCTGGCCCAAAAAAGAAATTAATTTGACCATGTTAAACTACAGTGGTCCTGTAATGAGCATTACATGTGTCTTCTGACTTGGAATCAGTCAGCGTGAGAAAGACCATAATAGTAGTAAGAGTATGTATTTAAGAGCATTTCCAAGCAGCTTGATGTTCCTGTTGCACGTTTTATTCAGACTGGATAATCCCTTGACTACAGGGATCAGTGATAAGTTTCCTTACTTAGTTTCTGTTGAATTATTATTATTTACATGAGTTAATTATTATTAGATTTATATTTGCTTTTACTTTGGTCAGTTTCATGTTACTTCAGTGACCATTATGGGTTTTTCTTTCTTTAACAATTTTGTCCACATCTTTTATAAATAGCGACATATATATATATATATATATATATAGTACATGTAAGAAACCCTACAATCCCCCTTGACCAGCAACAGTGCCTCAGCCTGTCAGGGTGAGTGACATCAGGCCAATAAAGGACGAAACATAGAGTCCAAGGCTGCAGAAAGGTACAGAGAGAGTGAGACAGCGGTTAAAGCATGTGCATATTTAGTCTAAGTGACCCCATAGTTTGTGATGTATTTATCTGGGGTTTGACCTGTGACCACCGTGAGACAAAGACAATAAATTCTATGCGTCATGCACATGTGAATTCTCAGCAGACATGTTTTATTATGACCAGTATATAAAAATCTAAAAAAAACACAGTGAATAATTAATCACCCTTATCGCTCACTTGAAAGCACATACAGTCCCACGGAGCAGCGGGGAGGGAGGATCATGCTGTTTAAATTCAGACAGTCACTTCTGTTTTTTTCATTCTGCAGGGATTTTGAGGATTGGTGAAACAGCACAGCTTAGGTTGGATCAGGGCTTTTACAGGTCAAGGAGTGTTTTTTTTTAATTCTGAGGAACGGTTTGTGAGACGTCCCTTAAACACCTGCTGTTTATGACGTTATGGCAAAAAGCTGCAGAGTCAGCAGGCTGTGTATTGTCTTTCTGGGCATAGCCATGATTTCTGTGGCAACACTTGTCACGTTGTGGACTATTGCCCTGATAGGTGGCAATGACGGCAATCATGATGCAGTTCCTTGGCAAAGGTAGGACATTGGTTTGGCAAAAGGTTTGATATTTCTGTGTCCCTGGATGCTCATGTTGCAATATGTAATGCAGAGTGTGATGAAAGTCATATGCAAACGTGGTGAGTTATGCTCAGAAATTGTGTTAAATTAAATTAAAAGTCAGTTGTGATTAAACATAGCAACGAAGTACACAAACCTTGTGTTAGGTGTGTGGGGGGATCCTCAAAAAACTTGCAAAAAGCTCAAAGTAATTTCGTAAGTAATTGTGTGCTAATTTGCCTCTTAGCTGAAAGCTAACATGTGGCATTAACAGTGAAGAGATGCAGTTAATGCATGATGTTTGTGTTGATTTCCCTCAGCTATCGGCTACCTACTGCTTTGGTCCCTCACTACTACAATATTACCCTGCGGCCTCATCTCAGCCAAGACCCAGCCACTGGCCTCTACATATTTACAGGTGATTGCCAGTGATGTTTGGGGCTGTGTTGCTTTTGCTCATTGCTCTGTTGCCTTCAGTGTTGCTGCTGGTAAAAGAAAACTCCTCGCTCAATGTAATTAAAAAAAACATCTGATTGAATGACTGCATAGAATATGTGTAATAATTCTGTGGGACACCCCCAACAAGAAAACATCAACAAGCCTGTACTGATGAGAATCACAGTTACTGTATACAAATCACACATATTTTAAGTACTTGAAGCCTCATCAGAGTTGCTAGAGTTGGTGAACAAGTGGTTTCACATTTCCCCCATGCTTCCTGCAGCTCACAGTCTCTGCTTTGCTTTTATTCTTTTTTTTTTTTGATGGAACGCAGAATTCACTTCTCACTGTTCTGACTTTCAACAACTTCAACAGAAGATACAGGAAGGTAGTCTGCCAGGCAGTAAATCTGCCAGTAGCATTCCTCTCTGAAACACTCATGGCACCAAAAGACACTTCCTCATTCTTTGGCACCAATGAATAAATCAATCCAGTTATTTGCGATGGCCTACTTTACTTTGTGCGTCACTCGTCTGTTTCCTCTGCAAAGGACAGCAGTCAAGAGGGACCAAAACTACAGGAAGAGGAAACAACGTCAGAAATCATGAGAGAAATCAGTAGAGAGAGAGCAAACGTGGAGCATGCTGATGTTTTCTGTTTTGTCTTAGACATATCTGTTTTTCCAGTTAACCAAACCAGGTTAGTTTCTTGAAAGGTATCTAAACACACATTTGATGATTATTTAAATCCAGTGAGCACTCCAATTCTAAAGTCCTTTGACTGCACGTCACTTTCCTGCTGTTCTCCATGAACCCAGCAGGCTCTGGGATGTTTAATTTAAGCCTCGGCTAATTACAGCGCTTCTATTTTTCTAATATAATTGGCATAGTTTTGTAAGTTAACTCTTAACACCATGTCGCTCCAGGTCGAGACTGAAAATGGATAACTCTGACATGTTTTGGTTCAGACAGCAACAACACAGTGTCTTTTCTATTTCTGCAGCTGACAACACTTTGTCTTTGTGCTGTATGTTTTGATCAGGGCAATCCACTGTGGAGTTTGAGTGTTTTAAAGAAACCGATCTGATCCTGATTCATTCCAACAAACTCAACTACACCTCACTGGACAAACATATTGCCAGACTCACCGCCTCAGGTAGCACACACATGCACACCTTTTGAGATGTCCATGTTCAAAAAAGAGAACGAATGGAATTAATGTTTTAACAGGTCAGCAGGTCTCTGTGTGCTCACATACAACCTATTGTTGTTAGTACACTTTAGAATTGAATATGATTTACATAAATGTTCCATTATCCATTCTATTTCTTTTGCAGGGGATGGGACTGCTCCCAGTATTAAGTCCTCCTGGCTGCAGCCTGAGACCCAGTATCTGGTTATCCAGCTCAATAGTAAATTATCTCGAGGGCAGTATCAGCTGTACACTGAGTTCACCGGAGAACTAGATGATGACCTAGCTGGATTTTACAGGAGTGAATATGTAGAAGAAGGAGTCCGAAAGTAAGCGTGTCTGTTTAGATTTGTTTTTTTTTTGTTTGTTTGCATTGAGACTTCACTTATGGTGTTTGGTCATTCACAGGATTGTTGCCACGTCTCAGATGCACCCAACTCATGCCAGAAAGACCTTCCCCTGTTTCGATGAGCCAGCTATGAAAGCTGTTTTCTATATTACGCTCATTCACCCCCGTGGTACCGTAGCCCTGTCCAATGGCATGGAAACAGGTAAATATGGCTCTCTATTACTGTGATTAGCGTTTTATATGAGTTTAATTGTGCTGTGTGTGTGTGCTCGTTTCAGATATCATTAACACCACTATTGATGGAGTAGCTGTGACACAGACCAAGTTTGAGGCAACCAAGAAAATGTCCACCTATCTTCTGGCCATCATTGTCTCTGACTACACAAACCTCCTTGCTACACAAGGAGACATTGTGGTAACTGTGGCAGCTCTGATGTTTTTCCATCAGTTCCCAAAGTGATATACACTAAACCGATCCCACCCACAGAAAGTATCAAGACAGCAAACACAGTATTTACAGTAATTACTATATTCTATATACTATAAGCATCAGAATACTTAAAAACAAAATGATCTGGGTGGTTACTTACGCATAACGAGCACCGGTGAACTAATGCAGCCCTGAGGCGCTCCTGTGCTAATAGGTTTGGTGTCAAAAAACGTATTATTGATTCTGACATTCTGGTATCTATTTGTTAAAAAAGAATAGAACCATTTAATGAGGAAGGACCTTATGTCCATCTGGTTCATTTTTCTTTATCAGCAAATTGGGGTGCAGTGAGTCAAAAGCAGAGCTAGGATCAATACATACAATGCGTGCATAAGCTGCAGGGGCATCTAGGTGCTTACATGCAAGGTGGGCGATGCCATTAATTGCCTCGTCCGTACCGCTCACCTGCCTATAGGCACTCTGCAATGGGTCTAGTCCAGGCGTTATCTCCTTTTGCAGTAATGTCACCATATATTATTACATATCAATAAAGTTCTATCTGATCTGATCTGAACAACTGTTATTACAGATGTTGAACAATTTTTTCTCAGTTTTTTTATTGTAATTATTAATGATTAATGATAAGTAAAACAACACAGGCATAAAATGATTTATTTTTATCTATTTAATGTGTATTTTTTATGAAGAATTTGCTGTTGTGTCCTCAGATCCGTATTTGGGCCCGCAGGGCAGCCATTGAGCAGGGGCAGGGAAACTATGCTCTCAACTTGACTGGACCCATTCTAGATTTTTTTCAGTCATATTATAATATCTCATACCCACTGAGCAAGTCTGGTGAGTCTTTTTTTACTGTATAATCAAGTCTGGTTCCAATGAAGTCTCTTTCTGTGGTTTGGCCTTTTTATTTATTTCTGTTTCAACTGAATTGCTAAGAGTTACGCACAGAAAAGATGACACTCATTCACAGCAGCTGTTATGTTTGTAATGTCAGCATTGATTCTATAGTTCTTTACTATTGGTAGCATTGCTACTGCAGCCGCAGTCACCTCATCATATAAACTCTAACATACTCCAAAACTCTCTTGATTTTTCTTTTTCAGGTGTCTTGCCTTGCTGCCTTCATTCTCATTTGAACAAAACATGTCTCAATCTGTGACATAGGACAACATCTTTCAGTTAAAGACTGCTAATGATTGCTAATGATGCTAATGTTACCTCAGTTTTCAGATTTCTACTGTTCCAGTTCTTATGAAATCCTGTTGCTTTCACCTCGAACCCCGCTTTGGTAAATAATGTGGGGTCTCCTCTCTCCATCATAGACCAAATCGCTCTACCAAACCTCTCTTTTGGGGCAATGGAGAATTGGGGATTGGTGACATACAGAGAAACCAACCTTCTCTATGACCCTGTGACCTCGTCCATCAGAAACAAAGAGACCACTGCCACCATCATTGCTCATGAACTAGCTCACATGGTGAATCTTTCTTGCCTTGCATCAAATGATTGATTTACTCACAGTACAAACCAAACAAACTGAATGATGTCGTCTGTGTTGCAGTGGTTTGGAAATCTGGTGACCCTGCGATGGTGGAATGAGGTTTGGCTGAATGAAGGCTTCGCTTCTTATGTGTCTTACCTGGGAGCAGACTATGCTGAGCCTGCATGGAGGGTGGTGAGAACACAATGTGATACGCATTTAATGTCTATACTGTATATAATCTAATTTGAACATATTATAAAACGATCTAGACACACGGGTGTTTGTTTTCTCCAGAAAGACTTGATATTACTTGACGACATTCACAGAGTGTTTGCAGTCGATGCCTTGGCCTCTTCACATCCTCTGTCTTCTGAAGAAGACAGTATCATCCTCCCAGATCAGATCAGCAAGCAGTTTGATGTCATCTCATACAGCAAGGTACAACGAACTTCCTGTAAATACACTGCTCGAAAAAATGAAAGGAACACTTTTAAAACTTTTTGTATGAAGTCATTGATCTGGTCAGTTAAGTATCAGAGGGGGTTGTTGATCAGTGTCAGCTGTTTTGGTGACAGCTGCACTAAAAGGGAAACAAGGAAAGGTTTTACAGGTGGAAGCCACAGACATTTTTATCTACTCATCTTTTTTGACAGCTTTTCAATTGATTAGCATTTGACTGTGGTCAGTGCCACTACTGGTAGCATAAGGTGATTCCTGGACCCTACAGAGGCTACACAGACAGTCCAACTCCCCCAGGATCGTACGTTAATATGTGCGATAGTCATAAGTATCTGTGAAGGTCCTCCAGGTCATGGTTTTTTCAAAATGGACTTCAGAAAGCCCTTTGGAATTGAAGGGTGAATCGCTGTCAAGCCTGACATCCCCTAGTGGGCCCTGTGTTCACTGCTCGACGCACATTAACCAGAGAACCCCAGAACTGCCAGGTCCAAGACTGGAGCCCTGTGCTTTTCACAGATGAGAGCAGGTTCACTCTGAGCTCATGTGACAGATGTTTAAGGGTCCGGAGAAGCTGTGGTGAACGTTATGCTGCCTGAACATTGTTTAGCATGATCAGTTTGGTGATGGGTCAGTGTGGTCTATGAGACCTGTACAGGATAGATGATAAGACCCAAACTGTCTTTAGGTGTTAGGATTAAATCCATAGACCTCTTATTAGTCCCTTTGCTAGTGCAGAGGTTCCTGGCTTTCTTCTGGTGAATGCTAATGTCTGGCCTCATGTGGTAATAGTGTGGGAAGGAAGGAATTGATACCACTGGCTGGCCTCCACGCTCGCCTGACCAATGTTCTTGGTGAATTTGAATCAAACCCTCAGTAGTTTATTTTCATTTTCATCAAATGATGTAAAATCACACATTCCCTACCAGTATCGATAAACCGACTGATTGATAGAATGATCTCTTGTGTGTGTGTGTGTGTTCCTCTGTCCTCAGGGTGCAGCTGTGTTGAGGATGCTGTCTGATTTTCTCTCCGAGCCAGTCTTTGTCCAGGGACTCAGTGTATGTTTGTCTTCCTTTGTTTTTGTCTACTCATATATGCACACTATATTCTGAGCTAAAAAAACAACATCATGACTGGAATTTAAAAGTGGGTGCACCTTCCTTTTTCTCCCCAGGGATACCTCAATCACTTTGCCTACAGTAACACAATAAGAAATGACTTGTGGCACCATCTACAAACAGTAAGATGTAAAACTTCGTTACATATATTTACATATCATTTGGGATGTCGCTGTAGAAATGAACATCATATTGTCCCCATATACTCTTTAGCTGGTCCAAACATAAGAAAATGAATACATGTCATATTGAAATGCTTTCTGTAATCTTAACAGGCAGTGGAAGCCAATAACGTTTCACTTCCTCATCGTGTTTATGACATCATGAACTGCTGGGTGCTCCAAATGGGCTACCCTGTGGTCATCATAGATACTTCCACCGGAAAGGTTTCCCAGAAGCACTTTCTGCTGGATCCAGAGTCTCACTCCGTCACACTCCAGTCACCTTACAAGTATACAACACTACTTTATTTCATAAATGCAGAGACTCCAGTGACTCAGTCAGCTGATCCGAGATACATTTCTCCTGTCCTTGTCTTTACTGTACTGCTTTCCATAGCTATAAGTGGGTGATTCCTGTGAGATGGATGAAGTCTGGTGAGCCCCAGAGAGATATCTGGTGGCTGCTGGAAAAAGAAGGTGAGTTATTACGAATAAAACTTAGATATACATAAGAAACAAGACGAGCAGTTCGAACCGCTGCATTGCTTTGTTTGCATCAGCAGATCGTGTTAACTTATATATGGAAGGTTATATGTTTTTCTTTTTTCTGTGTCAGGGGTAAACGTGGATATGAGGAGTGATGGTTCGTGGGTTCTGGCTAACGTGAATGTAACTGGATATTATCGGGTAAACTATGACCTTGGAAACTGGGAAAGACTCATATCTCAACTTAATTCAGAGCACCAGGTACTTGTCACATTAGCTCTAATACCTCCTTGAGTTTTGGAGATTGGTTGTTTTTGACTTTTAACATCTGTTGTACAGGTTGTACCAGAGATAAACAGAGCCCAGCTTGTGGATGATGCTTTCAATCTAGCCAGGTAGGAAAGTTTACTTTATGTATTTAACAACCAAACCACAAAGTAAGCAATACATGCAAGCGGACCTCAGATCATTGTTTCAGTATTTTCATAGAAGTGTAATAATTTAATGGCATGTAAGGACATTTTCTTTGAAACTTCAGAGTCTAGAGTCTAGACTAGACGTACTGATTGTCAGCTTCATTTAAATCACCATTGTTCAGCCTAAATGCAGAAAATGCACATCATCTATACACAGGCCTCTCTCGTGTCCTTTGGAATTACAGTATATATTGACTCCAAGTGTGGACAACTTTCAGACGCAGAAGCTGTATGTCAGGGGTCTCAAACTCAATTTACCTGGGGGCCGCTGGAGGCGGAGTCTGGGTGAGGATGGGCCTCATCAGTATTTTCACAAGAAAAGCGCTGATAAAACATTCCAATGTTCTCAAATATCGTTATTTTTAACACAAAATATTGAATTAAATAAATAAATAAAAAATGAATTTAAAAAAATCAATCAGTAATAAATAAATAAAATATTAATAATGATCATACCGCAGATTCAGACGACTGAACCACATATTGACTGGCTGACTAGAGAAAACTAATTTTTTT